>CM058079.1:2148605-2211103 GCA_030247045.1 Colobus guereza | reverse complement strand
AGAGGAGATATCTTCAGATAAAAACTGGATAGAAGCTTTCTGAGAAACTACTTGTGATGTATGCATTCCCTCAGGTAAAATCAGAAGGAAGCTTTCTGTGAAACTACTCTGTGTCGTCTTAATTCCTCTCACAGTTAAGCCTCTCCTTCATTGAGTAGTTTTATATCCTTTGTATGTTTAGCGTGATGGGACATTTGGAGCACTTTGAGGCTTACGGTGAAAAAGGAAATATGTTCAGATAAAACTGGAGAGAAGCTTGAGGAACTGCTTTGTGACATGTGCATTCCACTCACAGTGTTATACCTCTCTTCATACAGCGTTTGGGAAACCCTTTGGAGAAACAGGTACCAAGTGATTCGGGAGCATGTTGATGCCAATGATGAAAAGGAAATAACCTCAGACAAACTGGAAAGAAGCTTAGGAAACTACTCTGATATGTGTAATCATCTCACAGAGATAAAGCTTTTTACATTACACAGCTTGAAAACTGTCGGAGATCCACAAAACTCTTTGAGACAGGACTATGGTGAAAAGGAAATATCTTCAGATAAAAACTGGAAAGAAGCTTTCTGTGAATCTGCTTTTTTATGTTTATTCTTCTCACATAGATGAAGCTTTACATTCATTTGAAACCCCTCGTGGATGGATCCAAAGGATATTTGGGATCACATTCGGGCCTATGGACATATAGGAAATATAGTCAAATAAAAGCTGGAGAGAAGCTTTCTGAGAAACTGCTTGATGATATGTGCATTCCATTCAGGGTGTTTTAATGTTCTTCTCATAATGCAGTTTGAAAACTGTTCCTGTAAAACCAAAAGAGTGATATTCGGAGCACATTGAAGACTATGGCAAAAAGTGAAATGTCGTCCAATAAAAAACAGAAAGAAGCACTCAAAGAAACTGCTCTCTGACATGTCCATTCTTTTCATAGGTTTAAAGCTTACTCTATATTTCCCAGTATGAAAGTCGGCCTCTGAGCATTCTGCAAAGCGATAGTAAGTGGCAACCGGAGGCCTGTGTTGGGCAAGGAAATGTCTCCCATCGAAAATTGGGAGAAGCTTTCTGCGTAACTCTTTTGTGATGTTTGTGTTCATCTCAAAGTTAAATCATTCTTTGGATTGAGCAGTTTGAAATCACTGTTTCTGTGGAATCTGAGAAAGGACATTTGCAGACGCTCTTTAGAATATCCTGAAAAGAAATAACCTCAGAGAGAAACCAGAAGGAAGCTTTCTGTGAAACTGCTCTGTGTCACGTGAATTCTGCTCACACAGTTAAGCTTCTCTTTTCATTGAGCAGTATCATAACACTGTTTTTGTTTAGACTGCAAAGGGATATTCAGGAGCGATTTGAGGGTTACGGTGAGAAAGGAAACGTCTTCAGATAGAAACTGGAGAGAAGCTTTCTGAGGAGCTGCTTTGTGACGTGTGCATTCCACTCACAGAAATATACTTTCTTCTCTAGAGGATTCCGGAATCCCTTTTGGAGAAAAAGCTACCAAGAGACATTCGGAGTATAGGGATGCTATGGTGAAAAGGAAATATCCTCAGACAAAACTGGAAAGAAGATTTCTGTGAAACTGCTTGTTAGATATATCTATTCATCTCGCATATTTCAAAACTTTCTTATATTACAAGTTTGGAAACTCCCATGCACGAATGAAGGACATTTGCACATTCAGGACTATGGTGAAAGAGGAGATATCTTCAGATAAAAACTGGATAGAAGCTTTCTGAGAAACTACTTGTGATGTATGCATTCCGCTGTGGGAGTTATACTTTTCTCACAAGGCAGTGTTTAAACACTGTTCCTGTGAACCAAAAAGTGATATTTCAGAGCATTGAGGACTATGGCAAATAGTGAAATGTACTGAATAAAATTGAGAAAAAGCAAAGAATCTGCTCTGATATGTGCATTCTTCACAGAATTTATGCTTACCTATGTTGCCCAGTTTGAAATTCTGTCTTTGAAGAATCTGTGAAGGGAAATTTATTGATGCCGGAGGCTTGTGGTGAGCAAGGAAACATGTTCCAATGAAACCTGCAGAGAAACTTTCTGGAAACACATGTGTGTATTCATCTCAGATTAAACGTTCTTTGATTGAGCAGATTGAAATCACTGTTTTGTGGAATCTGAGGAAGGACATTTGGGAACGATCCTTAGAACATGGAGAAAGAAATATCCTCAGTAAAATCCAGAAGGAAGCTTTCTGTGAAACTACTCTGTGTCATCTTAATTCCACTCACTTTGTTAAGCCTCTCTTATTTGAGTTTTATACCCTGTATGTTTAGCATGTGATGGGACATTCGGGAGCACTTTGAGGCTTATGGTGAAAAGGAAATGTTCAGACCGAAACTGGAGAGAAGCTTTCTGAGGAAATGCTTTGTGACGTGTGCATTCCACTCACAGAAATATACCTTTCTTCTCTAGAGGATTCCGGAATCCCTTTGGAGAAAAAGCTACCAAGAGACATTCGGAGTATAGGGATGCTATGGTGAAAAGGAAATATCCTCAGACAAAACTGGAAAGAAGATTTCTGAAACTGCTTGTGTTACATATATCTATTCATCTCATAGTTAAAACTTTCTTATATTACAGTTTGAAACTCATTATGCACGATGTGAAGGACATTTGCACATTCAGGCCTATGGTGAAAGAGGAGATATCTTCAGATAAAAACTGGATAGAAGCTTTCTGAGAAACTACTTGTGATGTATGCATTCCACTGTGGGTGTTATACGTCTTTTCTCACAAGGCAGAGTTTGAACACTGTTCCTGTGAAACCAAAAAGTGATATTTCAGAGCACATTGAGGACTATGGCAAAAGTGAAATATACTGAATAAAATTGAGAAAGAAGTTCAAGAATCTGCTCTGATATGTGCATTCACTTCACAGAATTTATGCTTACCTATGTTGCCCAGTTTGAAATTCTGTCTTTGAAGAATCTGTGAAGGATATTTAGTGACCGGAGGCTTGTGGTGAAAAGGAAACGTCTTCAGATAGAAACTGGAGAGAAGCTTTCTGAAACTGCTTGATGTGTGTATTCATCTCATAGATTAAAACATTCTTGATTGAGCAGTTTGAAATCACTGTTTTGTGGAATCTGAGGAAGGACATTTGGAACATCTTAGAATATGGAGAAAGAAATATCCTCAGTAAAATCCAGAAGGAAGCTTTCTGTGAAACTGCTCTGTGTCATCTTAATTCCACTCACAGTTAAGCTTCTCTTTTCATTGAGCAGTATCATAACACTGTTTTTGTTTAGACTGCAAAGGGATATTCAGGAGCATTTGAGGGTTACGGTGAGAAAGGAAACGTCTTCAGATAGAAACTGGAGAGAAGCTTTCTGAGGAAATGCTTTGTGACGTGCATTCCACTCACAGAAATATACCTTTCTCTCCTGGAGTATTGAATCCCTTTGGAGAAAAAGCTACCAAGAGACATTCGGGAGTATAGGACTGCTATGGTGAAAAGGAAATATCCTCAGACAAAACTGGAAAGAAGATTTCGTGAAACTGCTTGTTAGATATATCTATTCATCTCATAGTTAAAACTTTCTTATATTATGCAGTTTGAAACTCGTCATGATAATCTGAAGGGACATTTGAGCACATTCAGGCCTATGGTGAAAGAGGATATATCTTCAGATAAAAACTGGAGAGAAGCTTGAGGAACTGCTTTGTGATGTGCATTCCACTCAGAGTTATACCTCTTTTCTCACAAGGCAGAGTTTGAACACTGTTCCTGTAAAACCAAAAGGTGATATTTGAGCACATTGAGGACTATGGCAAATAGTGAAATATACAGATAAAATAGGAAGAAGCCCAAGAATCTGCTCTCTGATATGTGCATTCACTTCACAGAATTTATGCTTACTCTATGTTCCCAGTTTGAAACTGTCTTTGAAGAATCTGTGAAGGATATATTTAGTGACTGAGGCTTGTGGTGAGCAAGGAAACATGTTCCAATGAAACCTGCAGAGAAACTTTCTGAGCAACTGCTTTGCAATGTGTATTCTTCTCATAGATTTAAACCGTTATTTGGATTGAGCAGTTTGAAATCACTGTTTCTGTGGAATCTGAGGAAGGACATTTGGGAACGATCCTTAGAACATGGAGAAAGAAATATCCTCAGGTAAAATCCAGAAGGAAGCTTTCTGTGAAACTGCTCTGTGTCACGTGAATTCCACACACAGTTAAGCTCTCTTTTCATTGAGCAGTTTTTATAACCTGTGTATGTTTAGCATGTGATGGGACATTCGGGAGCACTTTGAGGCTATGAAAAGGAAATATGTCAGAAAACTGGAGAGAAGCTTTCGAACTGTTTTGTGACGTGTGCATTCCACTCACAGTGTTATTCCTCTTCTCATAGGGGAAACCCTTTGGAGAAACAGGTACCAAGTGATATTCGGGAGCTTGTTGATGCCGATGATGAAAAGGAAATATCCTCAGACAAACTGGAGAGAAGTTTTAGGAAACTTCTCTGTGATATGTAATCATCTCACAGAGATAAAGTTTTCTTACATTACACAGCTTGAAACTGTCATGGACGGATCCAAGAAGGGATTTTGGAGCACACTCAAGACTATGGTGAAAAGGAAATATCTTCAGATAAAACTGGAAAGAAGCTTTCTGTAAATCTGCTTTTTATATGTTTATTCATCTCACATAGTGAAGCTTTACAATATGCAGTTTGAAACTCCTTGTGGATGGATCCACGAAGGATATTTGGGATCACATTCAGGCCTATGGTCAAATAGGAAATAGTCAGATAAAACTGGAAAGAAGCTTTCTGTGAAACTGCTTTGTGATGTATGCATTCCACTCAGAGAGTTCTAATGTTCTTCTCATAAGGCACAGTTTGAACACTGTTCCTGTAAACCAAAAGAGTGATATTCGGAGCACATTGAAGACTATGGCAAAAAAGTGAAATGTCGTCAATAAAAACAGAAAGAAGCACTCGAAGAAACTGCTCTGACATGTCATTCTTTTCACAGGGTTAAAGCTTATTCTACATTTCCCAGTTTGAAAGTCGGTCTGAGGGTTCTGTGAAGGATAGTAAGTGGCAACGAGGCCTGTGTGAGCAAGGAATGTCTCATGAAAACTGGAAAGAAGCTTTCTGCACAACTCTTCTGTGATGTTTGTACTCATCTCAAAGACTTAAATCACTCTTTGGATTGAGCAGTTTGAAATCACTGTTTCTGTGGAATCTTAGAAAGGACATTTAGAGACGCTCTTTAGAATATCCTGAAAAAGAAATAACCTCAGAGAGAAACCAGAAGGAAGCTTTATGAGAAACTGCTCTGTGTCACGTGAATTCCACAGACACAGTTAGGCATCTCTTTTCATTGAGCAGAATCATAACACTGTTTTTGTTCAGACTGCGAAGGGATGTTCAGGAGCGCTTTGAGGATTACGGTGAGAAAGGGAACGTCTTCCAACAGAAACTGGAGAGAAGCTCTCTGAGGAACTGCTTTGTGATGGGTACATTCCACCCACAGAAATATGCCTTTATTCTCCTAGAGGATTCCGGAATCCCTTTTGGAGAAAAAGCTTCCAAGGGACATTGTGGAGTTCAGGGACAGATATGGTGAAAAGGGAAATATCCTCAGACAAACCTGGAGAAAAGATTTCTGTGAAACTGCTTCATGTTAGATATATCTATTCATCTCATAGATTTAAACATTCTTTGGATTGAGCAGTTTGAAATCACTGTTTTGTGGAATCTGAGAAGGACATTTGGAGCACATTCAGGCCTATGGTGAAAAGGAAATATCTTCAGATAAAACTGGAGGAAGCTTTCTGAGAAACTACTGTGATGTATGCATTCCACTCAGGAGTTATACCTCTTTTCTCACAAGGCAGTGTTTAAACACTGTTCCTGTAAAACCAAAAGTGATATTTCTGAGTGCATTGAGGACTATGGCAAAAGTGAAATATACTGAAATAAAATCGAGAAAGAAGCGTTCCAAGAATCTGCTCTGTGATATGTGCATTCACTTCACAGAATTATGCTTACTCTATGTTGCCCAGTTTGAAATTCTGTCTTTGAAGAATCTGTGAAGGATATTTAGTGAGCAGGAGGCTTGTGAGCAAGGAAACGTCTTCAGATAGAAACTGGAGAGAAGCTTTCTGTGCAACTCTTTGTGATGTTTGTATTCATCTCATAGATTTAAACATTCTTTGGATTGAGCAGTTGAAATCACTGTTTTGTGGAATCTGAGGAAGGACATTTGGGAACGATCCTTAGAACATGGAGAAAGAAATATCCTCAGGTAAAATCCAGAAGGAAGCTTTCTGTGAAACTACTCTGTGTCATCTTAATTCTCACCAGTTAAGCATTTCTTTTCATTGAGCAGTTTTAACCCTGTGTATGTTTAGCAATGGATATTCGGGGGCATTTTGAGGCTTATGGTGAAAAGGAAATATGTTCAGAAAACTGAGAGAAGCTTTCAAGGAACTTTTGTGACGTGCATTTCACTCACAGTGTTTTTCCTCTCTTCATGCGTCAGAACCCTTTTGAAAACAGGTGCCAGGTGATATTAGGAAATGTGTTGATGTCAATGATGAAAAGAGAAATAGCATCAGACAAAAACTGGAAGGCAGCTTCCTAGGAAAATACTCTGTGTTATGTGTAATCATCTCACATAGATAAAGCTTTCTTTACTTTACATTGCTGGGAAACTAATGGACGGATCCAGAGGGACATTCAGGAGCAATCAGGACTATGATGAAAAGGAAATAGCTCAGACAAAACTGGAAGAAGCTTTCTAGGAAACTACTCTGTGTTATGTGTAATCATCTCACATAGATAAAGCTTTCTTTACTTTACATTGCTGGGAAACTCTAATGGACGGATCCACGAGGGGACATTCAGGAGCCCAATCAGGACTATGATGAACTAGGAATTATCTTCAGATAAAAAATGGAAAGAAGCCTTCTGTGAATCTGATTTTTGCTATGTTTATTCATCTCAGGTAGATGAAGCTTTCTTTACATTACGCAGCTTGGAAACTCCTTCGTGGATGGATCCACGAAGGGATATTTGGGATCACATTCGGGCCTATGGTCAAATAGGAAATAGAGTCAGATAAAAACTGGAGAAGCTTGAGAAACTGCTTGTGATGTGTGCATTCCACAGTTTATATTCTTCTCATCACAGTTTGAACACTGTTCCTGTAAAACCAAAAAGTGATATTTGGAGCACATTGAAGACTATGGCAAAAGTGAAATGTCGTCAATAAAAACAGAAAGAAGCACTTGAAGAAACTGCTCTGACATGTCATTCTTTTCACAGGTTAAAGCTTACTCTACATTTCCCAGTTTGAAAGTCGGTCTGAGTTCTGAAGGATAGTAAGTGGCAACTGGAGGCCTGTGTGAGCAAAAATGTCTCATCGAAAATTGGAGAGAAGCTTTCTGAACTCTTTGTGATGTTTGTATTCATCTCAAGAGTTAAATGATTCTTGGATTGAGCAGTTTGAAATCACTGTTTCTGTGGAATCTGAGAGGACATTTGAGAGCCCTTAGAATATCCTGAAAAGAAATAACCTCAGAGAAACCAGAAGGAAGCTTTCTGTGAAACTGTTCTGTGTCACGTGAATTCCGCTCACACAGTTAAGCTTCTCTTTTCATTGAGCAGTTTCATAACCTGTTTTTGTTGAAGGGGGATATTCAGGAGCATTTGAGGGTTATGGTGAGAAAGGAAAGTCTTCAGATAGAAACTGGAGAGAAGCTTTCTGAGAACTGCTTTGTGATGTGCATTCCACTTAGAGAAATATACCTTTCTTCTCCTAGAGGATTCAGGAATCCCTTTTGGAGAAAAAGCTACCAAGAGACATTCTAGGACGGCTATGGTGAAAAAGCAAATATCCTCAGACATATCTGGAGAGAAGATTTCTGTGAAACTGCTTCGTGTTAGATATATCAATTCACCTCGCATAGTTCAAACCTTTCCAATATTACTCAGTGTGAACACTCCATCATGCACGAATCCATGAAGGGATATTTGGGAGCACATTCATGCCTATGTTGAAAGTGGAAATATCTTCAGATAAAAACTGGATAGAAGCTTTCTGAAAAAACTACTTGTGACGTATGCATTCCGTTCTGGGAGTTATGCCTCTTTTCTCCCTGGGCAGTGTTTAAACACTGTTCCTGTGTATCCAAAAAAGTGATATTTCGGAGCGCATCGAGGACTATGGAAAATAGTGAAATATACTGAAATGAAATCTAGAAAGAAGTGTTCCAAGAACCTGCTCTCTGATATGTGCATTCACTTCACAGAATTTATGCTTACTCTATGTTGCCCAATTTCGAAATTCTGTCTTTGAAGAATCTGTGAAGGATATTTAGTGAGAAAGGCTTGTGAGAAGGAAACATCTTCCGATGAAACTGCAGAAACTTTCTGAGAACTGCTTTGTGATGTGTATTCGTCTCATAGATTTAAACCATTCTTTATTGAGCAGATTGAAATCACTGTTTCTGGAATCTGAGAAGGACATTTGGAACGATCCTTAGAACATGGAGAAAGAAATATCCTCAGGTAAAATCCAGAAGAAGCTTTCTGTGAAACAACTGTCGTCTTATTCCTCTCACAGTTGTTTCTTCACAGGGTTGTTTTATAACCCCGTGTATGTTTAGCATGTGATGGGACACTCAGAAGCAGTTTGAGGCTTACGGTGAAAGAGGACATATTTTCAGACCGAAACTGCACAGAAACTTTCAGAGGAACTCTTTTGTGATATGTGCATTCCAAAAACAGAAATATACCTTTTTTCTCCTAGAGGATTCAGAATCCTTTGGAGAAAAAGCTACCAAGAGACATTCGGGAGCAGGGACTATGGTGAAAAGGAAATATCTTCAGATAAAACTGGAGAGAAGATTTCTGTGAAACTGCTTGTTAGATATATCATTCACATAGTTCAAACCTTTCTATTACAGTTGAAACTCCATCATGCAGAATCCATGAAGGGATATTTGGGAGCACATTCAGCCTATGGTGAAAAGGAAATATCTTCAGATAAAACTGGATAGAAGCTTTCTGAAAACTACTTGTGATGTGCATTCCACTCTGGGAGTTATGCCTCTTTTCTCACAAGGCAGTGTTTAAACACTGTTCCTGTGTAACCAAAAGTGATATTCGAGCACATTGAAGACTATGGCAAAAGTGAAATATACTGAAATAAACAGAAAGAAGTGTTCCAAGAACTGCTCTGATATGCATTCACTTCACAGAATTTATGCTTACTCTATGTTGCCCAGTTTGAAATTCTGTCTTTGAAGAATCTGTGAAGGATATTTAGTGAGAAAGGCTTGTGGTGAAGGAAACATCTTCCATGAAACCTGCAGAAACTTTCTGAGCAACTGCTTTGTGATGTGTGTATTCATCTCATAGATTTAAACCATTCTTTCATTGAGCAGTTGAAATCACTGTTTCTGGAATCTGAGAAGGACATTTGGAACGATCCTTAGAACATGGAGAAAGAAATATCCTCAGGTAAAATCCAGAAGGAAGCTTTCTGTGAAACTGCTCTGTGTCACGTGAATTCCTCACACAGTTAAGCTTCTCTTTTCATTGAGCAGTTTTATAACCCTGTGTATGTTTAGCATGTGATGGGACATTCGGAGCACTTTGAGGCTTATGGTGAAAAGGAAATATCTTCAGATAAAACTGGAGAGAAGCTTTCTGAGAACTGCTCTGATATGTGCATTCCACAGAAATATACCTTTTTCTCCTAGAGGATTGAATCCTTTGAGAAAAGGTACCGAGAGACAGGGAATATGGAGGCTATGGTGAAAAGGAAATAACCTCAGAAAAACTGGAAAGAAGATTTCTGTGAAACTGCTTCATGTTAGATATATCTATTCATCTCACATAGTTAAACTTTCTTATATTACAGTTTGAAAACTGTCATGGACAGATCCAGAAGGAATTTCGGAGCACATTCAGGCCTGGTGAAAGAGGAATATCTTCAGATAAAACTGGATAGAAGCTTTCTGAGAAACTACTTGTGATGTATGCATTCCACTCAGGAGTTATACCTCTTTTCTCACAAGGCAGTGTTTAAACACTGTCCTGTGAACTGAAAAGTGATATTTGGAGCACATTGAAGACTATGGCAAAAGTGAAATATACTGAAATAAATCGAGAAAGAAGCTTTCTGAGAACTGCTCTGATATGTGCATTCACTTCACAGAATTTATGCTTACTCTATGTTGCATAAATTCTGTCTTTGAAGAATCTGTGAAGGGATATTTGGAGCACTTTGAGGCTTACGGTGAAAAGGAAATATCTTCAGATAAAACTGGAGAGAAGCTGAGAACTGCTTTGTGATGTCTGTATTCGTCTCATAGATTTAAACCGTTCTTTAGATTGAGCAGATTGAAATCACTTTTTGTGGAATCTGAGGAAGGACATTTGGGAACGATCCTTAGAACATGGAGAAAGAAATATCCTCAGGTAAAACCAGAAGAAGCTTTCTGTGAAACTACTCTGTCTGTTAATTCCTCGCAGTAAGCCTCTCATTGAGTAGTTTTATAACCCTGTGTATGTTTAGTGTGATGGGACATTCGGAGCACTTTGAGGCTTACGGTGAAAAGGAAATATCTTCAGATAAAACTGGAGAGAAGCTGAGAACTGCTTGATGTGCATTCCTCACAGTGTTGTACCTCTCTTCTCATACAGCTGAAACCCTTTGGAGAAACAGGTACCAAGTGATATTCGGAGAATGTTGATGCCGATGATGAAAAGGAAATAGCCTCAGAGAAAAGAGAAAGAAGCTTTAGGAAACTGCTGTGATATATGTAATCATCACATAGATAAAGTTTTCTTACATTACACAGTTTGAAAACTGTCATGGACAGATCCAGAAGGAATTTCGGAGCACATTATGGAAAATATCTTCAGATAAAACTGGAAAGAAGCTTTCTGTGAATCTTTTTCTATGTTTATTCATCTCACAGATGAAGCTTTTACATTAGCAGTTTGAAACTCCTCGTGGATGGATCTGAAGGATATTTGGATCATTTGGGCCTATGGTGAAATAGGAAATATAGTCAGATAAAACTGGAGAGAAGCTTTCTGAGAAACTGCTTGATGTGTGCATTCCACTCAGAGTTTTAATGTTCTTCTCATAAGGCACAGTTTGAACACTGTTCCTGTAAAACCAAAAGAGTGATATTTGGAGCACATTGAAGACTATGGCAAAAGTGAAATATCAAAAACCGAAAAGAAGCACTGAAAGAAACTGCTCTGACATGCATTCTTTTCACAGGGTTAAAGCTTACTCTAAATTTCAATTTGAACTTTCTGAGGGTCTGTGAAGGATAGTAAGTGGCAACCACAGGCTTGTGCAAGAAATGTCTCTTCGAAAATTGGAGAGAAGCTTTCTGAAACTGCTTTTTCTGATGTTTGTGTTCATCTCAAAGAGTTAAATCATTCTTTGGATTGAGCAGTTTGAAATCACTGTTTTGTGGAATCTGAGAAAGGACATTTGGAGCTCTTTAGAATAAGAAAAATTAACCTCAGAGAAACCAGAAGGAAGCTTTCTGTGAAACTGCTCTGTGTCACGTGAATTCACTCACAGTTAAGCTCTCTTTCCTGAGCAGCATCATAACACTGTATTTTTGGAGACTGAAGGATATTCAGGAGCACTTTGAGGCTTATGAGAAAGGAAACGTCTTCAGATAAGACTTTTGCCCAGTTTGAAATTCTGTCTTTGAAGAATCTGTGAAGGGATATTTAGTGACACCCGGAGGCTTGTGGTGAGCAAGGAAACATCTTCCGATGAAACCTGCAGAGTAACTTTCTGAGCAACTGCTTGATGTGTGTATTTGTCTCATAGATTTAAACCATTCTTTGATTGAGCAGTTGAAATCACTGTTTTGTGGAATCTGAGGAAGGACATTTGGGAACGATCTAGAATATGGAGAAAGAAATATCCTCAGGTAAAATCCAGAAGGAAGCTTTCTGTGAAACTACTCTGTGTTGTCTTAATTCTTCGCTTAGAGCTCCATACGTTGAGTTATTTTCAACCCTGTGTATGTTTAGCCTGTGATGGGACATTCAGGAGCACTTTGAGGCTTACGGTGAAAAGGAAATATGTTCAGACCAAACTGGAGAGAAGCTTTCTGAGAAACTGCTTGTGATGTGCATTCCACTCACAGTGTTATACCTCTCTCTCATACAGCATCGGGAAACCCTTTTGGAGAAACAGAACCAAGTGATATTCGGAGCATGTTGATGCCGATGATGAAAAGGAAATAGCCTCAGACAAAACTGGAAAGAAGCTTTAGGAAACTACTCTGTGATATGTGTAATCATCTCACATAGATAAAGTTTTCTTACATTACACAGCTTGAAACTGTCATGGACGGATCCATGAAGGGACTTTTGGGAGCACACTCAGGACTATGGTGAAAAGGAAATATCTTCAGATAAAAACTGGAAAGAAGCTTTCAGAATCTGTTTTGTCTATGTTTATTCTTCTCACATAGATGAAACTTTCTTTACATTATGCAGCTTGGAAACTCCCTCGTGGATGGATCCACAAAGGATATTTGGGATCACATTCGGGCCTATGGTCAAATAGGAAATATAGTCAGATAAAAACTGGAGAGAAGCTTTCTGAGAAACTGCTTGGTGATGTGCATTCCACTCAGTGTTTTAATGTTCTTCTCATAAGACTCAGTTTGAACACTGTTCCTGTAAAACCAAAAGAGTGATATTCAGAGCACATTGAAGACTATGGCAAAAAGTGAAATGTCGTCCAATAAAAACAGAAAGAAGCACTCAAAGAAACTGCTCTCTGACATGCCCATTCTTTTCACAGGGTTAAAGCTTACTCTACATTTCCCAGTTTGAAAGTCAGCCTCTGAGGTTTCTGAAGGATAGTAAGTGGCAACCAGAGCCTGTGTGAGCAAGGAAATGTCTCATAGAAAATTGGAGAAGCTTTCTGTGCAACTCTTTGTGATGTTTGTATTCATCTCAAAGAGTTAAATCATTCTTTGGATTGAGCAGTTTGAAATCACTGTTTTGGAATCTGAGATGACATTTGAGGACGCTCTTTAGAATATCCTGAAAAGAATAACCTCAGAGAGAAACCAGAGAAGCTTTCTGTGAAACTGCTCTGTGTCACGTGAATTCCACTCACACAGTTAATCTTCTCTTTTCATTGAGCAGTATCATAACACTGTTTTTGTTTAGAATGTGAAGGATATTCAGGAGTGATTTGAGGGTTATGGTGAGAAAGGAAACGTCTTCAGATAGAAACTGGAGAAGCTTTCTGAGGAGCTGCTTTGTGACGTGTGCATTCCACTCACAGAAATATACCTTTCTTCTCCTAGAGGATTCCAGAATCCTTTTGGAGAAAAGCTACCAAGAGACATTCGGGAGTACAGAGAGGCTGTGGTGAAAAGGAAATATCCTCAGACAAAACTGGAAAGAAGCTTTCTGAGGAGCTGCTTTGTGATGTGTATTCGTCTCATAGATTTAAACCATTCTTTGGATTGAGCAGTTTGAAATCACTGTTTCTGTGGAATCTGAGGAAGGACATTTGGGAGCATTCAGGCCTACGGTGAAAGAGGAGATAACTTCAGATAAAAACTGGATAGAAGCTTGAGAAACTACTTGTGATGTATGCATTCCACTCAGGAGTTATACCTTTTTCTCACAAGGCAGTGTTTAAACACTGTTCCTGTATCCAAAAAGTGATATTTCAGGGCACTGAGGACTATGGCAAATAGTGAAATACACTGAAATAAAATCGAGAAAGAAGTTCCAAGAATCTGCTCTCTGATATGTGCATTCACTTCACAGAATTTATGCTTACTCTATGTTGCCCAGTTTGAAATTCTGTCTTTGAAGAATCTGTGAAGGATATGTGCAAGGCTTGTGAGCAAGGAAACATCTTCCGATGAAACCTGCAGAGAAACTTTCTGAGCAACTCTTTGTGATGTCTGTATTCGTCTCATAGATTTAAACCATTCTTTGGATTGAGCAGTTTGAAATCACTGTTTTGTGGAATCTGAGAAGGACATTTGGGAACGATCCTTAGAACATGGAGAAAGAAATATCCTCAGGTAAAATCCAGAAGGAAGCTTTCTGTGAAACTACTCTGTGTTGTCTTAATTCCTGTCCAGTTGCTCTCTCTTATTGAGTCTTTTATAACCCTGTATGTTTAGCATGTGATGGGACATTCAGGTGCACTTTGAGGCTTTGGTGAAAAGGAAATATCTTCAGATAAAAACTGGAGAGAAGCTTTCTGAGGAGCTGCTTTGTGACGTGTGCATTCCACTCACAGTGTTATAACTCTCTTCTCATGCAGCATCGAGGAAACCCTTTTGGAGAAACAGGTACCAAGTGATATTCGGAGCATGTTGATGCCAATGATGAAAAGGAAATAGCCTCAGACAAAACCTGGAAGAAGCTTTAGACTTTGATATGTGTAATCATCTCACAGAGATAAAGATTTCTTACATTACACAGCTTCAAAACTGTCATGGACGGATCAGAAGATTTTCGGAGCACATTCAGGACTATGGTGAAAAGGAAATATCTTCAGATAAAAACAGAAAGAAGTTTTCTGTGAATCTGCTTTCCTTACATTATGCAGATTGAAACTCCATTGTGGATGGATCCACGAAGGATATTTGGGATCACATTCGGCCTATGGTCAAATAGGAAATAGAGTCAGATAAAAACTGAGAGAAGCTTTCTGAGAAACTGCTTGGTGATGTGCATTCCACTCAGGAGTTTTAATGTTCTTCTCATAAGGCACAGTTTGAACACTGTTCCTGTAAAACCAAAAGAGTGATATTCAGCACATTGAAGACTATGGCAAAAGTGAAATGTCGTCAATAAAACAGAAAGAAGCACTCAAGAAACTGCTCTGACATGCCCATTCTTTTCACAGATTAAAGCTTTTCTACATTTCCCAGTTTGAAAGTCCCTGAGGATCAAAGGGATAGTAAGCAACCAGAGCAAGGAATTGTCTCACATGAAAATTGGAGATAAGCTTCTCGAAGTCTTTTGTGATGTTTGTATTCATCTGATTTAACATTTTTTTTTTTTGACAGAGTCTCTCTGATGCACAGAATGGAGTGGTGGCATCTCAGATCACTGAAGCTCCGGTTTTACGCCATTCTTCTGCCTCAGTCTGGAGTACCTGACTACAGGTGTGATATTGGCTAATTTTTGTGTTTTAGTAGAGACTTTCACTTTTAGCCACAGGTCTATCTCCTGACCTTGTATTTTGGTAAAGTGATTACAGGCTTCATCCATGGGAACAAAAGGTATATTTCTGTGAGTGAATGCACACGTCACAAAGCAGTTCCTGAAAGCTTCTCTCCAGTTTCGTCTGAACATATTTCCTTTTCACCGTAAGCCTCAAACTGCTTCTGAAAGTCCTATCACACGCTAAACATACAACTGCTCCTGAAAGTCCTATCACACGCTAAACATACACAGGGTTATAAACTACTCAACGTAAGGAGAGGCAACAAACTGAGAGGAATTAAGACAACACAGAGTAGTTTCACAGAAAGCTTCTGGATTTTACCTGAGGATATTTCTTTCTCCATGTTCTAAGGATCGTTCCCAAATGTCCTTCCTCAGATTCTACAAAACAGTGATTTCAATCTGCTCAATCCAAAGAATGGTTTAAATCTATGAGACGAATACATGAGCAGTTGCTCAGAAATTTCTCTGCAGGTTTCATTGAACATGTTTCTTGCTCACCAGCCTCGGTGCCACTAAATATCCCTTCACAGATTCTTCAAAGACAGAATTTCGAAACTGGGCAACATAGAGTAAGCATAAATTCTGTGAAGTGAATGCACATATCAGAGAGCAGATTCTGAACTTCTTCTCGATTTTATTTCAGTATATTTCACTATTTGCCATAGTCCTCAGCCAGAAATATCACTTTTGGTTAGACAGGAACAGTGTTTAAACACTGCCTTGTGAGAAAAGAGGTATAACTCCTGAGGAATGCATACATCACAAGTAGTTTCTCAGAAAGCTTCTATTCAATTTTTATCTGAAGATATCTCCTCTTTCACTGTAGGCCTGAATGTGCTCAATGTCCCTTCGTGGATTCATGCATGACAGAGTTTCCAAACTATGTAATATAAGAAAGGTTTGAACTATGAGATGAAAATATATCTGAAGCAGTTTCACAGAAATCTTCTTTCCAGTTTTGTCTGAGGATATTTCCTTTTCACCATGGCCATCCCTATACTCCAAAATCTCTTGGTAGCTTTTTCTCCAAAAGGGATTCAGAATCCTCTAGGAGAAGAAAGGTATATTTCTGTGAGTGGAATGCACGTCACAAAGCAGCTCCTCAAAAAGCTTCTCCAGTTTTTATCTGAAGACGTTTCCTTTCTCACCGTAGTCCTCAAATATCTCCTGAATATCCTTCAGACTAAAAAACAGTGTTATGATGCTTCTCAGTCAAAAGAGAGCTTAACTGTGTGAGCGGAATTCACGTGACACAGAGCAGTTTCACAGAAAGCTTCCTTCTGTTTCTCTGAGGTTATTTCTTTTCAGGATATTCTAAAGAGCTCCAAATGTCCTTTCTCAGATTCCACAGAAACAGTGATTTCAAACTGCTCAATCCAAAGAATGATTTAACATGAGATGAACACAAACATCAGAAAAGAGTTGCAGAAAGCTTCTCCAATTTTCGATGGAAGACATTTCCTTGCTTGAGACAACCTCTGGTTGCCACTTACTATCCTTTGCAGAACCCTCAGACCGATTCAAACTGGGAAATGTAGAGTAAGCTTTAACCCTGTGAAAAGAATGGGCATGTCAGAGAGCAGTTTCTTCAGTGCTTCTTTCTGTTTTTATTGACGACATTTCACTTTTGCCATAGTCTTCAATGCTGAATATCACTCTTTTGGTTTTACAGGAACAGTGTTCAAACTGTGCCTTATTAGAAGAACATTAAAACGCCCTGATTGGAATGCACACATCACCAATCAGTTTCTCAGAAAGCTTCTCCAGTTTTTATCTGACTATATTTCCTATTTGACCATAGGCCCAATGTGATCCCAAATATCCCTTCGTGGATCCATCCATGAGGGAGTTTCCAAGCTGTGTAATGTAAAGAAAGCTTCATCTATGTGAGAAGAATAAACATAGAAAAAAGCAGATTCACAGAAAGCTTCTTTTTGTTTTTATCTGAAGATATTTCCTTTTTCACCATAGTCCTGAATGTGCTCCCAAAAGTCCCTTCGTGGATCCGTCCATGACAGTTTTCAAGCTGTGTAATATAAGGAAACCTTTATCTATGTGAGATGATTACACATATCATAGAGCAGTTTCCTAGAAAACTTCTTTCAAGGTTTTGCCTGAGGCTAGTTCCCTTTCCATCATTGGCATCAACATGCTCCCGAATATCACTTGGTACCTGTTTCTCCAAAAGGTTTTCCCGATGCTGTATGAGAAGAGAGGTATAACACTGTGAGTGGAATGCACACGTCACAAAGCAGTTCCTCGGAAAGCTTCTCTCCATTTTCTGTCTGAAGATATTTCCTTTTTCACCAGAAGCCTCAAAATGCTCCCGAATGTCCCATCACACGCTAAACATACACAGGGTTATAAAGCTCCTCAACGTAAGGAGAGGCTTAACTAAGTGAGAGGAATTAAGACGACACAGAGTAGTTTCACAGAAAGATTTCTTCTGGATTTTACCTGAGGATATTTCTTTCTCCATGTTCTAAGGATTTTTCCCAAATGTACTTCCTCAAATTCCACTAAAACAGCGATTTCAATATGCTCAATCCAAAGAACGGTTTAAATCTATGAGACGAATACAAACATCGCAAAGCAGTTGCTCAGGAAGTTATTCTGCAGTTTTCATCGGAAGATGTTTCCTTGCTCACCACCAGCCACCGTGCGTCACTAAATATCCCTTCACAGATTCTTCAAAGACACCGTTGTGAAACTGGGAAACATAGACTAAGCATAAATTCTGTGAAGTGAATGCACATATCAGAGAGCAGATTCTTGGAACACTTCTTCGATTTTATTTCAGTATATTTCACTGTTTGCCATAGTCCTCAATGCGCCCAAAATATCATTTTTTGGTTTCACAGGAACAGTGTTTAAACACTGCCTTGTGAGAAAGATAACTCCTGAGGAATGCATACATCACAAGTAGTTTCTCAGAAAGCTTCTATCCAGTTTTTATCTGAAGATATCTCCTTTCACATAGGCCTGAATGTGCTCCCAAATGTCCCTTCGTGGATCCGTCCATGACAGTTTTCAAGCTGTGTAATATAAGAAAGGTTTGAACTATGCGAGATGAATTGATATATCTAACACGAAGCAGTTTCACAGAAATCTTCTCTCCAGGTTTGACTGAGGATATTTCCTTTTTCACCATTGCTGTCCCTGTACACCTGAATGTCTCTTGGTAGCTCTTTCTCCAAAAGGGATTCCGGAATTCTCTATGAGAAGAAAGGTATATTTCTGTAAGTGGAATGCACACGTCACAAAGCACTCCTCAGAAAGCTTCTATCCAGTTCCTATCTGAAGATGTTTCGTTTCTCACTGTAACTCTCAAATCGCTCTTGAATATCCCTTCGTATTCTAAAAGAAAACAATATTATGATACTGCTCAATGAAAAGAGAAGCTTAACTGTGTGTGGAATTCACGTGACACAGAACAGTTTCACAGAAAGCTTCCTTCTGGTTTCTCTCTGAGGTTACTTCTTTTTCAGGATATTCTAAGGAGCATCTCCAAATGTCCTTTCTCAGATTCCTCAGAAACAGTGATTTCAAACTTCTCAATCCAAAGAATCCTTTAACTATTTGAGACAAATACAAACATCACAAAAGTGTTGCGCAGAAAGCTTCTCTCCAATTTTCGATGCGAGACTTTTTTTTGCTCGACACAGGCCTCTGGTTGCCACTTACTATCCCTTCGCAGAACCCTCAGAGAACGACTTTCAAACTGGGAAAGGTAGAGTAAGCTTTAACCCTATGAAAAGAATGGGCATGTCAGAGAGCACTTTCTTCGAGTGCTTCTTTCTGTTTTTTATTGGACGACATTTCACTTTTTGCCATAGTCTTCAATGTGCTCTGAATATCACTCTTTTGGTTTTACAGGGGCAGTGTTCAAACTGTGCCTTATGAGAAGAACATTAAAACTCCCTGAGTGGAATGCACACATCACCAAGCAGTTTCTCTGAAAGCCTCTCTACAGTTTTTATCTGACTATATTTCCTATTTGACCATAGGCCCGAATGGGATCCCAAATATCCCTTCCCGGATCCGTCCACGGGGGAGTTTCCAACCTGCCTAATATAAAGGAAGCTTCATCTATGTGAGAAGAAAAAACATAGAAAAAAGCATATTCACAGAGAGCTTCTTTCCAGTTTTTATCTGAGGATATTACCTTTTTCACCATAGTCCTGAGCATGCTCCCGAGAGTCCCTTCGTGGATCCGTGCATGACAGTTTCTGTGTAATGTAAGGTAACATTTTTCTGTGTGAGATGATTACACATATCAGAGAGTAGTTTCACAGAAAGCTTCTTTCCAGTTTTGTCTGAGGCTATTTCCTTTTCATCATTGGCATCAACATGCCCCGAATATCACTTGGTACCTGTTTCTCCAAAAGGGTTTCCGACGCTGTATGAGAAGAGAGGTATAACACTGTGAGTGGAATGCACACGTCACAAAGCAGTTCGAAAGCTTCTCCAGTTTCGGTCTGAACATATTTCCTTTTCACCAAAGCCTCAAAGTGCTCCCAAATATCCCGCACATGCTAAACATACACAGGGTTATAAAACTACTCAATGAGAGAGGCTTAACTGAGAGGAATTAAGATGACACAGAGTAGTTTCACAGAAAGCTTCCTTCTGGATTTTCCTGAGGATATTTCTTCTCATGTTTCTAAGGATCATCCCAAATGTCCTTCCTCAGATTCCACAAAAAAGTGATTTCATTCTGCTCAATCCAAAGAATGGTTTAAATCTATGAGACGAACACATTGCAAAGCAGTTGCAGAGTTTCTCTGCAGTTTCATCGAAGATGTTTCTTTCACCACAAGCCTCCGGCCACTAAATATCCTTCACAGATTCTTCAAAGACAGAATTTCGAAACTGGGATAGAGAGTAAGCATAACTGTGAAGTGAATGCACATATCAGAGAGCAGATTCTTGAACGCTTCTTTCGATTTTATTTCAGTATATTTCACTATTGCCATAGTCCACAATGTTCCAAAATATCACTTTTGGTTACACGAACAGTATTTAAACACTGCCTTGTGAAAAAGAGGTATAACTCTGAGTGAATGCATACATCACAAGTAGTTTCTCAGAAAGCTTCTATCCAGTTTTTATCTGAAGATATCTCCTCTTTCACCATAGGCCTGAATGTGCTCCCAATGTCCCTTCATTCGTGCATGAAGGAGTTTCCAAACTGCAATATAAGAAAGTTTAACTAGAGATGAATAGATATCTAACAAAGCAGTTTCACAGATATTCTTCCAGTTTTGTCTGAGGATATTTTCACTGTATTGACCCTATACCCCGAATGTCTCTTGGTAGCTTTTTCTCCAAAAGGATTCGGAATTCTCTAGGAGAAGAAAGGTATTGTGAGTGAATGTCACAAAGCTCCTCAGAAAGCTTCTCTCCAGTTTCTATCTGAAGACGTTTCCTTTCTCACCGTAACCCTCAAAGATCTGAATATCCTTTGCAGGCTAAACAAAACAGTGTTATGATACACCTCAATGAAAAGTGAAGCTTAACTGTGAGCAGAATTCACATGACACAGAGCAGTTTCACAGAAAGCTTCCTTCTGGTTTCTCCTGAGTTATTTTTTCAGGATATTCTAAAGATTTTCAAATGTCCTTTCAGATTCCACAGAAACAGTGATTTCAAACTGCTCAATCCAAAGAATGATTTAACTCTATCATTAAATCAAAGAAGATTTATCCTTCGCAGAACCCTCAGAGGGACATTCAAACTGGGAAACAGTGTTTTTGTGGAAGAATGGATATGAGAGCAGTTTCGTGATTCTTTCTGTTTTTATTGGACGACATTTCACTTTTGCCATAGTCTTAATGTGCTGAATATCACTTTTGGTTTTACAGAACAGTGTTCAAACTGTGGTTTATGAGAAGATCATTAAAACCCCCTGAGTGGAATGCACATATAACCAAGCAGTTTCTCAGAAATCTTCTCTCCATTTTTATCTGACTATATTCCTCTTTCCATAGGCCCAAATGTGATCCCAAATATCCCTTCGTGATCCATCCACGAGGGAGTCTGCATAATGTAAAGAAAGGTTCATCTATGAGATGAATAAACATATAAAAGCAGATTCACAGAAAGCTTCTTTCCAGTTTTTATCTGAAGATATTTCCTTTTTCACCATAGTCCATGTGCTCGAAAGTCCCTTCGTGGATCCGTCCATGACAGTTTCAAGCTATGTAATGTAAGAAAGCTTTATCTATGAGATGATTACATATCACAGAGTAGTAGAAACTTCTTTCCAGTTTTGTCTGAGGCTATTTCCTTTTTCACCATCAGCATCAACATGCTCCCTGAATATTGGTCCTGTTCTCCAAAAGGAAACTGCATGAGAAGAGAGGTATAACACTGTGAGTGGAATGCACACGTGACAAAGCAGTTCTCAGAAAGCTTCTCTCCAGTTTCTGTATGAACATATTTTCACCGTAAGCCTCAAAGTGCTCCCGAATGTCCCATCACACGCAAACATACACAGGGTTGTAAAAAACTCAATGAAAGAGGCTTAACTGTGAGAGGAATTAACGACACAGAAGTTTCACAGAAAGCTTCCTTCTGGATTTTACCTGAGGATATTTCTTTCTCCATGTTCTCAGCATTGTTCCCAAATGCCCTTCTCAGATTCCACAAAACAGTGATTTCAACTGCTCAAACCAAAGAATGGTTTAAATCTAGATGAATGCACACATCAAAAGCAGTTGCTCAGAAAGTTCTCTGTTTTGGAAGATGTTTCCTTGCTCACCAAGCCTGGTGCCACTATATCCTTCACAAATTCTTCAAAGACAGAATTTCAAAACTGCAACATAGAGTAACCATAATTGGTGAAGTGATGCACATATCAGAGAGCATATTATTGAATGCTACTCGATTTTATTTTTTTATTTATTTATTTTTTTTTCTTTTTTTTTTTTTATTATACTTTAAGTTCTAGGGTACATGTGCATAACGTGCAGGTTTGTTACATATGTATACTTGTGCCATGTTGGTGTGTTGCACCCATCAACTCGTCAGCACCCATCAATTCATCATTTATATCAGGTATAACTCCCAATGCAATCCCTCCTCCCTCCCCATGATAAGCCCAGTGTGTGACCCCTTCCCGAGTCCAAGTGATCTCATTGTTCAGTTCCCACCTATGAGTGAGAACATGCGTGTTTGGTTTTCTTCTTGTGATAGTTTGCTAAGAATGATGGTTTCCAGCTGCATCCATGTCCCTACAAAGGACGCAAACTCATCCTTTTTATGGCTGCATAGTATTCCATGGTGTATATGTGCCACATTTTCTTAATCCAGTCTGTCACAGATGGACATTTGGGTTGATTCCAAGTCTTTGCTATTGTGAATAGTGCCGCAATAAACATACGGTGCATGTGTCTTTGTAGTAGAATAATTTATAATCCTTTGGGTATATACCCAGTAGTGGGATGGCTGGGTCATATGGTACATCTAGTTCTAGATCCTTGAGGAATCGCCATACTGTTTTCCATAATGGTTGAACTAGTTTACAATCCCACCAACAGTGTAAAAGTGTTCCTATTTCTCCACATCCTCTCCAACACTTGTTGTTTCCTGATTTTTAATGATGGCCATTCTAACTGGTGTGAGATGGTATCTCATTGTGGTTTTGATTTGCATTTGATGGCGAGTGATGATGAGCATTTTTCATGTGTCTGTTGGCTGTATGAATGTCTTCTTTGAGAAATGTCTGTTCATATCCTTTGCCCACTTTTGATGGGGTTGTTTGTTTTTTCTTGTATATTTGTTTGAGTTCTTTGTAGATTCTGGATATTAGCCCTTTGTCAGACGAGTAGATTGCAAAATTTTCTCCCATTCTGTAGGTTGCCTGTTCACTCTGATGGTAGTTTCTTTTGCTGTGCAGAAGCTTTTAGTTTAATGAGATCCCATTTGTCAATTTTGGCTTTTGCTGCTGCTTTTTGGTGTTTTAGACATGAAGTCCTTGCCCATGCCTATGTCCTGAATGGTACTACCTAGATTTTCTTCTAGGGTTTTTATGGTATTAGGTCTAACATTTAAGTCTCTAATCCATCTTGAATTAATCTTCGTATAAGGAGTAAGGAAAGGATCCAGTTTCAGCTTTCTACTTATGGCTAGCCAATTTTCCCAGCACCATTTATTAAATAGGAACTTTTCCCATTTCTTGTTTCTCTCAGGTTTATCAAAGATCAGACGGCTGTAGATGTGTGGTATTATTTCTGAGGACTCTGTTCTGTTCCATTGGTCTATAGCTCTGTTTTGGTACCAGTACCATGCTGTTTTGGTTACTGTAGCCTTGTAGTATTTGAAGTCAGGTAGCGTGACGCCCAGCTTTGTCCTTTGACTTAGGATTGTCTTGGCAATGCGGGCTCTTTTTGGTTCCATATGAACTTTAAAGCAGTTTTTCCAATTCTGTGAAGAAACTCATTGGTAGCTTGATGGGATGGCATTGAATCTATAGATAACCTTGGGCAGTATGGCCATTTTCACGATATTGATTCTTCCTATCCATGAGCATGGTATGTTCTTCCATTTGTTAGTGTCCTCTTTGATTTCACTGAGCAGTGGTTTGTAGTTCTCCTTGAAGAGGTCCTTTACATCCCTTGTAAGTTGGATTCCTAGGTATTTTATTCTCTTTGAAGCAATTGTGAATGGAAGTTCATTCCTGATTTGGCTCTCTGTTTGTCTGTTACTGGTGTATAAGAATGCTTGTGATTTTTGCACATTAATTTTGTATCCTGAGACTTTGCTGAAGTTGCTTATCAGCTTAAGGAGATTTTGGGCTGAGACAATGGGGTTTTCTAAATATACAATCATGTCATCTGTGAACAGGGACAATTTGACTTCTTCTTTTCCTAACTGAATACCCTTGATTTCTTTCTCTTGCCTGATTGCCCTAGCCAGAACTTCCAACACTATGTTGAATAGGAGTGAGAGAGGGCATCCCTGTCTTGTTCCAGTTTTCAAAGGAATTTTTCCAGTTTTTGCCCATTCAGTATGATATTAGCTGTGGGTTTGTCATAAATAGCTCTTATTATTTTGAGGTACGTTCCATCAATACCAAATTTATTGAGTTTTTAGCATGAAGGGCTGTTGAATTTTGTCAAAAGCCTTTTCTGCATCTATTGAGATAATCATGTGGTTCTTGTCTTTGGTTCTGTTTATATGCTGGATTACGTTTATTGATTTGCGAATGTTGAACCAGCCTTGCATCCCAGGGATGAAGCCCACTTGATCAGGGTGGATAAGCTTTTGATGTGCTGCTGAATCCGGTTTGCCAGTATTTTATTGAGGATTTTGCATCGATGTTCATCAGGATATTGGTCTAAAATTCTTTTTTGTTGTGTCTCTGCCAGGCTTTGGTATCAGGATGATGTTGGCCTCATAAAATGAGTTAGAGGATTCTCTTTTTCTATTGATTGGAATAGTTTCAGAAGGAATGGTACCAGCTCCTCCTTGTACCTCTGGTAGAATTCAGCTGTGAATGTCTGGTCCTGGACTTTTTTGGTGGGCAGGCTATTAATTGTTGCCTCAATTTCAGAGCCTGCTATTGGTCTATTCAGGATTCAACTTCTTCCTGGTTTAGTCTTGGGAGAGTGTAAGTGTCCAGGAAATTATCCATTTCTTCTAAATTTTCTAGTTGATTTGCACAGGTGTTTATAGTATTCTCTGATGGTAGTTTGTATTTCTGTGGGGTCGGTGATATCCCTTTATCATTTTTTATTGCATCTATTTGATTCCTCTCTTTTCTTCTTTATTAGTCTTGCTAGCGGTCTGTCAATTTTGTTGATCTTTTCAAAACCAACTCCTGGATTCATTGATTTTTGGAGGGTTTTTGTGTTTCTATCTCCTTCAGTTCTGCTCTGATCTTAGTTATTTCTTGCCTTCTGCTAGCTTTTGAGTGTGTTTGCTCTTCCTCTAATTCTTTTAATTGTGATGTTAGAGTGTCAATTTTCGATCTTTCCTGCTTTCTCTTGTGGGAATTTAGTGCTATAAATTTCACACTGCTTTAAATGTGTCCCAGAGATTCTGGTATGTTGTATCTTTGTTCTCATTGGTTTCAAAGAACATCTTTATTTCTGCTTTCATTTCGTTATGTACCCAGTAGTCATTCAGGAGCAGGTTGTTCAGTTTCCATGTAGTTGAGCGGTTTTGATTGAGTTTCTTAGTCCTGAGTTCTAGTTTGATTGCACTGTGGTCTGAGAGACAGTTTGTTATAATTTCTGTTCTTTACATTTGCTGAGGAGTGCTTTACTTCCAATTATGTGGTCAATTTTGGAATAAGTGCGATGTGGTGCTGAGAAGAATGTATATTCTGTTGATTTGGGGTGGAGAGTTCTATAGATGTCTATCAGGTCTGCTTGGTGCAGAGATGAGTTCAATTCCTGGATATCCTTGTTAACTTTCTGTCTCGTTGATCTGTCTAATGTTGACAGTGGAGTGTTGAAGTCTCCCATTATTATTGTATGGGAGTCTAAGTCTCTTTGTAAGTCTCCAAGGACTTGCTTTATGAATCTGGGTGCTCCTGTATTGGGCATATATATTTAGGATAGTTAGCTCTTCCTGTTGAATTGATCCCTTTACCATTATGTAATCTTTGTCTCTTTTGATCTTTGATGGTTTAAAGTCTATTTTATCAGAGACTAGGATTGCAACCCCTGCTTTTTGTTCTCCATTTGCTTGGTAGATCTTCCTCCATCCCTTTATTTTGAGCCTATGTATGTCTCTGCATGTGAGATGGGTCTCCTGAATACAGCAGACTGATGGGTCTTGACGCTTGATCCAGTTTGCCAGTCTGTGTCTTTTAATTGGAGCATTTAGTCCATTAACATTTAAGGTTAATATTGTTATGTGAACTTAATCCTGCCATTATGATATTAACTGGTTATTTTGCTCATTAGTTGATTTACATTTTGGCTTGTTTTTGCAATGGCTGGTACCGTTGTTCCTTTCCATGTTTAGGGCTTCCTTCAGGGTCTCTTGTAAGGCAGGCCTGGTAGTGACAAAATCTCTAAGCATTTGCTTATCTGTAAAGGATTTTATTTCTCCTTCACTGATGAAACTTAGTTTGGCTGGATATGAAATTCTGGGTTTAAAATTCTTTTCTTTAAGAACGTTGAATATTGGCCCCACTCTCTTCTGGCTTGTAGAGTTTCTGAGAGATCTGCTGTTAGTCTGATGGGCTTCCTTTGTGGGTAACCTGACCTTTCTCTCTGGCTGCCCTTAAGATTTTTTCCTTCATTTCAACTTTGGTGAATCTGGCAATTATGTGTCTTGGAGTTGCCCTTCTGGAGGAGTATCTTTGTATGCTTCTGTATTTCCTGAATTTGAATGTTGGCCTGCCCTACTAGGTTGGGGAAGTTCTCCTGGATGATATCCTGAAGAGTGTTTTCCAACTTGTTTCCATTCTCCTCACTTTCAGGCACCCCAATCAGACGTAGATTTGGTCTTTTACATAATCCCATACTTCTTGCAGGCTTTGTTCATTTTTCTTTTTTCTTTTGGTTTCTTTCTCGCTATTTCATTCATTTGATCCTCAATCGCTGATACTCTTCTTCCAGTTGATCGAGTCGGTTACTGAAGCTTGTGCATTTGTCACGTATTTCGTGTCATGGTTTTCATTTCTGTCATGTCGTTTATGACCTTCTCTGCATTAATTAGTCTAGCTGTCAATTCTTCCATTTTTTTCAAGATTTTCGCTTTGCGCTGGGTACATTCCTTTAGCTCTGAGAAGTTTGATGGACTGAAGCCTTCTTCTCTCTTCTCATCAAAGTCATTCTCTGACCAGCTTTGATCCGTTGGCGATGGCTGCGCCTTTGCAGGGGAGATGCGCTTATTTTTGAATTCCCAGCTTTTCTGCCCTGCTTTTTCCCCATCTTTGTGGTTTTATCTGTCTCTGGTCTTTGATGATGGTGACACTGATGGGGTTTTGCATAGGTGTCCTTCCTGTTTGATAGTTTTCCTTCTGCCAGTCAGAACCCTCAGCTATAGGTCTGTTGGAGATTGCTTGAGGTCCACTCCAGACCCTGTTTGCCTGGGTATCAGCAGCAGAGGTTGCAGAAGATAGAATATTGCTGAACAGGAGTGTACCTGTCTGATTCTTACTTTGGAAGCTTCCTCTCAGTGTACTCCACCCTGTGAGGTGTGGGTGTCAGACTGCCCCTAGTGGGGATGTCTCCCAGTTAGGCTACTCAGGGGTCAGGGACCCACTTGAGCAGGCAGTCTGTCCTTCTCAGATCTCAACCTCCGTGTTGGGAGATCCACTGCCTTCAAAGTTGTCAGACAGAGTCCTTCGCGCCTGCACAAGTCTCTGCTGCTTCCCTGTTATTTTTTAGCTGAGCTGTCCCCAGAGGCGGAGTCTACAGAGACAGGCAGGTTTCTTGAGCTGCTGAGCTCCACCCAGTTGAGCTTCCCAGCGGCTTTGTTTACCTACTTAAGCCTCAGCAATGGTCCCCCAGCCTCGCTGCTGCCCTGTTAGATCGCAGACTGCTGTGTTAGCAAGGAGGAGGCTCGTGGGACTCACAGGCGGATATTCTCCTTCCCGTTATCCATAGCGCAGGATATTCGATTTTCCAGGTGTTGTGTGTCTCAGTTCCCTGGTTAGGAAAAAGTGATTCTTCCCCTTGCTCAGGTGAGGCAGCCTCGCCTGCAGTGCTGGTTTCCCAGCACCGAATGTCCGCACTCACCAAGGACCCAGTACCTCAGTTCAAAATGCAGAAATCAGGTCTTCTGTGTCCTTCAAGGCTGGGATTGGAGACTGCAGCTGTCCTATTCGCCATCTTCTCCTTTCTATATTGTATATTTCATTTAGTCCTCAGTGCGCCCAAAATATCACTTTTTGGTTACAGGAACAGTGTTTAAACACTGCCTTGTGAGAAAGAGGTATAACTCCTGAGCAGAATGATACATCACAAGTAGTTTCTCAGAAAGCTTCTCCATTTTTATCTGAAGATCTCTTCACCAAAGGCCTGAATGTCCTTCCAATGTCTTTGATTCATGACGGAGTTTCCAAACTCTAATATAAGAAAGGTTTGAACTATGTGAGATGAATAGAATATTTAACACGAAGCAGTTTCACAGAAATCTTCTTTCCAGTTTGTCTGAGGATATTTCCTTTTCACCATAGCCCCTATACTCCCGAATATCTCGGTAGCTTTTTCTCCAAAAGGAATCCTCTAGGAGAAGAAAGGTATATTGTGAGTGGAATGACACGTCAAAAAAGCAGCTCCTCAGAAAGCTTCTCCAGTTTCTATCTGAAGAAGTTTTCTTCAGTAACCCTCAAATCCCTCAATATCCTTTGCAGTCTAAACAAAACAGTGTTAGGATACTGCTCTGAAAAGAGAAGCTTAACTGTGTGGGAATTCACATGAAACAGAGCAGTTTCACAAGCTTCTTCTGGTTTCTCTCTGAGGTTATTTTTCAGGATATTCTAAAGAGCGTCCAAATGTCCTTTCTCAGATTCCACAGAAACAGTGATTTCAAACTATCATTTCAAAGAATGATTTAAATCTTGAGATGAATACAAACATCACAAAAGGCTTGAGAGCTTCCAATTTTCGATGGAGACATTTCCTTGCTCACACAGGCCTCCGTTGCCACTTTCTATCCCTTCAGAACCTCAAAGGCCGACTTTCAAACTGGGAAATGTAGAGTAAGCTTTAACTTGTGAAAAGAATGTGAGAGCAGTTTTTTCGAGTGCTTCTTCTGTTTTTATTGGACGATATTTCACTTTTGCCATAGTCTTCAATGTGCTCAGAATATCACTCTTTTGGTTTTACAGAACAGTGTTCAAACTGTTTATGAGAAGAACAATAAAACTACCTGAGTGGAATGCACATCAAAGCAGTTTCTAGAAAGCTTCTCCAGTTTTTATCACTATATTTATTTGCACCATAGGCCCAAATGTGATCCCAAATATCCCTTCGATCCATCCACAAGGGAGTTTCTTGTAATGAATATGGAAAGCAGATTCAGAAAGCTTCTTTTCCAGTTTTTATCTGAAGATATTTCCTTTTCACCATAGTCCTGAGTGCTCCAAATTCCTTCTTGATCCATCCATGACAGTTTTCAAGCTGTAATGTAAAGAAACCTTTATCTGTGAGATGATTACACATCACAGAGTAGTTTCCTAGAAAGCTTCTTTCCAGTTTGTCTACTTCCTTTTCATCATCGGCATCAACATGCTCCGAATATCAGGTACCTGTTTCTCCAAAAGGTTTCTCGACGCTGTATGAGAAGAGAGGTATAACACTGTGAGTGGAATGCACACAAAGCAGTTCCTGGAAAGCTTCTCCAGTTTCGGTCTGAACATATTTTTTTCACCAAGCCTGTGCCCCGAATGTCCATCACGCTAAACATACACAGGGTAAAAACTCAATGAAGAGAGGCTTAATCAGTGAGAGGAATTAAGACACAGAGTTTCACAGAAAGCTTCCTTCTGGATTTTACCTGAGGATATTTCTTTCTCCATGTTCTAAGGATCCCCAAATGTCCTTCCTCAGATTCCACAAAACAGTGATTTCATCTGCTCAATCCAAAGAATGGTTTAACTTTGAGACGAATACACAAAAGCAGTTCCTCAGAAAGTTACTCTGCAGGTTTCATCGGAAGATGTTTCCTTGCTCACCAAGCCTCCGGGTCAAATATCCCTTCACAGATTCTTCAAAGACAGAATTTGAAACTGGGCAACATAGAGTAAGAAAACAGGTGATATTAGCATGTTGAAGTGAAATAGCCTCAGACAAAATTGGAAAGAAGCTTTCAGGAACTACTCTGATATGTAATCATCTCACAGAGATAAATTTACATTACAGTTTGAAAACTGTCATGGACGGATCATGAGGGACTTTGGAGCACAAAGGACTATGAAAAGGAAATATCTTCATCAATACTGGAAAGAAGTTTTCTGAATCTGCTTTTTCTCTGTTTATTCTTCTCACATAGATGAAGAATACTTTATTACATAGCTAAACCTCTCATGAATATAAGGATATTTATCACATTATGTCAAATATATATCTAACAGTTTTCACAGAAATCTTCTTTCCAGTTTTGTCTGAGGATATTTTTTCACCACAGCCATCTCTATACTCAATGTCTCTGGTAGCTTTTTCTCCAAAAGGGATTCCGGAATCCTCTAGAGAAGAAAGGTATATTTCTGAGTGAATGCACACGTCAAAGCAGCTCAGAAAGCTTCTCCAGTTTCTATCTGAAGACGTTTCCTTTCTCACGTAACCTCAAATTGTTCCTGAATATCCTTCACAGTCTAAAAAACAGTTATAATACTGCCAATGAAAAGGGAAGCTTAACTGAGTGGAATTCATGACACAGAGCAGTTTCACAGAAAGCTTCCTTCTGGTCTCTGAGTTATTTTTCAGAATATTCTAAAGAGCCTCCAAATGTCCTTTCTCAGATTCCACAGAAACAGTGATTTCAAACTGCTCAATCCAAAGAATGATTTAACTATGAGATGAACACAACATCACAAAAGAGTTGCAGACAGCTTTCCAATGTGGGAGACATTTCCTCTGACAGGCCTCCAGTTGCCACTTACTATCCTTCAGAAACCCTCAGAGGCCAACTTTCAAACTGGGAAATGCAGTAAGCTTTAACCCGAAAGAATGCATGTCAGAGGCAGTTTCTTCGAGTGCTTCTATTGACGACATTTCACATAGTCTTCAATGCTGGCTACTCTTTTTTTACAGGAACAGTGTTCAAACTGTGCCTTATGAGAAGAACATTAAAATTCTGAGTGGAATGCAAACGTCACAGCACTTTCTCAGAAAGCTTCTCTCCAGTTTTATCTGACTATTTCTATGACCATAGTGCAAATGTGATCCCAAATATCCTTCGTGGAACCATCCACCCCAAGCTGTTATGTTAAGAAAGCTTCATCTATGTGAGAAGAATAAACATAGCACAGAAAGCTTCTTTCCAGTTTTTATCTGAAGATATTTCCTTTTTCACCATAGTCCTGAGCATGCCCCGAAAGTCCTTCGTGGATCCCATGACAGTTTCAAGCTGTGTAATGTAATATCTATGGATGATGATACACAGAGTAGTTTCAGAAAGCTTCTTCCAGTTGTATCAGGCTATTTCCTTTTCATCATCGCATCATCATGCCCCGATTATCACTGGTACCTGTTTCTCCAAAAGCACTGATGAAAAGAGAGTGGAATGCACATCACAAAGCAGTTTCAAAGCTTCTCCAGTTTCAGGCTTATATTTTCACTGTAAGCCTCAAAGTGCTCCCAAATGTCCCACACACAACACAGGGTTATAAAACTGACTCAAAGAAGAGGCTTAATATGAGAGGAATTAAGATGACACAAAGCAATTTCACAGAAAGCTTCTGATTTTACCTGGATATTTCTCCCATGTTCTATGAATGTCCTTCCAGATTCCACAAAAGTGATTTCAATCCAAAGAACAGTTTAAATCTAGATGAATACACATCAAAGCAGTTGCTCAGTTACTATTGAAGTGTTTCCTTGCTCACAAGCCTCACGTCACCACATTTCCTTCACAGATTCTTCAAACCAAAACTGGGCAATAGAGTAAGCATAAATTCTGTGAGTGAATGCACATATCAGAGAATACTGAACGCTTCTTTCTGATTTTATTTCAGTATATTTCACTATTTGCCATAGTCCTCAGTGTGTTGAAATATCACTTTTCTGTTTACAAGAACAGTGTTTAAACACTGTTGAGAAAAGAGGTATAACTCGTGAGTGGAATGCATATCACAAAGTAGTTTCAGAAAGCTTTATCCAGTTTTTATCGAAGATATCTCCTTTTCACCATAGGCCTGAATGTCCCAAATGTCCCTTTGATTCATGCATGACGGAGTTTCAAACTGTGTAATATAGAAAGGTTTGAACTATGCGAGATAAATAGATATCTAACACAAGCAGTTTCACAGAAATCTTCTTTCCAGTTTTGTCTGAGGATATTTCCTTTTTCACCATAGCCTTCCTATACCCGAATGTCTCAGCTCTCCAAATATTCCGATCCTCTAGAGAAGAAAGGTATATTTCTGTGAGTGGAATGCACACGTCACAAAGCAGTTCCAGAAAGCTTCTCCAGTTTCTGTCTGAACCTATTTTTCCCATACTTCAGTGTCCATCACATGCTCAACATACACAGGTGTATAAAACTACTCAATGAAGAGAGCTAACTGAGAAGAATTAAGACGACACAGAGCAGTTTCACAGAAAGCTCTTCTGGATTTTCTCTCTGAGGATATTTTTTCAAATCTTCTAAGGATCTCCAAATGTCCTTCCAGATTCCACAGAAACAGTGATTTCAAACTGCTCAATCCAAAGAATGATTTAAATCTATGAGATGAATAACATCAAAAGCAGTTCAGAAAGTTCTCTGCAGGTGATAAGATGTTTCCTGCTCACCAAAGCCCTTACTATCCCTTCACAGATTTCAAAACAGAATTTCAACAAATGTAGAGTAAGTAATTCTGTGAAAAGAATACAGAGAGATTCTGAGTGCTTCTCGATTTTATTTCAGTATTTCACTATTTCCATAGTCTCAATGTGCTCCAAATATCACTTTTTCAGATACATCAGGAAAGCCTTATGAGAAAAGTTATAACTCCTGATTGGAATGCACATCACCAAGCAGTTTCTCGGCTTCTTCCACTTTTTATCTGAATATTTCCTATTTCAGGCCAAAATGTGATCCCAAATATCCTTCGTGGATCCATCCACGAGTTTCCAGCTGTAATAAAAGAAAGCTTCATCTATGAGAGAAGAATAAACATAGCAAAAGCAGATTCACAGAAAGCTTTTTCCAGTTTTTATCTGAATATATCTCCTTTTCACCATAGTCCTGAAGGTGCTCCAAAGTCCTTCGTGGATCCATCCACAGAGTTTTCAAGGTAAGAAGAACATTTATCTCTGTGAGATGATTACACATATCACAGATAGTTTCCTAGAAAGCTTCTTTCCAGTTTTGTCTGAGGCTACTTCCTTTCATCAGCATCCATGCTCCCAATATTGGTACCTGTTTCTCCAAAAGGGTTTTCCGAGCTGAGAAGAGAGGTAACACTGTGAGTGGAATGCACATCAAAGCAGTTCCTCGGAAAGCTTCTCCAGTTTCAGTCTGAACATATTTCCTTTTCACCTTAAGCCTCACAGTGCTCCCGAAAGTCCCATCACACGCTAAACATACACAGGGTTATAAAATTACTCAACGAAGAGAGGCTTAACTAAGTGAGAGGAATTAATGACACAGAGTAGTTTCACAGAAAGCTTCCTTCTGGATTTTTCCTGAGGATATTTCTTTCTCCAGGTTATAGAGATTGTTCCCAAATTCCTCAGATTCCAAAAACAGTGATTTCAATCTGCTCAATCCAAAGAACTGTTTAAATCTATGAGACGACACACATTGCAAAAGCAGTTGCTCAGAAAATTACTCTGCAGGTTTCATCAGAAGATGTTTCCTTGCTCACCAGAAGCCTCAGGCGTCACTAAATATCCTTCACAGATTTTGCAAAGACAGAATTTCAGGATATTTCCTTTTTTCACCATAGCCGTCCCTGTACTCCTGCATGTCTCTTGGTAGCTTTTCCTCCAAAAGGTATTCCAGCATCCTAGGAGAAGAAAGGCATATTTCTGTGGGTGGAATGCACATGTCACAGCACTTCCTTGAGAAAGCTTTTCTGAACATACCTGTTTGGATGAACGATGTAAGATGGTGCACTTCTGCAATATAAGAAATCTATCAGTGCACAGAGAATAACAAAATCAGTTCAGAACAGATTCCCTGAATGCCGCAATGCCTTCAGCTTGCCTCCCCACTCCCAGAGAGCCGCTCCAGTGGATCTTTCATGACTGCAGGAATGGGCTCCACGGAAGCCTCCTGAGAATTTCTCCTGTTCCCTCAGATAGTGACTGAAAAGTTTTCTCTTTCGCAGCCTGCTTCTATCCCTTGGTGATCAGAAAAAAAAGTTATGCTCAATGTGAAGACCCTTCAGGTTGTGAGGAATTTCACGCTGAGATGGACCAGGACCTGAGACATTCCTCATTTCTTCAGAGTGCTTCTGTACTCACTCCTGCACAGGTCCCTTGAGCCATCAAATGGTTCAGACGATTTACAAGTCTGAAGAGCTCAGGGAGTTTCGCAGAGATACATTTCACTTTCACAAAGAAGTCCAAATTTCAAAGTCACAGTGCCTCACAGAATTTAAAACAGCTCGAAAACATGGTGAATTTCCTATGGATATCAGCATTTGAGTGGCTCCTCTGAAATACATACAGTTTTCAGCACAGCCTCGTGCACTATACTCCTTTCTCCATTTGATTCCTGCTCCTCATCGACTGGTTTTCCACGTCTTTGGAAGGGTCCCTATCTCTGACATTCACAGACCTTTTCAGGTACCTTAATCAGAATATGTCCTTTTTCAGTGGCGATCTTCCAGAGAAGAGTGATCAGCTAATCTACCACACATACAAAGGAATGAGAGTTTCCAGTCGCATTCCAAATAAGACTGAGGTTCAACACCCCGTTAGATCTGGTACGAACATATGGGTGATTTCACTTCTCACACCTGAAAAATCTTCTGTGAGATGTCTCAGACACACAGAACAAAGCCTTGGGTCTATGTCCAGAGAGATGGATTCACGAGCTCAACAGAAGGTTCAGCCCCAGCACCTTTACAACCCAGTCACCAGGCCAGAGAGCACATGAATCCGAAAAGCTCACAGCAAGGCAGGACACTATGCCTAGGTCAGGCCTTGATATAGTGCCAGGCATGGACATTGAGCCAGTGAAGTCCAATTCGATAAACTGCTTTTAGCGGTGAGGGCACGAAAGTGATTGCCTTCTGGTGAACATCCGTGACAGTTTTTCCAGATTTCGAGCTCTTCCAGCTCCTACATCTGGAGAAGATGAAGCCGAGACATTTATCCGAGGGCATCTGCAGCGAAGGCACAATTTCTCCAGTTTTGATCTATTCTGTTTCGTTTCTGACAGCCTTCCATAGCCCTCAACCACCAATCCTGTCATCTCTGGGCTTTCCCCAGCTGGCAACAAGCAATCAGTGACATCAGTCTTTTAGCCTCATTACTAAATTTTAACTGTCTGATATCAGTGCCAACCATCCTCCAACAAAGTATCATTCATCAAAGCTTTCATTTTTCTCTCACAAAACATAGGCCCAGAGTATCCATGTCTTGCAGTGACAGAACAGTTCTTATCACTATTACATAGGCTGGACTGTTTGTGAGATAGTTCTTCCACTTTTTCATGTGACAATCTGGACACAACATGATAACGTTAAGAGCATGAAGATCACATAGTAGTGAAGTTCGTCTGTATTTTCACCCCAGCGCTCAGGCAGAGCCGCTTTCCAGTTTTTGTCGAGGGAATCTCCAGAGTCCACGGATCTCTGTTGGCCTCTCGAGGCTGAATTCCCACCTGCTGGATGACCTGTTCTAATGCCTCTCGCTGAAAGCTTCTCCAGTCTTGAACATATTTCCTTTCACAGCTCAAATGTCCGAATGCCCCATCAGCTAAACACACAGGGTTATGAAACTACTCAACGAAGAGGCTTAACTGTGAGGAAATTACGACACAGAGCAGTTTCACAGAAAGCTTCCTTCCACTGGATATTTTTCTCCAAAGATCGCGTTTCCAAATGTCCTTCTCAGATTCCACAAAACAGTGATTTCAAACTGCTCAATCCAAAGAATGAGAGACACATCACAAAGCAGTTGCTCTGAAACTCTGCAGGTTCCATCAGATGTTTCCTGCTCACCACAAGCCTCCAGGCACTAAATATCCTTCACAGATTCAAAGACAGAATTTCGAAACTGGGCAACATAGAGTAAGCAATTTGAAGTGACTGCACATATCAGAGAGCAGATTCTGAACTTTCTTCTCGATTTTATTCCAGCATTTCACTATTCAATCAATCACTTTTCGGCACAGGAACGAACACTGCCTTGTGAACTTCCTGAGGAATGCATACATCACAAGCAGTTTCAGAAAGCATCTCAGTTTTATCTGACTCTATTTCCTATTTGACCATAGGCCGTGATCCCAAATATCCTTCGTGGATCGAGCCAGGGAGTTTCCTGCCACGAGTGCAGAAAGCTTCATCTATGTGAGATGAATAAACACAGAAAAGCAGATTCAGAAAGTCCTTCCAGTTTTATCTGAAGATATTTCCTTTTCACCACAGTCAGTGTTCTGTCCTGGAACTGTCCATGACAAGTGCTGCGTAATGGGAACCTTTATCATGAGATGATTACACACGACCGAATAGTTTCAGAAAGCTTCTTCCAGTTTTTGTCTGAGGCTATTTCAACGCCGGCATCGCATCCCGAATATCACTGCCTGTGCCCACGCCAAGAGAGAGGCACTGTGAGTGGAATGCACACGTCACAAAGCAGTTCCTCGAAAGCATCTATCCAGTTTCTGAACATATTTCCTTTTTCACCGAAAGCTCAAAGCCCCTGAATGTCCCATCACGCTAAACATATTGCTCAGAAACTTAACTGAGTGAGAGGAATTAAGATGACAGAGTAGTTTCACAGAAAGCTTCCTGATTTACCTGAGGATTTCTTCTTCCATGTTCTAAGGATCGTACAAATGTTCTTCAGATTCCACAAAACAGTGATTTCAATCTGCTCAATCAAAGAATGGTTAACATCAAAAACAGTTGCTCAGAATGTTACTCTGCAGGTTTCATCGGAAGTTCCTTGCCACGCCTCAGCATCACTACACCCTTCAAAGATTCAGAATGGCAACAGAGTAAATTGAAGTGAATGCACACAGAGAACAGATTCACGGATTCATTGCAGTATATTTCACATACCATGCACTCCGAAATATCACTGATCACAGAGTGCAAACACTGCATTTGTGAGAAAGAGGTATAACTGAGCATACATCACAACCAAAGCTTTATCCAGTTTTCATCTGAAGATATCTTTCACAGTCCTGAACTCGAATGTCTCATTTCTGCACGATTCCACATGCGAAAGGTGAGATATGCGTGATGTAGATACATGACAAAACACACAGTTTCTTTCCAGTTTGTCTGAGGATATTTCCTTTTCACCATAGCCATCCCTATACTCCCGAATGTCTGTTGGTAGCTTTTCGTGGGATTCTGATCAGGAGTATATTTCTGAATGCACGTCAGCCTCCTCAGAAAGCTTCTCCAGTTTCTATCTGAAGACCGTAACCCTCCTGAACTTTACAGTCTGCAAACAGCAACATGAACTGCTCAATGAAAGTGAAGCTTAACTGTGAGCGAACACATGACACAGAGCAGGTTCAGAAAGCTTCTTTTTCTCTGAGGTTATGTCTTTTCAGGATATTCTAAAGAGCTCAAATGTCCTTTCTCAGATTCCACAGAAACAGTGATTTCAAACTGCTCAATCCAAAGAATGATTTAACTCTTGAGATGAATGCAAACATCACAAAGAGTTGCAGAAAGCTTCTTCGATGGGATTTTTTCCGGTCATTTACTATCCTTCACAGAACCCTCAGACATTCACTGGGAAATGTCGAGTAAGCTTTAACCCTGTGAAAAGAATGACATGTCAGACAGCAGTTTCAGTGCTTCTTTTATTGACACACTTTTGCCATAGTCTTCAAGGGCTGGAATCACTCTTTGGTTTTACAGAACAGTATTCAAACTGCCTTGAGAAGAACAAAAGTCCCCTGAGTGGAATGCACACATCACCGCAGTTTCTTTCTCCACAGTTTTTATCTGACTATTTCTATTTGACCAAGAATGATCCAAATATCCTTTGGGATGATCCAAGAGTTTACAAGTTAATGTAAGAATGTTCAACTATGGAAGAATACAGAAAGACACAGAAAGCTTCTTTCCAGTTTTATCTGCAGATATTTTCACCATAGTGATTGTGCAAGTCCTTCGGATCCGTCCATGAGAGTTTTCCTGTAAGGATCCTGGTGATGCCATCAGAAACCTAGAGTTTCTTCCAGGTTTTGTGAGGATGGCATCAACATGGCCGGTACCTTTCCAGCCGACGAGAACAGATAACACTGTGAGTGGAATGCACACTTCCTCTGGAAAGTCCAGCCATCCTTTTCACCAAAGCCTCAGTGAACCCGAGTATCGCCAAACATGGAGGTTGCTCAATGAAAGAAATGCTTATGAGTGAGCAATGACACACAGTAGTTTCAGAAACCTCCGATTTTGAGGATATTTCTTTCTCCATGTTCTAAGGATCCTTCCTGTTCCTTCCTCAGATTCCACAAACAGTGATTTCAGTCTGCTCAAAGAACGGTTTAAATCTATGAGACGACAAAACAGTTGCTCAGAATGTTACTCTGAGGTTTCATCGGAAGATGTTTCCTTGCTCACCAGAAGCCTCCGGGGCATCAATCCTTCACAGATCTTCAAAGACTTTCGAAACTGCAACATAGAGCATAATTCTGAGTGAATATCAGAGTGCAGATTCATTCTTTCTCGATTTTATTTCAGTATATTTGCCTAATCATCTCAATGCACCACAGGACACAGGACCAGTGTTTAAACACTGCCTTGTGAGAAACAGGTATAACTCCTGAGTGGAATGCATACATCACAAGTAGTTTCTCAGAAAGCTTCATCCAGTTTTTATCTAAAGATATCTCCTCTCACCGTAGGCCTGAATGTGCCCCGAATGTCCCTTCACTAATTCATGCATGACGGAGATTCCAAACTGCATAATGTAAGAAAAGATTTCAACTATGTGAGATGAATAGATATATCTAACATGAAGCAGTTCCACAGAAATCTTCTCTCGAGTTTTGTCTGAGGATATTTTCCACCATAGCTGTCCCTGACAGAATGTCGCCGAGAGAAGATTTCTGTGGAACTGCTTCATGTTAGATATATCTATTCATCTCACATAGTTGAAATCTTTCTTACATTATGCAGTTTGGAATCTCCGTCATGCATGAATTAGTGAAGGGACATTCGGGAGCACATTCAGGCCTACGGTGAAGGAGGAGATATCTTAGATAAAAACTGGATGGAAGCTTTCTGAGAAACTACTTGTGATGTATGCATTCCACCAGAGTTATAATCTTTTCTCACAAGGCAGTGTTTAAACACTGGTCCTGTGTAATCGAAAAGGTGATATTTCTGAATGCATTGAGGATGATGGCAAATAGTGAAATATACTGAAATAAAATCGAGAAAGAAGTGTTTCAAGAATCTGCACTCTGATATGTGCATTCACTTCACAGAATTTATGCTTACTCTATGTTATCCAGTTTCGAAATTCTGTCTTTGAAGGATCTGTGAAGGGATATTTAGTGATGCCCGGAGGCTTCTGGTGAGCAAGGAAACATCTCCCGATGAAACCTTCAGAGTAACATTCTGAGCAACTGTTTTGTGTTGTCTGTATTGGTCTCATAGATTTAAACCGTTCTTTGGATTGAGCAGACTGAAATCACTGTGTTTGTGGAATCTGAGGAAGGACACTTGGGAAGGATCCTTAGAACATGGAGAAAGAAATATCCTCAGGGAAAATCCAGAGGAGCTGTGAAACTACTGTGTCATCTAATTGCTCTCCTCTTTTCATTGAGCTTTTTAACCCATGTATGTTTAGCTGAAGGACATCGAGCACTTTGAGGCTTTGGTGAAAGGAAATATGTTCAGACCAAACTGGAGAGAAGCTTTCTGGAAAAGCTGTGAAGTGTGCATTCCACTCACAGTGTTATGCCTCTGTTCTCATGCAGCGCCAGGAAACCCTTTTGAGAAAAAGGTACCAACTGATATTCGAGCATGTTGATGCCGATGATGAAAAGGGAAATAGCCTCACACAAAACTGGAAAGAAGCTTTCTAGGACATTTTGTGTGTAAATCATCTCACAGAGATAAAGTTTTTTACAACACACAACTTCAAAACTCTCATGGACGGATCCACAAAGGATTTTCTGGAGCAAATCAGACTATGGTGAAAAGAAATATCTAGATAAAAACTGGAAAAGAAGCTTTCTGAATCTGCTTTTTGCTATGGTTTATTCTTCACATAGTTGAAACTTCTTTACATTAGGTTGAAACTCCTCGTGGATGGATCCACAAGGATATTTGGGATCACCGGGCCTATGGTCAAATAGGAAATATAGTCAGATAAAAACTGAGAGAAGCTTTGAGAAACTGCTTATGATGTGTGCATTCTCAGGGACTTTTAATGTTCTTTTCCAATAAGGCAGTTTGAATACTGTTCCTGTAAAACCAAAAGAGTGATATTCGGAGCCCATTGAAGACTATGGCATAAAGTGAAATGTCATCCAATAAAAAGAGAAAGAAGCACCTTGAAGAAACTGCTCTCTGACATGTCCATTCTTTCACAGAAAGTTACCTACATTTCCCAGTTTGAAAGTCGGTCTGAGGGTTCTGTGAAGGATAGTAAGTGGCCACCGGAGGCCTGTGTCAAGAAAGGAAATGTCTCCCATCGAAAATTGAGAGAAGCTTTCACACAACTCTTTGTGATGTTTGTATTCATCTCAAAGAGTTAAATCATTCTTTGATTGAGCAGTTTGAAATCACTGTTTTGTGGAATCTGAGAAAGGACATTTGGAGACGCCTTTAGAATATCCTGAAAACATAACCTCAGAGAAAAGAAGAAGCTTTCTGTGAAACTACTCTGTGTCATGTGAATTCGCTTCACAGTTAAGCTTCACTTTTCATTGAGCAGTTCATAACACTGTTTTCTTAGACTGTGATATTCAGGAGCATTTGAGGGTTACGTGAGAAAGGAAACTCAGATAGAAACTGGAGAGAAGCTTGAGGAGCTGCTTTCTGACGTGTGCATTCCACTCACAGAAATATACCTTTCTCTCCTAGAGGATCCAGAATCCTTTGGAGAAAAGCTACCAACAGACATTCGGGAGTAGGGATGGCTATGGTGAAAAGGAAATATCCTCAGACAAAACTGGAAAGAAGATTTCTGTGAACTGCTTCGTGTTAGATATATCTTCATCACGCATCTCAAGCCTTCTATATTATATGGAACTCTGTCATGCAGAAACAAAAGACATTCAGGAGCACATTCAGGACTATGCAGAAAGAGGAGATATCTTCAGATAAAAACTGGATAGAAGCTTGAAAAACTACTTGTGATGTATGCATTCCACTCAGGGAGTTATACCTCTTTCTCACAAGGCAGTGTTTAAACACTGTTCCTGTGTAAACCAAAAGGATATTTCGGAGCATTGAGGACTATGGCAAATAGTGAAATATACTGAATAAATCGAGAAAGAAGCAGTTCCAAGAATCTGTTCTGATATGTGCATTCACTAGAGAGAATTTATTACTCTATGTTGCCCAGTTTCGAAATTCTGTCTTTGAAGAATTCAGAAGGATATTTAGTGATCAGAGGCTTGTGAGCAAGAAACGTCTCTTCCGATGAAACTGCAGAGAATTCTGAGCAACTGTTTTGTGATGTATTCTCAGAGCTTTAAACCTTGTAGATGTGTCGGAGAGAGAGAGAATTGGGGCGGTTTGGGAAATGAGTGGGATCTTTGAGCTTGACAAGAACTGGTGGGTGGTGGGCAGCTATGACTGGGGTGGAAGTGTCCCACACTTGAGGGTGTACAGAAATAGGGAAGATGGGGGTGGGGCGACATAGGAGGAGCGTGTGCGCCTGCACAAAGCATGAGCAACAGGTCGTGAGGGGTTGAAGGGGAGTGGATGGGTTGGTGGGAATGTATATGGAGGCCTTTAAGGTGCTCAGGATGTCTCGGCCTAGTAAGGGGTAGGGCATGGGGTATAATGAGGAACGAGTGTGCAAAGTAGTTGTTGGCCAGGCAGCAATTAAGGAGTGGAGTTTTTCGTGGAGTGGATGGCTTTCCGTCTACTCCTACTACAGAGATATTGGATGGAAGGCTAGGTCCAGAGAAGGATGGCAAAACAGAATAGGTAGCCCCGCTATCTATTAAAAATTAATTGTCTTACCCGCTACCAGGAGAGTTACCCATGGCTTGGCGAGGGTGATGGGGGTCCCAGTCTCGGCACCTTCAGTTGTCGTTGTCCAGATGTAGGAGCTGGAAGGAGCTCCCAGGATCCTGGGGAAAGGGGTCACGTGGAGACGTGGCACCTGTTCTCAGGGTGGGGCAATCAGACTTCCAGTGTCCTCCCTGTTGGCAAGCAGGGCAGGGGTTGCTGGTGGACGAGGGTTAGGACATTCACTGGCCCAATGTCCTGATGCCTTGCACTTATAGCAAGGCTGCGTTGGGGCTCGGGACCTTGCGGACACCTGTTGGCATAGTGTCCTGCCTTGCCACACTTATAGCAGGCTCCTTTTGTAGCCTTGGAGTCTGCGGGTGTGTGCTCTCTGGCCTGGGGTTATGACTGGGCTGTAAAGCTGCTGCTAGGAGCTGTGCTTTCTGTTTAAGGCGAGCCTGTCACTGTGCTTCAGCCATCTCCTCTCTGGAGTTATAGACCTTAAAGGCTAATTTAACCAGGTCTTGTATTGGTGCCTGAGGACCATCCTCTACCTTTTGAAGTTTTTACGAATGTCAGGAGCTGATTGAGAAATGAAATAAGACGCCAAAATGGTGGCCCCTGTGGGGAGGCCGGATCTAACCGGGTATATTGGGTTAGAACCTCAGTCAGCCTATTTAAGAATGCGGCTGGATTTTCTTCTGGATTTTGAACAATTTCTTTTAATTTGTTAAAATTTACAGTTTTGTTTGAGGCTGCTTGCATACCAGCCAACAAACACTGGACCATTATGTCTCACCTATGGCGCCCAGGCTGGCCTGCTTGGTAGTTCCAGTCTGGGTCTGCCGAGGGGACTGCTTGCTCCCCTAGTGGGATGGCGGCATCAGTTAAATGTAGTTGGTTGGCGTGCTGCCTGGCGGCCGCTAGGATGCACTCTTGCTCCTCAGGGTTTAGGGTGGAGGTTAGGATAACCTGGAGGTCATGCCAAGTTAAGTCATAGGCCTGACAAAGGTATCTAAATTCCTTTATGTATATGGTAGGATTAGCTGAGAAATCACCTAAACGCTTCTCAATTTTGGAAAGATCGGCCAGTGAAAAAGGGACATGTACTCTGACTACCCCTCCACCCCAGCTACCTCTCACAAAGGTGCTAACACTGTAGGAGGGTGTGGGGCAGGAGTGAGGGCATCAGCAGGGCACTTAGAGCGGGTGTGGGCAGAGACAGGAGACTCAAGACAGCCAGTTGGGGCCCCGAAGGAGGCAGGGACCGAGTGGATTACTAGTAGATAAGGAAGAGGAAGGAGGAGTCTGGACGGAGGGAGGAGGAGAAGTGTAGGTGGAAGTGAGGGAAACCCTAGGTCCTCTGGCTGAACAGAAAGGAATGAAGACTCCTCTTTTTCGGGTTCCTGTGAGCCAGCATCCTTGGCTAGCATAACTTGGGCCAAAGAGCACTGGCTACACAGGTCGGGATGAGAGCGTAAGGCCCAAAAGCCTTGTATGTAAGTAATTTCGGACCACTTGCCTAGCCGCTGGCAGAAATTGCTGAGGTCGGTCAGAACATTGCAGTCTAGGGTGCCCTCTGGTGGCCACTGAGACTGATTGTCTAGTTTGTATTGGGGCCATGCCACAGTGGAAAGGAAAATTAACCGCTTCCTCCTAAGGTCTTGTTCGAGCTGTAAGGTTTTTAATTGGCTAGGAGTCACCCTAAGGGGTGCTCTTTGGAAATTTGGACTGGGGTTTCCCATTTGTTTCCTCTTTACTTACACAATGGACACAATGGAAATGGAAGTGGATCTCTGCCTGGCTTCAAAGCGTCCTTTGGAACCAGCAGAGACAGACTGGAGGCTCTTGGAGCCAAGGTGGAGATTACCTTCAGGTGGACGTCTCCATCCTGAACGGTCTCCTGAGCCACTTGGTGGCTCAAAAGTGGGCCTCGGACCTGTGCAGGATTTTTGGCCGAGGGAGGTAAAGAGGAGACAAGGGCACTTACCCCAGAGAGGCCGTGAGAGTGAGGGAAGAGGGTCTCAGGTCCTGGTGGGTCCGCGGTGTGGAAGGAGGAGGAGGCTCCCCAGACCCTGGGGGCCCTGAGGAGAGGTCTCCTCCCGGCTTCGGCACCAACTGATTTGTTTTTCTAAGACCACCAGAGCGAGCACAAAAGAACCAGCGAGTAGGCAAGGGTAGGAGCAAAACTGCAAATTTATTTTGGTCACCTAGCTTCAGGGAAGAAGGTGGGTAGGGAGAGGTCTGTCGGCCTCTGGCAAAGGAGGCCAAGAGAGTCGCCCCGTGGAGCTCTCGGACGGAGTTCCTAATGCAGTCCCGACAGGAGTGGGGGACTGGGAAGTCCGCATGAGACGCTCACCGAGCGGCTTTTCTAGGAGTGGGAGGGCAATAGGCGGGATACGGGCGTGTCGGGGGTGTTTTGTAGGTGCAAACAGGTAAATCCTGGTCTCTTCAGATTGACGTCACCTGGATGCCTGTGGTCTGCACCTTCCGGTGCGCTGCATTTTATGCGCATGGAAAAGTTGGTGATGAAGAACCCGAAGTGCGCCATCTTGCCTCCGTTTATCCAAACACTTACGTTGAGTAGTTTTATAACCCTGTGTATGTTTAGCGTGTGATGGGACATTCGGGAGCACTTTGAGGCTTACGGTGAAAAAGGAAATATGTTCAGACCGAAACTGGAGAGAAGCTTTCTGAGAAACTGCTTGGTGATGTGCATTCCACTCACAGTGTTATACCTCTTCTCATACAGCATCGGGAAACCCTTTTGGAGAAACAGGTACCAAGTGATATTCGGAGCATGTTGATGCCGATGATGAAAAGGAAATAGCCTCAGACAAAACTGGAAAGAAGCTTAGAAACTACTCTGTGATATGTGTAATCATCTCACATAGATGAAGCTTTCTTTACATTACACAGCTTGAAAACTGTCATGAGATCAAGGGATTTGGGAGCACATTCAGGACTATGGTGAAAAGGAAATATCTTCAGATAAAAACTGGAAAGAAGCTTTCTGTGAATCTGCTTTTGCTATGTTTATTCTTCTCACATAGATGAAGCTTTCTTTACATTACACAGCTTGAAACTCCTCGTGGATGGATCCACGAAGGATATTTGGGATCACATTCGGGCCTATGGTCAAATAGGAAATAGAGTCAGATAAAAACTGGAGAGAAGCTTGAGAAACTGCTTGGTGATGTGCATTCCACTCAGGGAGTTTTAATGTTCTTCTCATAAGGCACAGTTTGAACACTGTTCCTGTAAAACCAAAAGAGTGATATTCGAGCACATTGAAGACTATGGCAAAAGTGAAATGTCGTCCAATAAAAACAGAAAGAAGCACTCAAGAAACTGCTCTCTGACATGTCCATTCTTTTCACAGGGTTAAAGCTTACTCTACATTTCCCAGTTTGAAAGTCGGCCTCTGAGGTTCTGAAGGGATAGTAAGTGGCAACTGGAGGCCTGTGTCGAGCAAGGAAATGTCTCCATCGAAAATTGGAGAGAAGCTTTCTGAACTTTTGTGATGTTTGTATTCATCTCATAGTTAAATCATTCTTTGGATTGAGTTTGAAATCACTGTTTCTGTGGAATCTGAGAAAGGACATTTGAGACGCTCTTTAGAATATCCTGAAAAGAAATAACCTCAGAGAGAAACCAGAAGGAAGCTTTCTGTGAAACTGCTCTGTGTCACGTGAATTCTCACACAGTTAAGCTTCTCTTTCATTGAGCAGTTTTATAACCCTGTGTATGTTTAGCGTGTGATGGGATATTCAGGAGCACTTTGAGGCTTATGGTGAGAAAGGAAATCTTCAGATAGAAACTGGAGAGAAGCTTTCTGAGGAGCTGCTTTGTGTGCATTCCACTCACAGAAATATACCTTTCTTCTCCTAGAGGATTCGAATCCTTTGGAGAAAAAGCTACCAAGAGACATTTGGGAGTATAGGGATGCTATGGTGAAAAGGAAATATCCTCAGACAAACTGAAAGAAGATTTCTGTGAAACTGCTCTGTTAGATATATCTATTCATCTCATAGATTTAAACCATTCTTTGGATTGAGCAGTTTGAAATCACTGTTTTGTGGAATCTGAGAAAGGACATTTGGGAGCACATTCAGGCCTATGGTGAAAGAGGAGATATCTTCAGATAAAACTGGATAGAAGCTTTCTGAGAAACTACTTTGTGATGTGCATTCCACTCAGGAGTTATACCTCTTTTCTCACAAGGCAGTGTTTAAACACTGTTCCTGTGAAACCAAAAGTGATATTCGGAGCACATTGAAGACTATGGCAAATAGTGAAATATACTGAAATAAAATCGAGAAGAAGCCCAAGAATCTGCTCTCTGATATGTGCATTCACTTCACAGAATTTATGCTTACTCTATGTTGCCCAGTTTGAAATTCTGTCTTTGAAGAATCTGTGAAGGATATTCAGGAGCACTTTGAGGCTTATGGTGAGAAAGGAAATCTTCAGATAGAAACTGGAGAGAAGCTTTCTGAGAAACTACTTTGTGATGTTTGTATTCATCTCATAGAGTTAAATCATTCTTTGGATTGAGCAGTTGAAATCACTGTTTTGTGGAATCTGAGGAAGGACATTTGGGAACGATCCTTAGAACATGGAGAAAGAAATATCTCAGATAAAACTGAAAGAAGCTTTCTGTGAAACTGCTCTGTGTCACGTGAATTCCACTCACAGTTAAGCTTCTCTTTTCATTGAGCAGTATCATAACACTGTTTTTGTTTAGTCTGTGAAGGATATTCAGGAGCACTTTGAGGCTATGGTGAAAAGGAAATATGTTCAGAAAAACTGGAGAGAAGCTTTCTGAGAAACTGCTTGTGATGTGCATTCCACTCACAGTTAAGCTTCTCTTTTCATTGAGCAGTATCATAACACTGTTTTGGAGAAACAGGTACCAAGTGATATTCGGAGCATGTTGATGCTGATGGTGAAAAGGAAATAGCCTCAGACAAAACTGGAGAAGCTTTCTGTGAAACTACTCTGTGATATGTAATCATCTCACATAGATGAAGCTTTCTTTACATTACACAGCTTGAAACTGTCATGGACGGATCCACGAAGGACATTTGGGAGCACATTCAGGACTATGGTGAAAAGGAAATATCTTCAGATAAAACTGGAAAGAAGCTTTCTGTGAATCTGCTTTTGCTATGTTTATTCATCTCACATAGATGAATTCTTTTCATTGAGCAGTTTGAAATCACTGTGGAATCTGAGAAAGGACATTTGGGAGCACATTCAGGCCTATGGTGAAATAGGAAATATAGTCAGATAAAACTGGAGAGAAGCTTTCTGAGAAACTGCTTGTGATGTGTGCATTCCACTCACAGTGTTATACCTCTTTTCTCACAAGGCAGTTTGAACACTGTTCCTGTGAAACCAAAAGTGATATTCGGAGCACATTGAAGACTATGGCAAAAGTGAAATGTCAATAAAAAAACAGAAAGAAGCACTCAAGAAACTGCTCTCTGACATGTCCATTCTTTTCACAGGGTTAAAGCTTACTCTACATTTCCCAGTTTGAAACTGTCTTTGAAGAATCTGTGAAGGATATTTGGGATCACATTCAGGCCTATGGTGAAAGAGGAGATATCTTCAGATAAAACTGGAGAGAAGCTTTCTGTGAAACTGCTTTGTGATGTGTATTCATCTCAGAGTTAAACCATTCTTTGATTGAGCAGTTTGAAATCACTGTTTCTGTGGAATCTGAGAAGGACATTTGGGAGCACATTCAGGACTATGGTGAAAAGGAAATATCTTCAGATAAAACTGGAGAGAAGCTTGAGGAACTGCTTTGTGATGTGCATTCCACTCAGGGAGTTATACCTCTTTTCTCACAAGGCAGTGTTTGAACACTGTTCCTGTGAAACCAAAAGTGATATTTCAGAGCATTGAGGACTATGGCAAATAGTGAAATATACTGAAATAAAATCGAGAAGAAGTTCCAAGAATCTGCTCTCTGATATGTGCATTCACTTCACAGAGTTAATGCTTACTCTATGTTGCCCAGTTTGAAACTGTCTTTGAAGAATCTGTGAAGGATATTTAGTGCGGAGGCTTGTGTGAGCAAGGAAATGTCTTCCAATGAAACCTGCAGAGAAACTTTCTGAGCAACTGCTTTGTGATGTGTGTATTCATCTCATAGAGTTAAACCATTCTTTGGATTGAGCAGTTTGAAATCACTGTTTTGTGGAATCTGAGAAGGACATTTGGGAACGATCCTTAGAATATGGAGAAAGAAATATCCTCAGGTAAAATCCAGAAGGAAGCTTTCTGTGAAACTGCTCTGTGTCATCTTAATTCCACTCACACAGTTAAGCTTCTTTTCATTGAGCAGTTTTCTAACCCTGTGTATGTTTAGTGTGATGGGATATTCAGGAGCACTTTGAGGCTTATGGTGAAAAGGAAATATGTTCAGACAGAAACTGGAGAGAAGCTTGAGGAACTGCTTGTGATGTGTGCATTCCACTCACAGTGTTATACCTCTCTTCTCATACAGCGGGGAAACCCTTTGGAGAAACAGGTACCAAGTGATATTCAGGAGCATGTTGATGCTGATGGTGAAAAGGAAATAGCCTCAGACAAAACTGGAAAGAAGCTTTAGGAAACTACTCTGTGATATGTGTAATCATCTCACATAGATGAAGCTTTACATTACGCAGCTTGAAACTGTCATGGACGGATCCATGAAGGGACATTCGGGAGCACATTCAGGACTATGGTGAAAAGGAAATATCTTCAGATAAAACTGGAAAGAAGCTTTCTGTGAATCTGCTTTTTGCTATATTTATTCATCTCACATAGTTAAAACTTTTCTTATATTACGCAGTTTGAAACTCTGTCTTTGAAGAATCTGTGAAGGATATTTGGGATCACATTCAGGCCTATGGTGAAATAGGAAATATAGTCAGATAAAACTGGAGAGAAGCTTTCTGAGAAACTGCTTTGTGATGTGCATTCCACTCAGGAGTTATAACTTTTTCTCATAAGGCAGTTTGAACACTGTTCCTGTAAAACCAAAAGAGTGATATTCAGAGCACATTGAAGACTATGGCAAAAGTGAAATGTCATCCAATAAAACAGAAAGAAGCACTGAAGAAACTGCTCTCTGACATGTCCATTCTTTTCACAGGGTTAAAGCTTACTCTACATTTCCCAGTTTGAAAGTCGGTCTTTGAGGGTTCTGTGAAGGGATAGTAAGTGGCAACTGGAGGCCTGTGTGAGCAAGGAAATGTCTTCCATCAAAAATTGGAGAGAAGCTTTCTGCAAACTCTTTGTGATGTTTGTATTCATCTCATAGAGTTAAATCATTCTTTGATTGAGCAGTTTGAAATCACTGTTTCTGTGGAATCTGAGAAAGGACATTTGGAAACGCTCTTTAGAATATCCTGAAAAGAAATATCCTCAGACAAAACTGGAAAGAAGCTTTCTGTGAAACTGCTCTGTGTCATCTTAATTCCTCTCACTCAGTTAAGCCTCTTTTCATTGAGCAGTATCATAACACTGTTTTGTTTAGACTATGAAGGATATTCAGGAGCACTTTGAGGCTTATGGTGAGAAAGGAAACGTCTTCAGATAGAAACTGGAGAGAAGCTTTCTGAGGAACTGCTTTGTGACGTGTGCATTCCACTCACAGAAATATACCTTTCTTCTCTAGAGGATTCGGAATCCTTTTGGAGAAAAAGCTACCAAGAGACATTCGGGAGTATAGGGATGCTATGGTGAAAAGGAAATATCCTCAGACAAAACTGGAAAGAAGATTTCTGTGAAACTGCTTTGTGTTAGATATATTTATTCATCTCATAGAGTTAAATCATTCTTTGGATTGAGCAGTTTGAAATCACTGTTTCTGTGGAATCTGAGAAAGGACATTTGGAAACGCTCTTTAGAATATCCTGAAAAGAAATAACCTCAGAGAGAAACCAGAAGGAAGCTTTCTGTGAAACTGCTCTGTGTCATGAATTCTGCTCAAACAGCTTCTTTTCATTGAGCAGTATCATAACACTGTTTTGTTTAGACTATGAAGGATATTCAGGAGCACTTTGAGGCTTATGGTGAGAAAGGAAACGTCTTCAGATAGAAACTGGAGAGAAGCTTTCTGAGGAGCTGCTTTGTGACGTGTGCATTCCACTCACAGTGTTATACCTCTCTTCTCATACAGCGTCGGAAACCCTTTTGGAGAAAAAGCTACCAAGAGACATTCGGGAGTATAGATGATGAAAAGGAAATATCCTCAGACAAAACTGGAAAGAAGATTTCTGTGAAACTGCTTTGTGTTAGATATATTTATTCATCTCATAGAGTTAAACCATTCTTTGGATTGAGCAGTTTGAAATCACTGTTTCTGTGGAATCTGAGAAGGACATTTGGGAGCACATTCAGGCCTATGGTGAAAGAGGAGATATCTTCAGATAAAACTGGATAGAAGCTTTCTGAGAAACTGCTTTGTGATGTGTGCATTCCACTCAGGGAGTTATACCTCTTTTCTCACAAGGCAGTGTTTGAACACTGTTCCTGTGAAATTGAAAAAGTGATATTTCAGCATTGAGGACTATGGCAAATAGTGAAATATACTGAAATAAAATCGAGGAAGAAGCGTTCCAAGAATCTGCTCTCTGATATGTGCATTCACTTCACAGAGTTAATGCTTACTCTATGTTGCCCAGTTTGAAACTCTGTCTTTGAAGAATCTGTGAAGGGATATTTAGTGACACCCGGAGGCTTGTGGTGAGCAAGGAAACGTCTTCCGATGAAACCTGCAGAGAAACTTTCTGAGCAACTGCTTTGTGATATATGTATTCATCTCATAGAGTTAAACCATTCTTTGGATTGAGCAGATTGAAATCACTGTTTTGTGGAATCTGAGGAAGGACATTTGGGAACGATCCTTAGAATATGGAGAAAGAAATATCCTCAGGTAAAATCCAGAAGGAAGCTTTCTGTGAAACTGCTCTGTGTCATCTTAATTCCTCTCACTCAGTTAAGCCTCTCTTTTCATTGAGCAGTTTTCAACCCTGTGTATGTTTAGCATGTGATGGGATATTCAGGAGCACTTTGAGGCTTGGTGAAAAGGAAATATGTTCAGACAGAACTGGAGAAGCTTTCGAGGAACTGCTTTGTGACGTGTGCATTCCACTCACAGTGTTATACCTCTCTTCTCATACAGTGTCGGGAAACCCTTTTGGAGAAACAGGTACCAAGTGATATTCGGAGCATGTTGATGCCGATGGTGAAAAGGAAATATCTTCAGATAAAACTGGAGAGAAGCTTTCGAGGAACTGCTTTGTGATGTGTGTATTCATCTCATAGAGTTAAACCATTCTTTGGATTGAGCAGTTTGAAATCACTGTTTCTGTGGAATCTGAGGAAGGACATTTGGGAGCACATTCAGGACTATGGTGAAAAGGAAATATCTTCAGATAAAACTGGAAAGAAGCTTTCTGTGAATCTGCTTTTGCTATGTTTATTCATCTCACATAGATGAAGCTTTCTTTACATTACAGCTTGAAATCACTGTTTTGTGGAATCTGAGGAAGGACATTTGGGAGCACATTCAGGCCTATGGTGAAATAGGAAATATAGTCAGATAAAACTGGAGAGAAGCTTTCTGAGAAACTGCTTGGTGATGTGCATTCCACTCAGGAGTTATAACTTTCTTCTCATAAGGCACAGTTTGAACACTGTTCCTGTAAAACCAAAAGAGTGATATTCAGAGCACATTGAAGACTATGGCAAAAGTGAAATGTCATCCAATAAAAAAAGAAGAAGCACTCAGCAAGATGGCTAGGAACAGCTGCATTCCAACTCCCACAGGAAACAGAAGACCTGATTTCTGCATTTTGAACTGAGGTACTGGGGTCATCTCACTAGTGAGTGAGACAACGGCTGGTCAGCTGTTGTATCAGCGAGAGGAACCAGCGAGGCAATCACCTGGGAATCACAAGAAGGAATCTTCTAACCAGGGAACTGAGACACAACACCTGGAAAATCGGGAACTAAATATCCTATAGATAACCACACCAGGAGAATATAACGCCTGGCAGGGTCATGAGCCTTTGCTAACACAGCAGTCCGATAACCGCAGGGCAGCAGCGATTAGCGCCATTGCTGAGGCATGGTAAACAAAGCGCTGAGAACTGTAGCTCACAGCAGCTCAAGGAAACCTGCTTCTCTGAGACTGCCTCTGGGGACGGCTCATAAAAAATAACAGGGGAAGCAGCAGAGACTTTGCAGAAAAGACTCTGTCTGACAACTTTGAAGAAGGGATTCAACAGAGATTGAGATCTGAGAAGGACAGACTGTGCTCCCTGATGAGTAGAAGGGAGACATCCCACTAGGGGCAGTCTGAAAAACATGGAGTAAGAAGCTTCAGAAGAATCAGACAGGTACATTCACTGTTCAGCAATATTCTATCTTCTGCAACCTCTGCTGCTGATACCCAGGCAAACAGGGTCTGACCTCAAGCAATCTCCAACAGACCTATAGCTGAGGGTTCTGACTGGCAGAAGGAAAACTATCAAACAGGAAGGACATTATACCAAAACCCCATCAGTGCGTCACCATCATCAAAGACCAGAGACAGATAAAACCACAAAGATGGGGAAAAAGCAGGGCAGAAAAGCAATAAAAAATAAGAGCGCATTCTGCAAAGGAGCGCAGCCCATCGCCAGCAACGGATCAAAGCTGGTCAGAGAATGACTTTGATGAGAAGAGAAGAAGGCTTCAGTCCATCAAACTTCTCAGAGCTAAAGGAGGAATTACACCCAGGAAAGAACGAAAATCTTGAAAAAGAGTGGAAGAATTGACAGCTAGACTAATTAATGCAGAGAAGGTCATAAACGACATGACAGAGATGAAAACCATGACACGAGAAATACACAATGCACAAGCTTCAGTAACACTGATCAACTGGAAGAAAGAGTATCAGCATTGAGGATCTGAATGAAATGAAGAAAGAAACCAAAAGAAAAAAAGAAGAAAAGAAATGAACAAAGCCTGCAAGAAGTATGGGATTATAAAAGACCAAATCTACGTCTGATTGGGGTGTTTGAAAGTGAGGGGAGAATGGAAACAAGTTGGAAAACACTCTTCAGGATATCATCCAGAGAACTTCCCAACCTAGGGAAAACATTCAAATTCAGGAAATACAGAAGCCACAAAGATACTCTCCAGAAGGGCACTCCAAGACACATAATTGCCAGATTCACCAAAGAAATGAAGGAAAAATCTGGGCAGCCAGAGAAAGGTTACCCACAAAGGGAAGCTATCAGAAACAGCAGATCTGAGAAACTCTACAAGCCAGAAGAGAGAATATTCAACGTTCTTAAAGAAAATTTTAAACCCAGAATTTCATATCCAGCCAAACTAAGTTTCATCAGTGAAGGAGAAATAAAACTTTACAGATAAGCAAATGCTTAGAGATTTTGTCACCACCAGGCCTATTACAAGAGACCCTGAAGGAAGCCCTAAACATGGAAAGGAACAATACCAGCCATAAAAACTGTAAATCAACATGAGCAAAATCCAGTTAATATCATAATGGCAGGATTAAGTTCAAATAACAATATTAACCTTAAATGTTAATGGACTAAATGCTCCAATTAAAAGACACAGACTGGAACTGGATCAAGAGTCAAGACCCATCAGTCTGCTGTATTCAGGAGACCCATCTCAGATGCAGAGACATACATAGGCTCAAAATAAAGGGATGGAGGAAGATCTACCAAGCAAATGGAGAACAAAAAAAATAGGTTGAATCCTAGTCTCTGATAAATAGACTTAAACCATCAAAGATCAAAAGAGACAAAGAAGGCCATTACATAATGGTAAAGGGATCAATTCAACAGGAAGAGCTAACTATCCTAAACATACATGCACCCAATACAGGAGCACAGATTCATAAAGCAAGTCCTTGAGACTTATAAAGAGACTTAGACTACAATAATAATGGGAGACTTCAACAACTGTCAACATTAGACAGATCAACGAGACAGAAAGTTAACAAGGATATCCAGAATTGACTCATCTCTTCACCAACTGTGATAGACATCTATAGAACTCTCCAAAATCAACAGAATATACATTCTTCTCAGCACCACATCGCACTTATTCCAAAATTGACCACATAATTGGAAGTAAAGCACTCCTCAGCAAATGTAAAGAACAGAAATTATAACAACTGTCTCTCAGACCACAGAAATCAAACTAGAACTCAGGACTAAGAAACTCAATCAAAACTGCTCAAGACATGGAAACTGAACAACCTGCTCCTGAATGACTACTGGGTACATAACGAAATGAAAGGATAAAGATGTTCTGAAACCAATGAGAACAAAGATACAACATACCAGAATCTCTAACACATTTAAAGAGTGTGTGAGAGGAAATTTATAGCACTTCCCACAGAGAAAGCAGGAAAGATCGAAATTGACACCTAACATCACAATTAAAAGAATTAGAGGGAAGAGCAAACACACTCAAAAGCTAGCAGAAGGCAAGAAATAACTAAGATCAGAGCAGAACTGAAGGAGATAGAACAAAACCCTCCATCAAAATCCAGGAGTTGGTTTTTTTGAAAGATCAACAAAATTGACAGACCGCTAGCAAGACTAATAAAGAAGAAAAGAGAGAGGAATCAAATAGATGCAATAAAAATGAAGGATATTCCAGACTCCAGAAATACAACCACCATCAGAGAATACTATAAACACCTTTGAAATCAACTAGAAAATTAGAAGAAATGGATAATTTCTGGACAGTTACATTCTCCCAAGACTAAACCAGGAAGAAGTTGAATCTGAATACCAATAGCAGGCTCTGAAATTGAGGCAACAATTAATAGCCTGACCAAAAAAGTCCAGGACCAGACGGATTCAGCTGAATTCTACCAGAGGTACAAGGAGGAGCTGGTACCATTCCTTCTGAAACTATTCCAATCAATAGAAAAGAGGGAATCTTAACTCATTTTATGAGGCCAACATCATCCTGATACCAAAGACAGAGACATTCAAAAAAAGAGAATTTTAGACCAATATCTGATGAACATCGATGAAAATCCTCAATAAAAACTGGATTCAGCAGCACATCAAAAGCTTATCCATGATCAAGTGTTTCATCCTGGGATGCAAGGCTGGTTCAACATTCAAATCAATAAATAATCCAGCATATAAACAGAACCAAAGACAAGAACCACATGATTATCTCAATAGATGCAGAAAAGGCTGACAAAATTCAACAGTCTTCATGCTAAAAACGCCAATAAATTTGGTGATGGAACGTACCTCAAAACAATAAGAGCTATTTATGACAAACCCACAGCTAATATCATACTGAATAAAAACTGAAAAATTCCTTGAAAACTGTAGACAGGGATGTTCACCACTCCTATTCAACATAGTGTTAAAGTTCTGGCTAGAATCAGGCAAGAGAAATCAAGGGTATTCAGTTAGAAAGAAGAAGTCAAATTGTCCCTGTTCGCAGATGACATGATTGTATATTTAGAAACCCCATTGTCTCAGTGAAATCTCTTCAGCTGATAAGCAACTCAGCAAAGTCTCAGGATCAAAATTAATGAAAAATCACAAGCATTCTTATACACCAGTAACAGACAAGCAGAGAGAGAAATCAGGAATGAACTTCCATTCACAATTGCTTCAAAGAGAATAAAATACCTAGGAATCCAACTTACAAGAGTAAAGGACCTCTTTCAAGGAGAACTACAAAAAACTGCTCAGTGAAACTAATATATTTCTTTCTTCACAGAGTTGGAAAAAACTGCTTTAAAGTTCATATGGAACAAAAAGAGCTATTGAAGACAATCAAGTCTGGACAAAGCTGGAGGCGAGACCTGACTTCAAACTATACTACAAGGCTACAGTAACCAAAAACAGCATGGTACTGGTACCAAAACAGAGCTATAGACCAATGGAACAGAACAGAGTCTCAGAAATAATACCACACATCTACAGCCGTCTGATCTTGATAAACCTGAGAGAAACAAGAAATGTGAAAGGATATTTAATAAATGGTGCTGGGAAAATTCTAGATAAGTAGAAAGCTGAAACTGATCCTTTCCTTACTCCTTATAGATTAATTCAAGATGGATTAGAGACTTACATGTTAGACCTAATTAAAAACCCTAGAAGAAAATCTAGGTAGTACCATTCAGGACATAGGCATGGGCAAGGACTTCATGTCTAAAACACCAAAAGCAACGGCAGAAAAGCCAATTGACAAATGGGATCTCATTAAACGAGCTTCTGCACAGCAAAAGAAACTACCATCAGAGTGAACAGGCAACCTACAGAATGGGAGAAAATTTTTGCAATCTACTGTGACAAAGGGCTAATATCCAGAATCTACAAAGAACTCAAACAACATACAAGAAAACAAACAACCCCATCACAAAGGATATGAACAGACATTTCAAAGAAGATTCATACAGCCAACAGACACATGAAAATGCTCATCATCAGCCATCAGAGAAATGCAAATCAAAACCACAGAGATAGCATCTCACACCAGTTAGAATGGCCATCATTAAAAATCAGGAAATAACAAGTGTTGAGAGGATGTGAGAAATAGGAACACTTTACACTGTTGGTGATTGTAAACTAGTTCAACCATTATGGAAAACAGTATGGCTTTCTCAAGGATCTAGAACTAGATGACCAATGAAGCATCCCACTCTGGGTATATACAAAGGATTATAAATTCTACTTCTGAAAAGACTGCACAGATGTTTATTGAGCACTATTCACAATAGAAAGACTTGAATCAACCCAAATGTCCATCTGTGAGACTGGATTAAGAAAATGTGCACATATACACCATGGAATACTATCAGATAAAAAGGATGAGTTTCTCCTTTGAGACATGGATGCATTGGAAACCATCATTCAGCAAACCATCACAAGAAGAGAAACCAAAAATGGAAAGTTCTCACTCTGTTGAACTGAACAATGAGATCATCTCAAGAAAATACACTGGGCTTTCATGATAAATTCATTGGGGAGTTATACCTGAGAAATGATGAATTGATGCTGCAGTTGATTGCAACAACTTGTTGTTCACATGTAACAAAGCACAAACATGATGATATTGAAATAAAAAAAAAAAAAAAAAAAAGAAGAAGCACTGAAGAAACTGCTCTCTGACATGTCCATTCTTTTCACAGTTAAAGCTACCTACATTTCCCAGTTTGAAAGTCAGTTTTTTGAGGTTCTGTGAAGGGATAGTAGTGGCAACCAGAGGCCTCTGTGAGCAAGGAAATGTCTTCCATCAAAATTGGAGAGAAGCTTTCTGCACAACTCTTTGTGATGTTTGTATTCATCTCACAGAGTTAAATCATTCTTTGGATTGAGCAGTTTGAAATCACTTTTGTGGAATCTGAGAAAGGACATTTGGAAACGCTAGAATATCCTGAAAAGAAATAACCTCAGAGAGAAACCAGAAGGAAGCTTTCAGAAACTGCTCTGTGTCACGTGAATTCTCACACAGTTAAGCTTTTTCATTGAGCAGTATCATAACACTGTTTTGTTTATTCTGTGAAGGATATTGTGGAGCGCTTTGAGGCTTATGGTGAGAAAGGAAACCCTTCAGATAGAAACTGGAGAGAAGCTTTCTGAGGAGCTGCTTTGTGACGTGCATTCACTCACAGAAATATACCTTTCTTCCTAGAGATTCGGAATCCTTTTGAGAAAAAGCTAAGAGACATTTGGGAGTATAGAGGGCTATGGTGAAAAGGAAATATCCTCAGACAAAAAACTGGAAAGAAGATTTCAGAAACTGCTTTGTGTTAGATATAATTCATCTCGCATAGTTAAACTTTCTATTCCAGTTTGAAACTCATGCACAGATCTGAAGGACATTCAGAGCATTCAGGCCTATGGTGAAAGAGGATATCTTCAGATAAAAACTGGATAGCTTTCTGAGAAACTTTGTGATGTATGCATTCCATCAGGAGTTATACCTTCTCACAAGGTGTTTGAACACTGTTCCTGTGAAACCAAAAAGTGATATTTCAGAGCATTGAGGACTATGGTGAATAGTGAAATATACTGAAATAAAATCAAGGAAGAAGTTCAAGAATCTGCTCTCTGATATGCATTCACTTCACAGAGTTAATGCTTACTCTATGTTGCCCAGTTTCAAACTCTGTCTTTGAAGAATCTGTGAAGGATATTTAGATGCCCTGGCTTGTGAGTAGGAACGTCTTCATGAAACCTGCAGAGAAACTGAGCAACTGCTGTGTGTGTGTAATGTCAGAAAAAGCTCATTCTGAAAAGAAATATCCTAGAAATTGCTTTGAATGTGAATTCTGAAACATTCTTCATGTGAGTAGCACACTGTGGAGCTCAAAGTGATGTCTGATATGTGAAATGGTGAAAAGAAATTCAGAAAACTAGAAGCTTCTCAGAAACTTCTTTGTTGTGTAAATTCACTCACAGTGTTAGATATTCTTTTCAGAAGTTTACACTGTTTTTGAAAACTGCATTGAAAACACTGTGTGAGAAAATAACCTCAGCTAAAAGAAAGAAGCTTGAGAAACTGCTCTGTGATGTGAATTCTCACTGAGTTACTTATTTTTGAGCGTTCTGCTGTTTTTGTGGAATCTGAGAACTGATATTTGGCCCTTTGAAGACTATGGAAAAGGAAATATCCTCAGATAAAACTGAGAAAGAAGCTTTCTGAGAAACTTCTGTGATCTGTGAATTCATCTCACAGAGTTACACTTTCTTCATGAGCGTTGAACTTTCTCATGACAAAAGGATTTGACTTGAGGTTATGGTGAAAAAGGAAATATCCTCAGATAAAACTGGAAAGAAGCTTTCTGAGAAACTGCTTGATCTGTGAATTCAACTCACAGAGTTACTTCTTTTTCATTGATCCAGCTAAAACTCTTCTTGAAATCTGCATTGGGATATTAGTGCAGTGAAGAGGAAATATCCTCAAAAACAAGAAGCTTGAAAACTTTGTGATGTAATTCATCTCACCGAGTTAACTTTCCTTCATGAAGCAGTTTGCTAACACTGTTGTCGTGGAATCTGCAAAGGGATACAATTGAGGCAAGGTGAAAAGGAAATATCCTCAGATAAAAACTAGAAAGAAGCTTTCTGAGAAATTGCTTGTGATGTGAATTCATCACAGATTAACTTTCTTCTTGTAGCAGTTTCTAACACTGTGGAATCTGCAAAGTGATATTTGGGAGCTGATATGGTGAAAAGGAAATATCCTCAGATAAAAACTGGAAAGAAGCTTCTGAGAAACTGCTTGTGATGTGTGAATACAACTCACAGAGTTACACTTTTCTCTTCAGAGATCAGTTTAAACACTTTTCTTGAAATCTGCAATTGGATATTGAGCACAATGAGGCTGGTGAAAAGGAAATATCCTCAGACAAAACTAGAAGCTTGAAACTTTGTGATGTGAATTCATCTCAGAGTTAACTTCTTTCATGGAGCAGTCTTAACACTGTTTTGAGGAACCTGAAAGGATATTTGGGGAGAGGCTATGCTGTGAGGAAATATCCTCATTAAAAACTGAAAGAAGCTTTGAGAAACTGCTTTGTGATATGTGAATTCATCTCACATAGAACACTTTCTTCATGAAGCAGTTTGCTAACAGTGTTTTGTGGAATCTGCAAAGTGATATTTGGGATCATTGAGGCTATGGTGAAAAGGAAATATCCTCAGATAAAACTAGAAAGAAGCTTTCAGAAGTTCTTTCTGATGTGAATTCAACACAGATTCACTTTTTCTTCTTGTAACAGTTTGCTAACACTGTTGTGGATTCTGCCATGATGGAGCTCATTGAGCTATGGTGAAATATCCTCACATAAAAACTGGAAAGAAGCTTCAGAGAAACTTGTGATATGTGGATTCAACTCACAGTGTTACACTTTTCATTGATCCGTTGCTAACACTCTTGTTGAAATCTGGGATATTTAGTGCCATGAAGCTGACAGTGAAAAGGAAATATCCTCAAATAAAACTAGAAAGAAGCTTCTGAGAAACTTCTTTGTGATATGTGAATTCATCTCACAGTTAACTTTTCTTCATGAAGCAGTTTGCTAACACTGTTGTCATGGAATCTGCAAAGTGATATTTGGGAGCAATGAGGGTTATGGTGAAAAGGAAATATCCTCAGAAAAACTGGAAGGAAGTTTCTGAGAAACTGCATTGTGATGTGAATACAACTCACAGAGTTACACTTTCCTTTCATTGATCCGTGCTAAGACTCTTTCTTGAATCTGCATTGGGATATTTCAGTGCAATGAAGCTGACGGAGACAAAGGAAATATCCTCAAATAAAAAAAGAGCTTTCTAAACTTCTGTATGTGAATTCATCTCACTGAGTTACAACTTTGTCTTCATGAAGCAGTTTGCTAACACTGTTGTTGTGGAATAAAGTGATATTTGGGAGTGCATTGAGGCCCATTGAAAAGGAAATATCCTCAGATAAAACTAGAAAGAAGCTTTCTGAGAAATTGTGATGTGAATTCATCACAGAGTTCACTTTCCTTCTTGTAGCAGTTTGCTAACAGTGTTTTCGTGGAATCTGCAAGTGATATTTGGGAGCCTATGGTGAAAAAGGAAATATCCTCAAAAAAACTAGAAAGAAGCTTCTGAGAAACTGCATTATGATGTGAATGCAACTCACAGTTTACACTTTTCTTCAGAGATCAGCTAACAACAGTTTTCTTGAAATCTGCATTTGGATACTTGAGCACAATGAGGCTTAGACAAAGGAAATATCCTCAGACAAAAACTGGAAAGAAGCTTTAGAAACTTCTTTGTGATGTGAATTCATCTCACAGAGTTACACTTACGTTTCAGCAGTCGAACACTGTCTTTGAGGAACCTGAGAAGGTACCTTTGGATCGCATTGAGGCCTACACTGTTACAGGAAATATCCTCCATTAAAAACGTGAAAGAAGCTTTGTGACAAACTTCTTGTGATATGTGAATTCATCTCACAGATTAACAACTTAGTCTTCATGAAGCAGTTTGCTAACAGTGTTTTCGGAATCTGCAAAGTGATATTTGGGAGCATTGAGGCCTATGTGAAAAAAGGAAATATCCTCAGATAATAAAAAAAGAAGCTTTCTGAAGTTGCTCTGATGTTCAAATTAACACAGAGATGTTAATTTCCTTCTTGCAACAGTTTGCTAACACTGTTGTCGTGGATTCTGCAAGGATATTTGGGAGCTCATTGAGGGCTATGGTGTAAAAGGGAAATATCCTCACATAAAAACTGGAAAGAAGCATTCTGAGAAACTGCATTGTGACATGTGGATGCAGCTCACAGAGTTACACTTTCCTTCTCATTGATCCCTTTCCTAAGACTCTTGTCTTGAAATCTGCATTGGGATATTTCTTAGCGCAATGAAGCTGACAGTGAGAAAGGAGATATCCTCAAATAAAAACGAGAAAGAAGCTTTCTTTAGAAACTTCTTTGTGACATGTGAATTCATCTCACCGAGTTACAACTTTGTCTTCACGAAGCAGTTTGCTAACACTGTTGTCATGGAATCTGCAAAGTGATATTTGGGAGCATTGAGGCCCATGGTGAAAACGGAAATATCCTCAGGTAAAAACTAGAAAGAAGTTTTCTGAGAAATTACCTTCTGATATGTGAATTCATTACACAGAGATTCACCTTTCCCTTCTTGTAGCAGTGTGCTAAAACTGTTTTCGTGGATTCTGCAAAGTGATATTTGGGAGCTCATTGAGGGCTATGGTGAAAAGGAAATATCCTCCGAGAAAAACCAGAATGAAGCTTTCTGAGAAACTGCTTTGTGATGTGTCAATTCATTTCAAAGTGTTACACCACTCTTTCATGGAGGAGTCTGCTAGCACTGACTTTGTGGAAGCTCAGAAGTGATGTCTTGGATATCGTTGAATCCCATGGTGAGTAATGAAATATCTTCAGACAAATCTGCAGAGAAGCCTTCTCAGAAACTTCTTTGTTGTGGGTGAATTCAGCTCACAGTGTTAGATGATTGTTTTCATTCAGAAGCTTGCTAACAGTGTTTTCGCAGAAACTGCAATAAGACACACGGTGCTCTGAGACCACAAATAACCTCAGCTCAGCCAAGAAAGAAGCTTTCTCAGAAACTGTTTTGTGATGTGTGAATTCAACTCCCTAAGTTACTCTTGTATTTCATGGAGCCGTTGGCTGACCCTGTTTTAGTGGAATCTGAGAACTGATATTTCGCATCCCTTTGAAGACTATGGGGCCAAAGGAAATATCCTCCATTAAAAATGAGAAAGAACCTTTCTGAGAAACTTCAAT
>CM058079.1:2112983-2148105 GCA_030247045.1 Colobus guereza | reverse complement strand
TATTGGGTTAGAACCTCAGGCAGCCTAATTAAGAATGCAGCTGGATTTTCTTCTGGATATTGAACAATTTCTTTTAATTTGTCAAAATTCACAGTTTTGTTTGAGGCTTCTTGCATACCAGCCAACAAACACTGGACCATTATGTCTCGCCTACGGTGCCCAGGCTGGCCTACTTGGTAGTTCCAGTCTGGGTCTGCCAAGGGGACTGCTTGCTCCTCCAGTGAAATGGCAGCATCAGTTAAGTGTAGTTGGTTGGTGTGCTGCCTGGCGGCCGCTAGGATGCGCTCTTGCTCCTCAGAGTTTAGGGTGGAGGTTAGGATAACCCGGAGGTCATGCCAAGTTAAGTCATAGGCCTGACAAAGGTATCTAAATTCCTTTGTGTATATGGTAGGATTAGCTGAGAAATCACCTAAACGCTTCTCAATTTTGGAAAGATCGGCTAGTGAAAAAGGGACATGTACTCTGACTACACCCTCCGCCCCAGCTACCTCTCGCAAAGGTGCTAACACTGTAGGAGGGTGTGGGGCAGGAGTGAGGTCATCAGCAGGGCACTTAGAACGGGTGTGGGCAGAGACAGGAGACTCAAGACACCCAGTTGGGAGCCCCGAAGAGGCATGGGACTGAGTGGTTTACCAGTAGATAAGGAAGAGGAAGGAGGAGTCTGGACGGAGGGAGGAGGAGAAGTGTAGGGCAGAAGTGAGGGAAACCCTAGGTCCTCCGGCTGAACAGAAAGGAATGAAGACTCCTCTTTTTCGGGTTCCTGTGAGCCGGCATCCTTGGCAAGCATAACTTGGGCCACAGAGCACTGGCTACACAGGTGTGCATGAGAGCGTAAGGCCCAAAAGCCTTGTATGTAAGTAATTTCAGACCACTTGCCTAGCTGCTGGCAGAAATTGCTGAGATCGGTCAGAACATTGCAGTCTAGGGTCTCCTCTGGTGGCCACTGAGACTGATTGTCTAGTTTGTAACGGGGCCATGCCACAGTGGAAAGGAAAATTAACCGCTTCCTCCTAAGGTCTTATTCGAGCTGTAAGGTTTTCAGATTGGCTAGGAGGCACCCTAAGGGGGTGCCTTTTGGAAATTTGGACTGGGGGTTTCCCAACTGTTTCCTCTTTACTTACACAATGGACACAATGGAAATGGAAGTGGATCTCTGGCTGGCTTCAAAGCGTCCTTTGGAACCAGCAGAGACAGACTGGAGGCTCTTGGAGTCAAGGTGGAGATTACCATCAGGCGGACGTCTCTGTGGCTTTTGGTGGCTCAAAAGTGGGCCTCGGACCTGTGCAGGATTTTTGCCCGAGGAAGGTAAACAGGAGACAAGGGCACTTACCCCAGAGAGGCCGTGAGAGTGAGAGAAGCGGGTCTCAGGTCCTGGTCGGTCCGCGGCATGGAAGGAGGAGGAGGAGGCTCCCCGGATCCTGGGGGCCCTGAGGAGGGGTCTCCTCCCGAGTTCGGCACCAACTGATTTGTTTTTCTAAGACCACCAGAGCGAGAACAAAAGAACCAGCAAGTAGGCAAGGGTAGGAGCAAAACTGCAAATTTATTTTTGGTCACCTAGCTTCAGCGAAGAAGGTGGGTAGGGAGAGGTCTGTCGGCCTCCGGCAAAGGAGGCCAAGAGAGTTGCCCCGTGGAGCTCTCTGACGGAATTCTTAATGCAGTCACGACAGAGGTGGGGGAATGGGAAGTCCACACGAGACGCTCACTGGGAGCGGATTTTCTAGGCGTGGGAGGGCAATAGGCGGGGCACGGGCACGTCAGGGGCGTTCCGTAGGTGCGACCAGGTAAATCTTGGTCTCATTGGATTGATGCTACCTGGGGCATGCCCGGTTGGTCTGCACCTTCCCGGGCGCCGGCTGCATTATCGCGCGCGGGGGAAAAGATGGTGATGAAGAACCCGGAAGTGTGCCATCTTGCCTCCATTTATCCAAACACTTACGTTGAGTAGTTTTATAACCCTGTGTATGTTTAGCGTGTGACGGGACATTCGGGAGCAATTTGAGGCTTACGGTGAAAAAGGAAATATGTTCAGACCGAAACTAGGGAGAAGTTTTCCGAGGAACTGCTTTGTGACGTGTGCATTCCACTCACAGTGTTATACCTGTCTTCTCATACAGCGTCGGGGAAACCCTTTTGGAGAAACAGGTTCCAGGTGATATTCGAGAGCATGTTGATGCCGATGATGAAAAGGGAAATAGCCTCAGAGAAATCCTGGAAAGAAGCTTTCTAGGAAACTACTCTGTGATATGTGTAAACACCTCACATAGATAAAGGTTTCCTTACATTACACAGCTTGAAAACTGTCATGGACGGATCCGTGAAGGCATTTTCGGGAGCACACACAGGACTGTGGTGAAAAAGGAAATATTTTCAGATAAAAACTGGAAAGAAGCTTTCTGTGAACCTGCTTTTCTCTATGTTTATTCTTCTCACATAGAAGAAGCTTTCTTTACGCTACGCAGCTTGGAAGCTACCTCGAAGATGGATTCAAGAAGGGATATCTGGGATCACATTCGGGCCTACGGTCAAATAGGAAATAAAGTCAGATAAAAACTGGAGAGAAGCTTTCTGGGAAACTGCTTGGTGATGTGTGCATTCCACTCAGGAGTTTTTATGTTCTTCACCTAAGGCACAGTTTGAACACTGTTCCTGTAAAACCAAAAGAATGATATTCAGAGCACACTGAAGAAAATGGCAAAAAGTGAAAAGTCCAATAAAAAACAGAAAGCAGCACTCGAAGAAAGTGCTCTCTGACATGCCCATTCTTTTCACAGGGTTAAAGCTTACGCTAAATTTCCCAGTGTGAAAGTCGGCCTCTGAGGGTTCTGAGAAGGGATAGTAAGTGGCAACCGGAGGCCTGTGTCGTGCAAGGAAATGTCTCCCATCGAAAATTGGAGAGAAGTTTTCTGCGCATCTTTTTTGTGATGTTTGTATTCAACTCAAAGAGTTAAATCATTCTTTGGATTGAGCAGTTTGAAATCACTGTTTCTGTGGAATCTGAGAAAGCACATTTGGAGACTCTTTAGAATATCCGAAAAGACATGATCTCAGAGAGAAACCAGAAGGAAGCTTTCTGTGAACCTGCTCTGTGTCACGTGAATACTCATGCAGTTAAGCTTCTCGTTTCATTGAGCAGTATCATAACACTGTTTTTCTTTAGACTGCGAAGGATATTTAGGAGCGATTTGAGGGTTACGTTGAGAAAGGAAACGTCTCCAGATAGAAACTGGAGAGAAGCTTTCTGAGGAGCTGCTTTGTGACGTGTGCATTCCACTCAGAAATATGCCTTTATTCTGGTGTTTTAGACAAGAAGTCCTTGCCCATGCCTATGTCCTGAATGGTACTACCTAGGTTTTCTTCTAGGGTTTTTATGGTATTAGGTCTAACATTTAAGTGTCTAATCCATCTTGAATTAATTTTCGTATAATTAGCAAGGAAAGGATCCATTCTCAGCTTTCTGCTTATGGCTAGGCAATTTTCCCAGCACCATTTATTAAATAGGAAATCCTTTCCCCATTTCTTGTTTCTCTCAGGTTTGTCAAAGATCAGATGGCTGTAGATGTGTGGTATTATTTCTGAGGTCTCTGTTCTGTTCCATTGGTCTATATCTCTGTTTTGATACCAGTACACGCTGTTTTGGTTACTGTAGCCTTGTAGTATAGTTTGAAGTCAGGTAGCGTGACGCCTCCAGCTTTGTTCTTTGGACTTAGGATTGTCTTAGCAATGCGGGCTCTTTTTTGGTTCCATATGAATTTTTAAGCAGTTTTTTCCAATTCTGTGAAGAAACTCATTGGTAGTTTGATGGGGATGGCATTGAATCTATAAATAACCTTGGGCAGTATGGCCATTTTCACGATATTGATTCTTCCTATTCATGAGCATGGTATTTTCTTTCATTTGTTTGTGTCCTCTTTGATTTCACTGAGCAGTGGTTTGTAGTTCTCCTTGAAGAGGTCCTTTACATCCCTTGTAAGTTGGATTCCTAGGTATTTTATTCTCTTTGAAGCAACTGTGAATGGAAGTTCATTCCTGATTTGGCTCTCTGCTTGTCTGTTACTGGTGTATAAGAATGCTTGTGATTTTTGCACATTAATTTTGTATCCTGAGACTTTGCTGAAGTTGCTTATCAGCTGAAGGAGATTTTGGGCTGAGACGATGGGGTTTTCTAAATATACAATCATGTCATCTGCAAACAGGGACAATTTGACTTCTTCTTTTCCTAACTGAATACCCTTGATTTCTTTCTCTTGCCTGATTGCCCTAGCCAGAACTTCCAACACTATGTTGAATAGAAGTGGTGAGAGAGGGCATCCTGTCATGTGCCAGTTTTCAAAGGAAATTTTTCCAGTTTTGCCCATTCAGTATGATATTAGCTGGGTTTGTCATAAATAGCTCTTATTATTTTGAGGTACGTTCCATCAATACCGAATTTATTGAGCGTTTTTAGCATGAAGGGCTGTTGAATTTTGTCAAAAGCCTTTTCTGCATCTATTGAGATAATCATGTGGTTCTTGTCTTTGGTTCTGTTTATATGCTGGATTACGTTTATTGATTTGCGAATGTTGAACCAGCCTTGCATCCCAGGGATGAAGCCCACTTGATCAGGGTGGATAAGCTTTTTGATGTGCTGCTGAATCCGGTTTGCCAGTATTTTATTGAGGATTTTTGCATCGATGTTCATCAGGATATTGGTCTAAAATTCTCTTTTGTTGTGTCTCTGCCAGAGTTTGGTATCAGGATGATGTTGGCCTCATAAATGAGTTAGGAGGATTCTCTTTTCTATTGATTGAATAGTTTCAGAAGGAATGGTACCAGTTCCTCCTTGTACCTCTGGTAGAATTCAGCTGTGAATCCGTCTGGTCCTGGACTTTTTTGGTGGTAGGCTATTAATTGTTGCCTCAATTTCAGAGCCTGCTATTGGTCTATTCAGGATTCAACTTCTTCCTGGTTTAGTCTTGGGAGACTGTAAGTGTCCAGGAAATTATCCATTTCTTCTAAATTTTCTAGTTGATTTGCGAGAGGTGTTTATAGTATTCTCTGATGGTAGTTTGTATTTCTGTGGGGTCGGTGGTGATATCCCCTTTATCATTTTTTATTGCATCTATTTGATTCCTCTCTTTCTTCTTTATTAGTCTTGCTAGCGGTCTGTCAATTTTGTTGATCTTTTCAAAACCAACTCCTGGATTCATTGATTTTTGAGGGTTTTTGTGTTTCTATCTCCTTCAGTTCTGCTCTGATCTTAGTTATTTCTTGCCTTCTGCTAGCTTTTGAGTGTGTTTGCTCTTGCCTCTCTAGTTCTTTTAATTGTGATGTTAGAGTGTCAATTTTGATCTTTCCTGCTTTCTTGTGGGCATTTAGTGCTATAAATTTCCTCTACACACTGCTTTAAATGTGTCCCAGAGATTCTGGTATGTTGTATCTTTGTTCTCATTGGTTTCAAAGAACATCTTTATTTCTGCTTTCATTTCGTTATGTACCCAGTAGTCATTCAGGAGCAGGTTGTTCAGTTTCCATGTAGTTGAGCGGTTTTGATTGAGTTTCTTAGTCCTGAGTTCTAGTTTGATTGCACTGTGGTCTGAGAGAAAGTTCGCTATAATTTCTGTTCTTTACATTTGCTGAGGAGTGCTTTACTTCCAATTATGTGGTCAATTTTGGAATAAGTGCGATGTGGTGCTGAGAAGAATGTATATTCTGTTGATTTGGGGTGGAGAGTTCTATAGATGTCTATCAGGTCTGCTTGGTGCAGAGATGAGTTCAATTCTGGATATCCTTGTTAACTTTCTGTCTCATTGATCTGTCTAATGTTGACAGTGGAGTGTTGAAGTCTCCCATTATTATTGTATGGGAGTCTAAGTCTCTTTGTAAGTCTCCAAGGACTTGCTTTATGAATCTGGGTGCTCCTGTATTGGGTGCATATATATTTAGGATAGTTAGCTCTTCCTGTTGAATTGATCCCTTTACCATTATGTAATGGCCTTCTTTGTCTCTTTTGATCTTTGATGGTTTAAAGTCTATTTTATCAGAGACTAGGATTGCAACCCTGCTTTTTTTTGTTCTCCATTTGCTTGGTAGATCTTCCTCCATCCCTTTATTTTGAGCCTATGTATGTCTCTGCATGTGAGATGGGTCTCCTGAATACAGCAGACTGATGGGTCTTGACGCTTGATCCAGTTTGCCAGTCTGTGTCTTTTAATTGGAGCATTTAGTCCATTAACATTTAAGGTTAATATTGTTATGTGAACTTGATCCTGCCATTATGATATTAACTGGTTATTTTGCTCATTAGTTGATTTACATTTTGGCTTGTTTTGCAATGTCTGGTACCGTTTGTTCCTTTCCATGTTTAGGGCTTCCTTCAGGGTCTCTTGTAAGGCAGGCCTGGTGGTGACAAAATCTCTAAGCATTTGCTTATCTGTAAAGGATTTTATTTCTCCTTCACTGATGAAACTTAGTTTGGCTGGATATGAAATTCTGGGTTTAAAATTCTTTTCTTTAAGAACGTTGAATATTGGCCCCCACTCTCTTCTGGCTTGTAGAGTTTCTGCCGAGATCTGCTTGTTAGTCTGATGGGCTTCCTTTGTGGGTAACCTGACCTTTCTCTCTGGCTGCCCTTAAGATTTTTCCTTCATTTCAACTTTGGTGAATCTGGCAATTATGTGTCTTGAGTTGCCCTTCTGGAGGAGTATATCTTTGTATTCTCTGTATTTCCTGAATTTGAATGTTGGCCTGCCCTACTAGGTTGGGGAAGTTCTCCTGGATGATATCCTGAAGAGTGTTTTCCAACTTGTTTCCATTCCCCTCACTTTCAGGCACCCCAATCAGACGTAGATTTGGTCTTTTACATAATCCCATACTTGCAGGCTTTGTTCATTTCTTCTTTTTCTTTTTGTTTTCTTCTCGCTTCATTTCATTCATTTGATCCTCAATCGCTGATACTCTTTCTTCCAGTTGATCGAGTCGGTTACTGAAGCTTGTGCATTTGTCACGTATTTCTCGTGTCATGGTTTTCATCTCTGTCATGTCGTTTATGACCTTCTCTGCATTAATTAGTCTAGCTGTCAATTCTTCCACTCTTTTTCAAGATTTTTAGTTTCTTTGCGCTGGCACGTAATTCCTCCTTTAGCTCTGAGAAGTTTGATGGACTGAAGCCTTCTTCTCTCATCTCGTCAAAGTCATTCTCTGACCAGCTTTGATCCGTTGCTGGCATGGCTGCGCCCTTGCAGGGGAGATGCGCCTATTATTTTGAATTCCCAGCTTTTCTGCCCTGCTTTTTCCCCATCTTTGTGGTTTTATCTGTCTCTGGTCTTTGATGATGGTGACGCACTGATGGGGTTTTGCATAGGTGTCCTTCCTGTTTGATAGTTTTCCTTCTGACAGTCAGAACCCTCAGCTATAGGTCTGGAGATTGCTTGAGGTCCACTCCAGACCCTGTTTCTCTGGGTATCAGCAGCAGAGGTTTGCAGAAGATAGAATATTGCTGAACAGCGTCCTGTCTGATTCTTACTTTGGAAGCTCCTCTCAGTGTGTACTCCACCCTGTGAGGTGTGGGTGTCAGACTGCCCCTAGTGGGGATGTCTCCTGTTAGGCTACTGTCAGGGACCCACTTGAGCAGGCAGTCTGTCCTTCTCAGATCTCAACCTCCGTGTTGGGAGATCCACTGCTTCGGTCAGACAGAGTCTTCTGCACAGGTCTCTGCTGCTTCCCTATTACTTTTTAGCTGAGCTGTCCCCAGAGGTGGAGTCTACAGAGACAGGCAGGTTTGAGCTGCTGTGAGCTCCACCCAGTTGGAGCTTCCAGGGGCTTTGTTTACCTACTTAAGCCTCAGCAATGGCGGGCGCCCCCAGCCTCAGCTGCCCCTGCGGTTAGATCGCCAGACTGCTGTGTTAGTAAGGAGGAGTCTCCGGGTGGGACCCTCCAGGCCGGCATGGGGTATATTCTGGTGTGCCCATACAGCAGTATTGGGGTGGGAGTTACCGATTTTCCAGGTGTTATGTCTCAGTTCTCCTGGTTAGGGATTCCTTCCTGTGCTTCCCAGGTGAGGCGATGCCTCGCCTGCTTCAGCCTCGCTGGTCGGGCTGCAACAGCTGACCAGCACCGATTGTCGGGCACTCACCAGTGAGATGACCCCAGTACCTCAGTTGAAAATGCAGAAATCACCAGTCTTCTCCTTCACTGGGAGTTGGAGACTGAGCTGTTATTCGCCATCTTGCATGTGTGTCTTGAAGCTGTTCCCCTTTAGAATCTAAGTTTTTCGAAAATAGGGCCAAAGGAAATATCCTCCATTAAAATGAAAGAAGCTTTCTGAGAACTTCAATGATGAATTCACCTCACAGAGTTAACATTTCTCCTCAAGCCATCAGAGACTGTTCTGAAGCACATATGTGAAAGGAAAAAAAATTTAAAACTGAAGCATTCTGAGAAACTAATTGTGACCTGGGAACAACTCCCAGAGTTAAACATTCTTCATTGATCATAACACTTTTTCTTGAAATCTGCATTGGGATATTTTTAATGAACTGATGTAGACAAGGAAATATCCTCATAAAAAACTGGAAAGTAGTTTGAGAAACGTGATATGAATGAGTTACAATTTGTCTTTAGAACCAGTTTAACACTGTTGGGAATTAAAAGTGATATTATATTCCAGAAAACGAAATATTTAGAGTTTTGATAAATTGCTTTGATTTGTGAATTATCAAAGACAGTCACCTTCTTCAGTTAACAGTAAAGATTGAGACTATGGAAATATCCTCAGATCAAGAAGTTTTAAAGTTGCTTTCGCTGTGTGAGCCAAACACAGAGTTTGCAGTTTTCATGTTGTCATCCGCCAACTGATATTTGGGAGCTCATTGAGGGCTGCAGAGAAAGGAAATAACCTCAGATAAAAATTTCAAGAAACTGATTATATCAATGCAACTGAGAGTTACACTTTCCTTTCATTCATTTTGAAAGAATCTTCCTTGAAATCATTGTTATATTTTTAAAAGAAGCTGAAAAGGAGATATCATCAGATAAAACTAGAAAGTAGCTTGAGAAACTTAATAATTCATCTCACCAGACAACTTTTCATGAAATATCACACTGTTGTCGGAATCTGCAAAGAGATATTGGGAGCTCATTGAGGCTATGGTATATCCTCAGATTAAAACAAAGAAGTTTGAAACTGCATTGATGTGAATGCATCTGTTACTTTATTCAGATCATTTTAAAATTTATATGAGCTTTTAAATATTTTCAGAAAAAGCTAGAAGGAATTTTAGAAACTTTGTGATGTCAATTCATCAGAGAATTACAGACGTTAAAATAAATATTGACTTTAGAACCTGAGAAGTGCTATGGATCGCATTGAGGCCTTGAAGGGAAATATCCTCATAACGAAAGAGTTTGACAAACTTTGTGATATGTGAATTCATCACACAGTAACAACTTAGTCTTCAAGGAAGTAAACAGGAATCTGCAATGATATGAATTGAGAAAGGAAATATCCTTAAAACTAGAAAGAAGAAGTTGCTTAGAACACAGATTCATTTTCTGCAGTTGTCATGGATTATTATTCTATGATATGAGCAAAATTACAAAAACAGAGTTGATCATGTACAGAATATATTTTTTGAAATCAGAAGGATATTTTAGTAATGAAGCTGATGGTGAGGAAATATCCTCAAAAGAAAGAGAGAAATTTTGTTGACATGTGAATTCACCAGTTAGTCCAAGCTTTAATGTTGTTGTTGGAATAAAGTGATATTAAGCTCATTGAGGGCTATGGTGAATCAGTAAATATCCTCAGAAACCGAATGAAGCTTGAGAAACTTTTTGTGATGTATCAGTGTTACACCACTTTCATGGAGGAGTCTAGCACTGACTTGTGGAATCAGAGGTGATGTCTAGTGAAATGGTGAATGAAATATCTCAGACAAATCTGCAGAGAAGTTTTCTCAGAAACTTCTTTGTGGGTGAAATCCAGGTTAGATGATTGTTTCATTCAGGAGCTTGCTAAGACTGTTTCAGAAATGCACACAGTGGCATGAGACAATGACCTCAGCTCAAAAGAAGCTTTCAGAGAAACTGCTCTGTGATGTGAATTCAACTCACTGAGTTACCCTGTGTTTCATGGAGTGGCAAGCCCTGTTTGGAATCTGAGAACTGATATTTGATCCCTTTGAAGACTGAAAAGGAAATATCCTCCATTAAAAATGAAAGAAGCTTGAGATTCTTCAATGTGATCTGTGAATTCATCAGACTCCTCATGAAGTTTGCTAAGACTGTTCTCTTGAATTTGCAAAGTGATATTTGGGAACAGAGGTTACTGGAAAAGAAAATCACCTCAGATTACAACTGGAAGAACAGGAGAAACTGCACAGACTTGTGAATACAACTCACAGAGTTACACTTTCCTTTTCATTGATCCGTTTGCTAACACCTTGAAATTTGCATTGGATTGCTTTAGTGCAATGAAGCTGACAGAGACAAAGGAAATATCCTCAGAAAAACTAGAAAGAATGAGAAACTTTTTGTGATATGTGAATTCATCTCACGAGTTACAACTTCTCAAGCTGTTTGCTAACACTGCTGTCAAAGTGATATTGGGAGTGCATGAGGCCCATGGTGAAAAGGAAATATCCTCAGATAAAACTAGAAAGAAGCTTTCTGAGAAATTGCTTTGTGATTTGTGAATTCATCACAGACATTCACCTTTCCTTCTTGAGCAGTTTGCTAACAGTGTTTTCATGGAATCTGCAAAGTGATATTTGGGAGCACATTGAGGCCTATGGTGAAACGGAAATATCCTCAGATAAAACTAGAAAGAAGCTTTCTCAGAAGTTGCTTTCTGATGTGTGAATTCACAGAGTCACTTTTCCTTCTGCAGCAGTTAACACTGTTGTCGTGATTCTGCATGATATTTGAGCCCATTGAGGGTTGGTGAAAAGGAAATATCCTCAGACAAAACAGAGAAGCTGAGAAACTGCTTGTGACATGTGATGCAACTCACAGAGTTATTTTCCTTTTCATTGATCCGTGTTAGACTGGGAAATCTGCAAATATTTGGTGCAAGCTGATGACAAAGGAAATATCCTCAGAGAAAACAAGAAAGTAGCTTTCTGAGAAACTTCTGTGACATGTGAATTCATCTCACTGTTACAACTTGTCTTCACAAAGCAGTTTGCTAACACTGTCGAATCTGCAAAGTGATATTTGGGAGCTCATTGAGGGCTTTGGTGAAAAGGAAATATCCTCAGATTAAAACTAAAGAAGCTTGAGAAACTGCATTATGATGTTTTAATGCAACTCAGAGTTACACTTCTCAGATCAGCTAACACTTTTGAAAATTGATTGTGAGCGCAATGATATGGTGACAAAGGAAATATCCTCAGACACAAAGAAGATTTTAGAAAATCTTTGTGATGTGAATTCATGAGTTACTTTCTTCATGGAGAAGTTGATTAACACTGTCTTTGAGAAACCTGAGAAGTGCTATTGGATCGCATTGAGGCTACGCTGTTACAGGAAATATCCTCAATTAAAAACTGAAAGAAGCTGTGACAAACTTTTGTGATGTGAATTCATCTCACAGAGTAACAACTTAGTCCTCATGAAGCATTTGCTAACAGTGTTTTGTGAATCTGCAAAGTGATATTTCGCATTGAGGCTATGGTGAAAAGGAAATATCCTCAGATAAAACTAGAAAGAAGCTTTCAGAAGTTGCTTGATGTGTGAATTCACAACAGAGATTCACTTTTCTTCTTGCAGCAGTTTAACACTGTGTGGATTCTGCCAAGTGATATTTGGGAGCTCATATGGTGAAAAGGAAATATCCTCAGATAAAACTGAAAGAAGCTTCTGAGAAACTTCAGATGTGTGACGCAATCACAGAGTTACACTTCCTTTTCATGATCCCTTTGCTAAGACTCTTTTCTTGAATCTGTATTGGGATATTTTAGCAATGAAGCTATGGTGACAGGAATATTTAAAACTAGAAAGAAGTTTCTGAGAACTCTTTGAGACATGTGAATCTCACAGTTACACTTTCTTCATGAAACAATTCTAAACACTGTTGTCATGGAATCTGAAGTGATATTTGGGAGTTTTGAGGGCTATGGTGAAAAGGAAATATCCTCAGATAAAACTGAAAGAAGCTTCTGAGAAACTGCATGTGTGAATGCAACTCACAGAGTTACTTTCTTCAGATCAGTTGCTAACAGTTGAAATCTGCAATGGGATACTTTTAATGCAATGAAGCAGGTGACAATATATCCTGATGAAAACAGAAGAAGCTCTTAGAAACTGTGATGTGTGAATATCCACAGAGTTACACCATGGAGCAGTCCATTAACACTGTTTTAGGAATCTTAGAAGACTGTGGATGGAGCAAGATGGTCGAATAGGAACAGCCCAGTCTCCAACTCCCAGCGGGACACAGAAGACCGGTGATTTCTGAGAACTGAGGTACTGGGGTCATCTCACTAGTGAGTGCCGGACATCGGTGCTGGTCAGCTGTTGCAGCCTGACCAGAGAGTTGAACAGGCGAGGCATCGCCACCGAAAAGGGGAAGGGAACTTTTCCCAACCAGGGAACTGAGACACACAACACCTGGAAAATCGGGTAACTCCCACCCCAATACTGTGCTATAGAACGGCACACCAGGAGAATATACCCCACGCCTGGCCGGGAGGGTCCCACGCCCGGAGCCTCCTTGCTAACACAGCAGTCTGCGGATCTAACTGCAGGGCAGCGAGGCAGGGGGAGGGGCGCCCGCCATTGCTGAGGCTTAAGTAGTAAACAAAGCCGCTGGGAAGCTCCAACTGGGTGGAGCTCACAGCAGCTCAAGGAAACCTGCCTGTCTCTGTAGACTCCGCCTCTGGGGACGGCTCAAAAAATAACAGGGAAGCAGCAGAGACTCAGAATGACTCTGTCTGACAACTTTGAAGAGAGCAGTGGATCTCCCAACACGGAGGTTGAGATCTGAGAAGGACAGACTGCCTGCTCAAGTGGGTCCCTGACCCCTGAGTAGCCTAACTGGGAGACATCCCCACTAGGGGCAGTCTGACACCCCACACTCACAGGGTGGAGTACACCCTGAGAGGAAGCTTCCAAAGTAAGAATCAGACAGGTACACTGTTCAGCAATATTCTATCTTCTGCAACCTCTGCTGCTGATACCCAGGCAAACAGGGTCTGAGTGGACCTCAAGCATCCAACAGACCTATAGCTGAGGGTTCTGACTGGCAGAAGGAAAACTATCAAACAGGAAGGACACCTATACCAAAACCCCATCAGTGTGTCACCATCATCAAAGACCAGAGACAGATAAAACCACAAAGATGGGGAAAAGCAGGCAGAAAAGCTGGGAATTAAAAATAAGAGCGCATCTCCCCTGCAAAGGAGCGCAGCCCCATCGCCAGCAACGGATCAAAGCTGGTCAGAGAATGACTTTGATGAGAAGAGAGAAGAAGGCTTCAGTCCATCAAACTTCTCAGAGCTAAAGGAGGAATTACGCACAGCGCAAAGAAACGAAAATCTTGAAAAAGAGTGGAAGAATTGACAGCTAGACTAATTAATGCAGAGAAGGTCATAAACGACATGACAGAGATGAAAACCATGACACGAGAATACGTGACAAATGCACAAGCTTCAGTAACCGACTGATCAACTGGAAGAAAGAGTATCAGCGATTGAGGATCAAATGAATGAAATGAGAAGAGAAACCAAAAGAAAAAGAAGAAAAGAAATGAACAAAGCCTGCAAGAAGTATGGGATTATGTAAAAGACCAAATCTACGTCTGATTGGGGTGCCTGAAAGTGAGGGGAGAATGGAAACAAGTTGGAAAACACTCTTCAGGATATCATCCAGGAGAACTTCCCAACCTAGTAGGGCAGGCCAACATTCAAATTCAGGAAATACAGAGAACGCCACAAAGATATTCCTCCAGAAGGGCAACCCAAGACACATAATTGCCAGATTCACCAAAGTTGAAATGAAGGAAAAATCTTAAGGGCAGCCAGAGAGAAGGTCTTACCCAAAGAAGCCCATCAGCCAAAGAGTTTCATCTGAAGGAAACTACAGCCAGAAGAGATAAAATTTGTCAACCAGTTCTTACAAGAAAAGGAATTTTAAACCCAGAATTGCAAAACAAGCCAAATTAAATCATCTAATGAGAAATAAAACCTTTACAGTAACAAATGCTTAAATTTTGACAAGGCTGTTAAAGACCCATCACAAGACCCAAACATGGTATTCAGGAGAAAGGAAGACAAAATCTGGAGGAAGATCTAACAAATGGAGAACAAAAAGCAGGGGTTGCAATCCTAGTCTCTGATAAAATAGACTTTAAACCATCAAAGATCAAAAGAGACAAAGAAGGCCATTACATAATGGTAAAGGGATCAATTCAACAGGAAGAGCTAACTATCCTAAATATATATGCACCCAATACAGGAGCACCCAGATTCATAAAGCAAGTCCTTGAGACTTACAAAGAGACTTAGACTCCCATACAATAATAATGGGAGACTTCAACACTCCACTGTCAACATTAGACAGATCAACGAGACAGAAAGTTAACAAGGATATCCAGGAATTGAACTCATCTCTGCACCAAGCAGACCTGATAGACATCTATAGAACTCTCCACCCCAAATCAACAGAATATACATTCTTCAGCACCACATCGCACTTATTCCAAAATTGACCACATAATTGGAAGTAAAGCACCTCAGCAAATGTAAAAGAACAGAAATTATAACAAACTGTCTCTCAGACCACAGTGCAATCAAACTAGAACTCAGGACTAAGAAACTCAATCAAAACCGCTCAACTACATGGAAACTGAACAACCTGCTCCTGAATGACTACTGGGTACATAACGAAATGAAAGCAGAAATAAAGATGTTCTTTGAAACCAATGAGAACAAAGATACAACATACCAGAATCTCTGGGACACATTTAAAGCAGTGTGTAGGGAAATTTATAGCACTAAATTCCCACAAGAGAAAGCAGGAAAGATCTAAAAATTGACACTCTAACATCACAATTAAAAGAATTAGAGAGGAAGAGCAAACACACTCAAAAGCTAGCAGAAGGCAAGAAATAACTAAGATCAGAGCAGAACTGAAGGAGATAGAAACACAAAAACCCTCCAAAAATCAATGAATCCAGGAGTTGGTTTTTGAAAAGATCAACAAAATTGACAGACCGCTAGCAAGACTAATAAAGAAGAAAAGAGAGAGGAATCAAATAGATGCAATAAAAATGATAAAGGGATATCACCACCGACCCCACAGAAATACAAACTACCATCAGAGAATACTATAAACACCTTTACGCAAATCAACTAGAAAATTTAGAAGAAATGGATAATTTCCTGGACACTTACACCTCCCAAGACTAAACCAGGAAGAAGTTGAACTTGAATAGACCAATAGCAGGCTCTGAAATTGAGGCAACAATTAATAGCCTGCCCACCAAAAAAGTCCAGGACCAGACGGATTCACAGCTGAATTCTACCAGAGGTACAAGGAGGAGCTGGTACCATTCCTTCTGAAACTATTCCAATCAATAAAAAGAGGGAATCCTCCCTAACTCATTTTATGAGGCCAACATCATCCTGATACCAAAGCCTGGCAGAGACACAAAAAAAGAGAATTTTAGACCAATATCCCTGATGAACATCGATGCAAAATCCTCAATAAAATACTGGCAAACCGGATTCAGCAGCACATCAAAAGCTTATCCACCCTGATCAAGTGGGCTTCATCCCTGGGATGCAAGGCTGGTTCAACATTCGCAAATCAATAAACGTAATCCAGCATATAAACAGAACCAAAGACAAGAACCACATGATTATCTCAATAGATGCAGAAAAGGCTTTTGACAAAATTCAACTTCTTCATGCTCAATAAATTTGGTATTGATGGAACGTACTCAAAATAATAAGAGCTATTTATGACAAACCCACAGCTAATATCATACTGAATGGGCAAAACTGGAAAATTCCTTTGAAAACTGGCAAGACAGGGATGCCTCTCACCACTCCTATTCAACATAGTGTTGGAAGTTCTGGCTAGGGCAATCAGGCAAGAGAAAGAAATCAAGGGTATTCAGTTAGGAAAAGAAGAAGTCAAATTGTCCCTGTTTGCAGATGACATGATTGTATATTTAGAAAACCCCATTGTCTCAGCCCAAAATCTCCTTAAGCTGATAAGCAACTTCAGCAAAGTCTCAGGATACAAAATTAAAAAATCACAAGCATTCTTATACACCAGTAACAGACAAGCAGAGAGCCAAATCAGGAATGAACTTCCATTCACAATTGCTTCAAAGAGAATAAAATACCTAGGAATCCAACTTACAAGGGATGTAAAGGACCCTTCAAGGAGAACTACAAACCACTGCTCAGTGAAATCAAAGAGGACACTAACAAATGGAAGAACATACCATGCTCATGGATAGGAAGAATCAATATCGTGAAAATGGCCATACTGCCCAAGGTTATCTATAGATTCAATGCCATCCCCATCAAGCTACCAATGAGTTTCTTCACAGAATTGGAAAAACTGCTTTAAAGTTCATATGGAACCAAAAAGAGCCTGCATTGCCAAGACAATCCTAAGTCAAAAGGACAAAGCTGGAGGCGCCACGCTACCTGACTTCAAACTACAAGGCTACAGTAACCAAAACAGCATGGTACTGGTACCAAAACAGAGCTATAGACCAATGGAACAGAACAGAGTCCTCAGAAATAATACCACACATCTACAGCCGTCTGATCTTTGATAAACCTGAGAGAAACAAGAAATGGGGAAAGGATTCCTATTTAATAAATGGTGCTGGGAAAATTGGCTAGCCATAAGTAGAAAGCTGAAACTGGATCCTTTCCTTACTCCTTATACGAAGATTAATTCAAGATGGATTAGAGACTTAAATGTTAGACCTAATACCATAAAAACCCTAGAAGAAAATCTAGGTAGTACCATTCAGGACATAGGCATGGGCAAGGACTTCATGTCTAAAACACCAAAAGCAACGGCAAAAGCCAAAATTGACAAATGGGATCTCATTAAACTAAAGAGCTTCTGCACAGCAAAAGAAACTACCATCAGAGTGAACAGGCAACCTAGAATGGGAGAAAATTTTTGCAATCTACTGTCTGACAAAGGGCTAATATCCAGAATCTACAAAGAACTCAAACAAATATACAAGAAAACAAACAACCCCATCAAAAGTGGGCAAAGGATATGAACAGACATTTCTCAAAAGAAGACATTCATACAGCCAACAGACACATGAAAAATGCTCATCATCACTGCCATCAGAGAAATGCAAATCAAAACCACAATGAGATACCATCTCACACCAGTTAGAATGGCCATCATTAAAAATCAGGAAACAACAAGTGTTGGAGAGGATGTGGAGAAATAGGAACACTTTTACACTGTTGGTGGGATTGTAAACTAGTTCAACCATTATGGAAAACAGTATGGCGATTCCTCAAGGATCTAGAACTAGATGTACCATATGACCCAGCCATCCCACTACTGGGTATATACCCAAAGGATTATAAATTATTCTACTACAAAGACACATGCACACGTATGTTTATTGTGGCACTATTCACAATAGCAAAGACTTGAATCAACCCAAATGTCCATCTGTGACAGACTGGATTAAGAAAATGTGGCACATATACACCATGGAATACTATGCAGCCATAAAAAGGATGAGTTTATGTCCTTTGTAGGGACATGGATGCAGCTGGAAACCATCATTCTTAGCAAACTATCACAAGAAGAGAAAACCAAACACCGCATGTTCTCACTCATAGGTGGAACTGAACAATGAGATCACTTGACTCGGGAAGGGGAACATCACACACTGGGCTTATCATGGGGAGGGAGGGGGGGAGGGAGGAGGATTGCATTGGGGAGTTATACCTGATATAAATGATGAATTGATGGGTGCTGACGAGTTGATGGGTGCAGCACACCAACATGGCACAAGTATACATATGTAACAAACCTGCACGTTATGCACATGTACCCTAGAACTTAAAGTATAATAAAAAAAAAAAAATAAAAAAATAAAAAATAAAAGAAAAAAATAAAATAAAAAAATAACTAAAGTTTTCTGAGAGATTTTTGATGTGAATTCATCACACAGAGTTATTCTTCTTGGAACAGTTGAACAGTTGTCGTGATTCTGCAAGTGATATTTGGGAGCATAGGCTATGATGAAAAGGAAATAGCCTCACACAAAACTGGAAAGAATTTTTCGGAAACTACTGATATGTGTAATCATCACACATAGATAAAGCTTTTACATTATGCAGCTTGAAAACTGTCATGGACGGATCACAGACCTGAGCATTCGGACTATGGTGAAAAGGAAATATCTTCAGATAAAAACAGGAAAGAAGCTTGTGAATCTGCTTTTTGCTATGTTTATTCATCTCACATAGATGAAGCTTTCTTTATTATTACAGCTTGAAACTCCTCATGGATCTGTGAAGGATATAATCATTTTCCTATGGTGAAATAGGAATAGTCAATAAAAACTGGAGAGAAGCTTGAGAAACTGCTTGGTGATGTGTGCATTCCACTCAGGAGTTATAACTTCTTCTCATACAGTTTGAACACTGTTCCTGTAAAACCAAAAGAGTGATATTCAGAGCACATTGAAGACTATGGCAAAAGTGAAATGTCGTCCAATAAAAACATAAAGAACTCAAGAAACTGTTATTCTAACATGTCCATTTTTCACTGGGTTAAAGATACTCTACATTTCCCAGTTTGAAAGTCTCTGAGGGTTCTGCAAAGGATAGTTTCAGAGGCCTGTGTGAGGAAAAAATGTCTTCCATTGAAAATCAGAGAGTTTATGACTCTTTTGTGATGTTTTATCATCTCATAGATTAAATCATTCTTGATTGAGCAGTGAAATCACTGTTCTGTGGAATCTGAGAAAAACAGCATTTCCTTAGAATATCCTGAATAACCACAGAGAGAAACCAGAAGGAAGCTTTCAAACTGCTCTGTGTCACGTGAATTCCTCAAACAGTTTTTCTTCATTGAGCTGTATCATAACACTGTTTTTGTTTAGTAAGGATATGAGGGCTTTGAGGCACAGTGAGAAAGGAAACGTCTTCAGATAGAAACTGGAGAAGCTTCTGAGGAGCTGCTTTGTGATTTGCATTCCACTCAGAATATACCTTTCTCCCAGAGATTCCAGAATCCTTTTGGAGAAAAGCCAGATATTTGGGAGTATAGTGACACTATAATGAAAAGGAAATATCCTCAGACAAAACTGAAATAAGATTTCTGTGAAACTGCTTGTTAGATATATTTATTCATCTCACATAGTTAAATCTTTAATACATTATGAGTTTGAAAATCCATCATGAACAGATCCAGAGGACATTCAAGACATTCAGCTACAGTGAAAGAGGATATGTTCAGATAACTGACAGAAGCTTGAGAAAAACTTTAATGATGCATTCCAATTCAGACTTTTCACAGATTTGAACACTGTAACCCAAAATGATATCAGAGTGCAACTAGGCAATAGTAAATATACTGAAAAATCAGGAAAAGTTCAAGAATCTTTCTCTGATGTGTGCATTCACTTCCAGAGTTAATGACTTATCTTTCCAGTTAATGAAACTCTTCTTTGAAGAATCTGTGAAGGAATATTTAGTGACCCATCATTGAGTGAGAAATGTCTTCATGAAACCAAAGAGAAATTCAGAGCAACCACTTGCTATGTGTGTATTCATGTCATATAGTTAAACTTATCCAGAAGGAAGTTTTCAGAAACTGCTCTGTGTCACCTTAATTCCTCATCACAGTCTCTTTTCATACAGGTTTCTAGCCCTGTGTATGTTTACCTGATGGGATATTCAGCACTTTTCATCATGAAAAAAGGAAACATATACCTGTCTCAAAAAAGGGTTTCACGCTGTAGAAGAGGATAACACTGTGAGTGAATGCACACATAAAGCCCTGGAAAGCTTCTCCAGTTTCTCTGAACATATTTTTCACCAAGCCTCAAAGTGTTCCGAATATCCCATCACATGCCAAACATGAGTAGAAACTGATCAATGAAAAGAGGCTTAACTGAGGAGAGAATTAAGACACAGAGTAGTTTCAGAAAGCTTCCTTCTGGATTTCACCTGAGGATATTTCTTTCCATTTTAAAGATCATTCCCAAATGTCCTTCCTCAGATGCCACAAAACAGTGATTTCAAGTTGCTCAATCCAAAGAATGTTAACTCCATGACAAAATACACATCACAAAGCTCAGATTCTTCTCTGCAGGTTTCATGAAGATTTGCTCACCACAAGCTCAGACTAAATACCTTCACAGATTCTTCAAATACAGAGCAAACTGAAATAGAGTAAGCATTAACCTGTCATGAATGCACACTCAGAGAGCAGATTCTTCGCAAAGATTTATTTCAGTGATTTCAATTATTCATGTCAATGCTCCAAATATCACAGTTTGGAACAGAGTTCAAACTCCTGAGAGAAGGTATAAGTCCTTCATTGAATGCATACATCACAAAAGTTTCTCAGAAAGCTTCTATCAGTTTTTATCTGAAGATATCCTCTTTCACTGTAGGCTGAATGTGTTTCCAATGTCCTTCTGGATCTGTCATGAGGAGTTTCAACCAGAAATATAAAAAGTTTCACTATGTGAGATGAATAAATATATCAACATAAAGCAGTTCACAGAAGTCTTCACAGTTTTTGTCTGAGATATCTTTTTTTTTATTATACAAGTTCTAGGACATGTGCATAACGTGCAGGTTGTTACATATGTATATTTCTGTTGTTGGTGTGTAATCAACTCAGAATCAATTCATCATTTATATCCTATCTAGAACTAGATGTACCATATGACCCAGCCATCCCACTACTGGTATACCCAAAGGATTATAAATTATTCTACTACAAAGACACATGCACACGTATTGTGCAGCACTATTCACAATAGCAAAGACTTGAATCAACCCAAATGTCCATCTGACAGACTGATTAAGAAAATGTGGCACATATACCATGGAATACTTCAAAAAGGATGAGTTTGCATCTTTAGGGACATGGATGCAGCTGACATCATTCTTAGCAAACTATCACAAGAAGAGAAAACCAAACACCGTGATGTTCTCACTCATAGGTGGGAACTGAACAATGAGATCACTGACTCAAGAACATCACACACTGTTTATCATGAAAGGGATTGCATTGAGTTATACCTGAGGATATTTCCTTTATCACCATAGTCATTATATACCAAATTCTTTAGCTTTTTCCAAAAGGATTCTAACTTTTAGAAGAAGAAAAGTATATTTCATTAATATATTTTTAGTTCTAGATACATGCACAATGTGCAGGTTTGTTACATATGTATACTCTGCCATGTTGTTGTGCTGCACCCATCAACTCGTCAGCACCCATCAGTCATTATATCAGTATAACTCCCAATGCAATCCCTTGATGACATAGAATGTGTGATGTTTTGAGTCCAAGTGATCTCATTGTTCAGTTCATGAGTGAGAACATGGTGGGTCTGTTCTGTGATAGTTTGCTAAGAATGATGGTTTGCTGCATCATGTCAAAGGATGCAAACTCATCCTTTTACGAAGCTGCATAGTATTCCATGGTGTATATGTGCCACATCCCTCATGCTGTCTGTCACTGTCTTCACGTTTGGGATGATTCCAAGTCTTTGCTATTGTGAATAGAATAAACCATGCATGTGTCTTATAGCATGATTTAGAACAAAGCTGGAGACATCACGCTACCTGACTTCAAACATACTCAATACAGTAACCAAAACAGCATGGTGGTATCAAACAGAGATATAGACCAATGGAACAGAACAGAGACCTCAGAAATAATACCACACATCTACAGCCATCTGATCTTTGACAAACCTGAGAGAACAAGAATGGGAAAGGATTTCCTATTAATAAATTGTGCTGGGAAAGTTTCACAGCAGAAAGCTGAGAATGGATCCTTTCCTTGCTAATTTTGAAAATTAATTCAAGATGGATTAGACACTTAAATGTTAGACCCAATAATAAAAACCTAGAAGAAAACCCAGGTAGTACCTTCAGGACATAGGCATCAAGGACTTCTTGTCTAAAACACCAGAATATTTCTGAGTGGAATGCACACGTCACAAAGCAGCTCCTCAGAAAGCTTCTCTCAGTTTCTATCTGAAGACGTTTTCTCAGTAATCAAATCGCTCCTAAATATCCTTTCACAGTCTGAAAGTCGGCCTCTGAGGGTTCTGAGAAGGGATAGTAAGTGGCAACGGAGGCCTGTGTCGTGCAAGGAAATGTCTCCCATCGAAAATTGGAGAGAAGTTTTCTGCGCATCTTTTTTGTGATGTTTGTATTCAACTCAAAGAGTTAAATCATTCTTTGGATTGAGCAGTTTGAAATCACTGTTTCTGTGGAATCTGAGAAAGCACATTTGGAGAGGCTCTTTAGAATATCCCGAAAAAGACATGATCTCAGAGAGAAACCAGAAGGAAGCTTTCTGTGAACCTGCTCTGTGTCACGTGAATACGCTCATGCAGTTAAGCTTCTCGTTTCATTGAGCAGTATCATAACACTGTTTTTCTTTAGACTGCGAAGGGATATTTAGGAGCGATTTGAGGGTTACGTTGAGAAAGGAAACGTCTCCAGATAGAAACTGGAGAGAAGCTTTCTGAGGAGCTGCTTTGTGACGTGTGCATTCCACTCGCAGAAATATGCCTTTATTCTGGTGTTTTAGACAAGAAGTCCTTGCCCATGCCTATGTCCTGAATGGTACTACCTAGGTTTTCTTCTAGGGTTTTTATGGTATTAGGTCTAACATTTAAGTGTCTAATCCATCTTGAATTAATTTTCGTATAATTAGCAAGGAAAGGATCCATTCTCAGCTTTCTGCTTATGGCTAGGCAATTTTCCCAGCACAATTTATTAAATAGGAAATCCTTTCCCCATTTCTTGTTTCTCTCAGGTTTGTCAAAGATCAGATGGCTGTAGATGTGTGGTATTATTTCTGAGGTCTCTGTTCTGTTCCATTGGTCTATATCTCTGTTTTGATACCAATACCATGCTGTTTTGGTTACTGTAGCCTTGTAGTATAGTTTGAAGTCAGGTAGCGTGATGTCTCCAGCTTTGTTCTAAATCATGCTGCTATAAAGACACATGCACACGTATGTTTATTCCGGCAGTATTCACAATAGCAAAGACTTGGAATCATCCCAAACGTGACAGACAGTGACAGACAGCATGAGGAAAATGTGGCACATATACACCATGGAATACTATGCAGCCGTAAAAAGGATGAGTTTGCATCCTTTGTAGGGACATGGATGCAGCTGGAAACCATCATTCTTAGCAAACTATCACAAGAACAGAAGACCGAACACCACATGTTCTCACTCATAGGTGGGAACTGAACAATGAGATCACTTGGACTCGGGAAGGGGAACATCACACATTGGGGCCTATCATGGGCAGGGGTCCGGGGGAAGGGATTGCATTGGGAGTTATACCTGATATAAATGACTTATTGATGGGTGCTGACGAGTTGATGGGTGCAGCACAACAACATGGCAGAGGTATACATATGTAACAAACCTGCACATTGTGCACATGTATCCTAGAACTAAAAAATATAGTAATAAAAAAAAAGAAATATACTTTTCTTCTTCTAAAGGATTCCAGAATCCCTTTTGGAGAAAAAGCTACCAAGAGATATTTGGTAGTATAGCGATGACTATGGTGATAAAGGAAATATCCTCAGGTATAACTCCCCAATGCAATCCCTCCCTCCCCCTCCCATGATAAGCCCAGTGTGTGATGTTCCTTCCCGAGTCCAAGTGATCTCATTGTTCAGTTCCCACCTATGAGTGAGAACATGCGGTGTTTGGTTTTCTCTTCTTGTGATAGTTTGCTAAGAATGATGCTTTCCAGCTGCATCCATGTCCCTACAAAGGACGCAAACTCATCCTTTTTTATGGCTGCATAGTATTCCATGGTGTATATGTGCCACATTTTCTTAATCAGTCTGTCACAGATGGACATTTGGGTTGATTCCAAGTCTTTGCTATTGTGAATAGTGCTGCAATAAACATACGTGTGCATGTGTCTTTGTAGTAGAATAATTTATAATCCTTTGGGTATATACCCAGTAGTGGGATGGCTGGGTCATATGGTACATCTAGTTCTAGATCCTTGAGGATATAAATGATGAATTGATGGGTGCTGACGAGTTGATGGGTGCAGCACACCAACATTGCACAAGTATACATATGTAACAAACCTGCACGTTATGCACATGTACCCTAGAACTTAAAGTATAATAAAAAAAAAAAGAAAAGAAAAAAAAAGGAAATATCCTCAGACAAAAACTGTAAAGAAGACTTCTGTGACACTGCTTTATGTTAGATATATTTATTCGTCTCACATAGTAAAACTTTAATTATATTTCACAGTTTAGAAACTCCATCATGCACAGATCCGCGAAGGGACATTCGGGAGCACATTCAGGCCTACGGTGAAAGAGGAGATATCTTCAGATAAATACTGTATAGAAGCTTTCTGAGAAACTAGTTTGTGATGTATGCATTCCAATGAAGGACTTATACCCCTTTTCTCACAAGGCAATGTTTGAACTCTGTTCCCGTGAAACTGAAAAAGTGATATTTTGGAGCGCATTGAGGACTAAGGCGAATAGTGAAATACACTGAAATAAAATCGTGTAAAAAGCGTTCCAAGAATCTGCTCTCTGACGTGTGCATTCACTTGACAGAGTTAATGCTTACTCTATGTTGCCCAGTTTCACAACTCTGTATTTGAAGAATCTGTGAAGGTTTATTTAGTGATGCCTGGAGACTTGTGGTGAGCAAGGAAACGTCTTCCGATGAAACCTGCAGAGAAAAATTCTGAGCAACTGATTTGTGATGTGTGTATTTGTCTCATGGAGTTAACCCATTCTTTGGATTGAGCAACTTGAAATCACTGTTTTTGTGGCATCTGAGGAAGGACATTTGGGAATGATCTTTAAAATACGGAAAAGGAAATATCCTCAGGTGAAATCCAGAAGGAAGCTTTCTGTGAAACTACTCTGTGTCGTCTTAATTCCTCTCACTCAGTTAAGCCTCTCTTTTCATTGATCAGTTTTCTCATCTTGTGCATGTTTAGCATGTGATGGGATATTCGGGAGCACTTTGAGGCTTACGGTGAAAAAGAAAATATGTTCAGACCGAAATTGGAGAGAAGCTTTCCCAGGAACTGCTTTATGACGTGTGCATTCCACTCACAGTGTTATACCTCTCTTCTCATACAGCGTCGGGGAAACCCTTTTTTAGAGACAGGTACTGATCATATTTCCTTTTTCACCATTAGCCTCAAAGTGCTCCCGAATATCCCATCACACGCTAAACATACACAGGGCTAGAAACCTGCTCAATGAAAAGAGAGGCTTACCTGAGTTAGAGGAATTAAGGTGACACAGAGCAGTTTCACAGAAAGCTTCCTTCTGGATCCAAAGAATGATTTAACTATATGACATGAATACACACATAGCAAAGTGGTTGCTCTGAACGTTTCTCTGCTGGTTTCATCGGAAGACATTTCCTCACTCAATAGAAGCCTCCAGGTGTCACTAAATATTCCTTCACAGATTCTTCAAAGATAGAGTTTCGTAACTGGAAAAGATAGAGTAAGCATTAACTCTGTGAAGTGAATGCACACATCAGAGAGCAGATTCTTGTAACGCTTCTTCCTCGATTTTATTTCAGTATATTTCGCTATTTGCCGTAGTCCTCAATGCACTCTGAAATATCATTTTTTGGGTTGCACAGGAACAGTGTTCAAACTCTGCCTTGTGAGAAAAGAGGTATAACTCCCTGAGTGGAATGCATACATTACAAAGTTTTTTCTCAGAAAGCTTCTATCCAGTTGTTCTCTGAACATACCTCCTCTTTCACTGTAGGCCTGAATGTGCTCCCGAATGTCCCTTCGTGGATCTGTTCATGATGGATTTTCCAAACTGCATAATGTAATTAAAGATTTAACTATGTGAGATGAATAAATATATCTAACACAAAGCAGTTTCACAGAAATCTTATTTCCAGTTTTTGTCTGAGGATATTTCCTTTTTCATTATAGTCGTCACTATACTCCCAAATATCTCTTGGTAGCTTCTTCTCCAAAAGGGATTCTGGAATTCTCTAGGAGAAGAAAGGTATATGTCTGTGAGTGGAATGCACAAATCACAAAGCAGCGCCTCAGAAGGCTTCTCCGCAGTTTCTACCTGAAGACGTTTCCTTTCTCACTGTATTCCTCAAAGCCCTCCAGTATATCCCTTCGCAGTCTAAACAAAAACAGTGTTATGATACAGCTCAATGAAAAGAGAAGCTTAACTATTTGAGCGGAATTCACGTGACACAGAGCAGTTTCACAGAAAGCTTCCTTACGGTTTCTCTACTGTGGTTACTTCTTTTTCAGGATATTCTAAAGAGCGTTTCCAAATGGCCTTTCTCACATTCCACAGAGACAGTGATTCCAAACTGCTCAACCCAAAGAATGATTTAATGCTATGAGATGACTAAAAACATCACGAAAGACTTGCTCATAAATCTCCTCTCCGATTTTCAATGGAAGACATTTTTTTGCCTCACACAGGCCTCCGGTCGTCACTTACTATCACTTTGCAGACCCCTCAGAGACTGACTTTCAAACGGGAAAATGTAGAGTCATCTTTAACCCAGTGAAAATAATGGACATGTTAAATAACAGTTTCTTCGAGTTCTTTTTTATGTTTTTTATTGGACGACATTTCACTTTTTGCCATAGTCTTCAATGTGCTCTGAATATCACCCGTTTGGTTTTACAGGAACAGTGTTCAAACTGTGCCTTATGAGAAGGAAGTTATACCTCCATGAGTGGAATGCACACATCATCAAGCAGTTTCTCAGAAAGCTTCTCTCCAGTTTTTATTTGACTATATTTCCTATTTCACCATAGGAAAGAATGTGATCCCACATATCCCTTCACAGATCCCTCCACGAGGGAGTTTCCAAGTTGTGTAATATAAAGAAAGATTCATCTATATGAGATAAATAAACATAGCAAAAAGCAGATTCACAGAAAGCTTCTTTCCTGTTTTTATCTGAAGACATTTCCTTTTTCACCATAGTCGAATGCTCTGAGTCCCTTCGGATCCGTCCATGACAGTTTCAAGCTGCATATAAAGAAAGCCATCTATGTGTGATGATTACACATCACAGAGTAGTCTAGAAAGTCTTTCCAGTTTTTATGAGGCTATTTTTCACCATCGGCATCAACATGCTCGAATATCACTTGTACCTGTTCTCAAAAAGGGTTTCTGACTGTATGAAGAGAGAAGAACACTGTGACTGAGGCACACATCACAAAACAGTTCCTGGAAATCTTTTCCTGTTTCTGTCTGAATATATTTTCACCTTAGCCTCAAAGTGCTCCTGAATATCCCATCAGATGCTAAACATACACAGGGAAAAACTGCTCAAAAGAGAGGCTTATCTGTGAGAGGATTAAGATACAAGCTTTCAGAAAGCTTTCTTCTGATTTTACCTGAATATTTCTTTCTTTATAAAGATCTTTCCAAATGCCCTTCTCAGATTCACAAAACAGTGATTTCAACCTGCTCAATAAAGTTTAACTCTATGAGACGAATACACACACATCAGCAGTTGCTCAAACGTTTCTCTGAGGTTTCAGAAGACTTGCTCACAAGTCTCTGTTAAATATCCTTCACAGATTCTTCACAGAGTTTTGAAGGGCAACATAGGAAGCATTAACTGTGAAGTGAATGGACATATCAGAGAAGAAATTGAACGCTTTTCCTCGATTTTATTTCAGTATATTTCACTATTGCCATAGTCCTCAAGGCTCCAAATATGTTTGGTTTCACAAGAACAGTGTTCAAACACTTTGAGAAAAGGATAACCCCTGAGTGGAATGCACATCATAGAAAAGTAGTTCTCAGAAAGCATCCAGTTTGAAGATATCTCCTTTCACCAGAGTGAATGTGTCCCTTCATGATCATCAGAGTTTCAAACTGAATATCAAAGTTTAACTAAAAATATGTTCAATATAAAGAAGTTTCACAGAAATCTCTTCCAGTTTTGTCTGAGAAATTCCTTTTCACCATATCAATACTCCCAATATCTCTTGGTAGCTTTCTCCAAAAGGGATCTGGAATTTAGGGAAGAAAGTATATTTCTGTGAGGAATGCACATGTCAGCAGCTCTCAGAAAGCTTCTTCCAGTTTCTATCTGAGATGTTTTTCTCAGTAAGCTCAAAGCGCTCATGAATATCCTTCAGACAAAACAAAAACAGTGTTATAATACTCAATGAAAAGAGATTAACTGTATGAGAGAATTACGTGACACAGAGCAGTTTCAAATATCACTGAATCAGACAAAAGTTTGAAACTTTTTGAGAAGGATATGTGTGATGAAGTCATCATCAGAAAACAATCTCAGAAAGCTTCTCCAGTTATTTTCTCATTCCTTTTCACAGATGTAAATACTTTGACTCAAAGATGACATTTCTGAGAATAAGTTGTAACTGTGAGATGGATTCACAGAACACAGAGTTTCTCAGAAAGCTCTTTCAGTTTAACTGATGGTATTTCCTTTATCACATAGTCAATGAATCCAAAATCCCTTTCACAGGTTCTCAAAGACAGTGTTAATACTGATGAAACATAAGAACTCTGTGAGATGAATTAACATCATCAAGAAGTTTCAAAGCTTCTTTCTGTTTTCCTGGATGTTCACCAAAGCTTCAGAAGAATATCACATTTTCAGAAACTGTGAGCAAACTGATATGAAGAGAAAGTGTAACTCTGTGAGTTGAATCACAAAGCAGATTTTCTCAGAAAGCTTCTTCCAGTTTTATCTGAGATATTTCCTTTTTCATAGTCAAATGAGCTCCAAATACTTTCAGAATCCAGACAACAATGTTAGCAATCTGTAAGAAGAATATCCTGTGTGATGAATTCACATCAGAAAACAATCTCTCAGAAGCTTCACAGAATTTTATTTTTTTTCTGTTTATTTATTTATTTATTTTTTTATTTTATTTTTTTTATTATACTTTAAGTTCTAGGGTACATGTGCAGGTTTGTTACATATGTATTTGTGCCATGTTGGTGTTGCACCCATCAACTCGTCAGCACCCATCAATTCATCATTTATATCAGGTACCCAATGCAATCCCTCAATGCAATCCTCCTCCTCCCCATGATAAGCCCAGTGTGTGATTCCCTTCCCGAGTCCAAGTGATCTCATTGTTCAGTTCCCACCTATGAGTGAGAACATGTGTGTTTGGTTTTCTCTTGATAGTTTGCTAAGAATGATGGTTTCCAGCTGCATCCATGTCCCTACAAAGGACGCAAACTCATCCTTTTTATGGCTGCATAGTATTCCATGGTGTATATGTGCCACATTTTCTTAATCCAGTCTGTCACAGATGGACATTTGGGTTGATTCCAAGTCTTTGCTATTGTGAATAGTGCCACAATAAACATACGTGTGTGCATGTGTCTTTGTAGTAGAATAATTGGGTATATACCCAGTAGTGGGATGGGTCATATGGTACATCTAGTTCTAGATCCTTGAGGAATCGCCATACTGTTTTCCATAATGGTTGAACTAGTTTACAATCCCACCAACAGTGTAAAAGTGTTCCTATTTCTCCACATCCTCTCCAACACTTGTTGTTTCCTGATTTTTAATGATGGCCATTCTAACTGGTGTGAGATGGTATCTCATTGTGGTTTTGATTTGCATTTCTCTGATGGCGAGTGATGATGAGCATTTTTCATGTGTCTGTTGGCTGTATGAATGTCTTCTTTGAGAAATGTCTGTTCATATCCTTTGCCCACTTTTTGATGGGGTTGTTTGTTTTTTTCTTGTATATTTGTTTGAGTTCTTTGTAGATTCTGGATATTAGCCCTTTGTCAGACGAGTAGATTGCAAAAATTTTCTCCCATTCTGTAGGTTGCCTGTTCACTCTGATGGTAGTTTCTTTTGCTGTGCAGAAGCTCTTTAGTTTAATGAGATCCCATTTGTCAATTTTGGCTTTTGCTGCGTTGTTTTTGGTGTTTTAGACATGAAGTCCTTGCCCATGCCTATGTCCTGAATGGTACTACCTAGATTTTCTTCTAGGGTTTTTATGGTATTAGGTCTAACATTTAAGTCTCTAATCCATCTTGAATTAATCTTCGTATAAGGAGTAAGGAAAGGATCCAGTTTCAGCTTTCTACTTATGGCTAGCCAATTTTCCCAGCACCATTTATTAAATAGGGAATCCTTTCCCATTTCTTGTTTCTCTCAGGTTTATCAAAGATCAGACTGTAGATGTGTGGTATTATTTCTGAGGACTCTGTTCTGTTCCATTGGTCTATAGCTCTGTTTTGGTACCAGTACCATGCTGTTTTGGTTACTGTAGCCTTGTAGTATAGTTTGAAGTCAGGTAGCGTGACGCCCAGCTTTGTCCTTTTGACTTAGGATTGTCTTGGCAATGCGGGCTCTTTTTGGTTCCATATGAACTTTAAAGCAGTTTTTCCAATTCTGTGAAGAAACTCATTGGTAGCTTGATGGGGATGGCATTGAATCTATAGATAACCTTGGGCAGTATGGCCATTTTCACGATATTGATTCTTCCTATCCATGAGCATGGTATGTTCTTCCATTTGTATAGTGCCATGTTGGTGTGCTGACCCATCAACGTCAGCACCCATCAATTCATCATTTATATCAGGTATAATGCTTTTCTGCAATCCCTTTCCCATGATAAGTGTGTGATGTTCTCCCGAGTCCAAGTGATTCATTGTTCAGTTCCCACATGAGTGAGAACAGTGTGTTTGGTTTTCTTCTTGTGATATTTCTAAGAATGATGGTTTCAGCTGCATCCATGTCCTACAAAGGACGCAAACTCATCCTTTATGGCTGCATAGTATTCCATGGGTATATGTGCCACATTTTTAATCCAGTCTGTCACAGATGGACATTTGGGTTGATTCAAGTCTTTGCTAGAATAGACAACAAACATAGTGTGCATGTGTCTTGTAGTAGAATAATTTATAATCCTTTGGGTATATACCAGTAGGATGCTTCATATGGTACATCTAGTTCTAGATCCTGAGGAATCGCCATACTGTTTTCCATAATGGTTGAACTAGTTTACAATCCCACCAACAGTGTAAAAGTGTTCCTATTTCTCACATCCTCCAACACTTGTTGTTTCCTGATTTTTAATGATGCATTCTAACTGGTGAGATGGTATCTCATTGTGGTTTTGATTTGCATTTCTGATGGCGAGTGATGATGAGCATTTTTTCATGTGTCTGTTATTGTATGAATGTCTTCTTTGAGAAATGTCTGTTCATATCCTTTTCCCACTTTTTGATGTTGTTTGTTTTTTTTCTTGTATATTGTTTGAGTTCTTTGTAGATTCTGGATATTAGCCCTTTGTCAGACGAGTAGATTGCAAAAATTTTCTCCCATTCTGTAGGTTGCCTGTTCACTCTGATGGTAGTTTCTTTTGCTGTGCAGAAGCTCTTAGTTTAATGAGATCCCATTTGTCAATTTTGGCTTTCTGCTGTTGCTTTTTGGTGTTTTAGACATGAAGTCCTTGCCCATGCCTATGTCCTGAATGGTACTACCAGATTTTCTTCTAGGGTTTTATGGTATTAGGTCTAACATTTAAGTCTCTAATCCATCTTGAATTAATTCATATGAGTAAGGAAAGGATCCAGTTTCAGCTTTCACTTATGGCTAGCCAATTTTCCCAGCACCATTTATTAAATAGGGAATTTTCCATTTCTTGTTTCTCTCAGGTTTATCAAAGATCAGACGCTGTATGTGGTATTATTTGAGGACTCTGTTCTCCATTGGTCTATAGCTCTGTTTTGGTACCAGTACCATGCTGTTTTGGTTACTGTAGCCTTGTAGTATAGTTTGAAGTCAGGTAGCGTGACGCCCAGCTTTGTCCTTTGACTTAGGATTGTCTTGGCAATGCGGCTCTTTTTGGTTCCATATGAACTTTAAAGCAGTTTTTCCAATTCTGTGAAGAAACTCATTGGTAGCTTGATGATGGCATTGAATCTATAGATAACCTTGGGCAGTATGGCCATTTCATATATTGATTCTTCCTATCCATGAGCATGGTATGTTCTTCCATTTGTTAGTGTCCCTTTGATTTCACTGAGCAGTGGTTTGTAGTTCTCTTGAAGAGGTCCTTTACATCCCTTGTAAGTTGGATTCCTAGGTATTTTATTCTCTTTGAAGCAATTGAATGGAAGTTCATTCCTGATTTGGCTCTCTGCTTGTCTGTTACTGGTGTATAAGAATGCTTGTGATTTTGCACATTTTGTATCCTGAGACTTGAAGTTATCAGCTTAAGGAGATTTCTGAATGGGGTTTTCTAAATATACAATCATGTCATCTGCAAACAGGGACAATTTGACTTCTTCTTTTCCTAACTGAATACCCTTGATTTTCTCTGCCTGATTGCTAGCCAGAACTTCCAACACTATGTTGAATAGAGTGGTGAGAGAGGCATCCCTGTCTTGTACCAGTTTTCAAAGGAATTTTTCCAGTTTTTGCCCATTCAGTATGATATTAGCTGTGGTTTGTCATAAATAGCTCTTATTATTTTGAGAATGTTCCATCAATACCAAATTTATTGAGCGTTTTAGCATGAAGGGCTGTTGAATTTGTCAAAAGCCTTTCTGCATCTATTGAGATAATCGTGGTTCTTGTCTTGGTCTGTTTATGCTGGATTACTTATTGATTTGAATGTTGAACCAGCCTTGCATCCCAGGGATGAAGCCCACTTGATCAGGTGGATAAGCTTTTGATGTGCTTGAACTTTGCCAGTATTTTATTGAGGATTTTTGCATCGATGTTCATGGGATATTAAAATTCTTTTTGTTGTGTCTCTGCCAGGCTTTGGTATCAGGATGATGTTCCTCATAAATGAGTGAGGATTCTCTTTCTATTGATTGAATAGTTTCAGAAGGAATGGTACCAGCTCCTCTTGTACCTCTGGTAGAATTCAGCTGAATCCGTCTGGTCCTGGACTTTTTGGTGGGTAGGCTATTAATTGCCTCAATTTCAGAGCCTGCTATTGGTCTATTCAGGATTCAACTTCCTGGTTTAGTCTTGGGAGAGTGTAAGTGTCCAGGAAATTATCCATTTCTTCTAAATTTTCTAGTTGATTTGAAAGGTGTTTATAGTATTCTCTGATGGTAGTTTGTATTTCTGTGGGTCGGTGGTGATATCCCTTTATCATTTTTATTGCATCTATTTGATTCTCTCTTTCTCTTTATTAGTCTTGAAGTGGTCTGTCAATTTTGTTGATCTTTTCAAAACCAACTCCTGGATTCATTGATTTTGAGGGTTTTTGTGTTTATCTCCTTCAGTTCTGCTCTGATCTTAGTTATTTTTTGCTAGCTTTTGAGTGTGTTTGCTCTTCCTTCTAATTTTAATTGTGATGTTAGAGTGTCAATTTTAGATCTTTCCTGCTTTCTTGTGGGAATTTAGTTATAAATTTCTCTCACACACTGTTTTAAATGTGTCCCAGAGATTCTGGTATGTTGTATCTTTGTTCTCATTGGTTTCAAAGAACATCTTATTTCTGCTTTCATCGTTATGTACCCAGTAGTCTTCAGGAGCAGGTTGTTCAGTTTCCATGTAGTTGAGCGGTTTTGATTGAGTTTTAGTCCTGAGTTCTAGTTTGATTGCACTGTGGTCTGAGAGACAGTTTGTTATAATTTCTGTTCTTTACATTTGCTGAGGAGTGCTTTACTTCCAATTATGTGGTCAATTTTGGAATAAGATGTGGTGCTGAGAAGAATGTATATTCTGTTGATTTGGGGTGGAGAGTTCTATAGATGTTCATCAGGTCTGCTCCAGAGATGAGTTCAATTCCTGGATATCCTTGTTAACTTTCTGTCTCGTTGATCTGTCTAATGTTGACAGTGGAGTGTTGAAGTCTCCATTATTATTGTATGGGAGTCTAAGTCTTTGTAAGTCTCCAAGGACTTGCTTTATGAATCTGGGTGCTCCAGTGGGTATATATATTTAGGATAGTTAGCTCTTCCTGTTGAATTGATCCCTACCATTATGTAATGGCCTTCTTCTTTTTGATCTTTGATGGTTTAAAGTCTATTTTATCAGAGACTAGGATTGCAACCCCTGCTTTTTTTGTTCTCCATTTGCTTGGTAGATCTTCCTCCATCCCTTTATTTTGAGCCTATGTGTCTCTGCTGTGAGATGGGTTCCTGAATACAGCAGACTGATGGGTCTTGACTTGATCCAGTTTGCCAGTCTGTGTCTTTAATGAGCATTTAGTCCATTAACATTTAAGGAATATTGTGTGAACTTAATCCTGCCATTATGATATTAACTGGTTATTTTGCTCATTAGTTGATTTACATTTTGGCTTGTTTTGCAATGGCTGGTACTTGTTCCTTTCCATGTTTAGGGCTTCCTTCAGGGTCTCTTGTAAGGCAGGCCTGGTGGTGACAAAATCTCTAAGCATTTGCTTATCTGTAAAGGATTTTATTTCTCCTTCACTGATGAAACTTAGTTTGGCTGATATGAAATTCTGGGTTTAAAATTCTTTTCTTTAAGAACGTTGAATATTGGCCCCCACTCTCTTCTGGCTTGTAGAGTTTCTGCCGAGATCTTGTTAGTCTGATGGGCTTCCTTTGTAAGACCTTTCTCTCTGGCTGCCCTTAAGATTTTTTCCTTCATTTCAACAGAATCTGGCAATTATGTGTCTTGAGTTGCCCTTCTGGAGGAGTATCGTATGCTCTCTGTATTTCCTGAATTTGAATGTTGGCCTGCCTGCTATAAAGACACATGCACACATATGTTTATTGTGGCACTATTCACAATAGCAAAGACTTGAATCAACCCAAATGTCCATCAGTGACGGACTGGATTAAGAAAATGTGGCACGTATACACCATGGAATACTATACAGCCAGAAAAAAGGATGTCCCTACAAAGGGACATGAATGCAGCTGAAACCATCATTCTCAGCAAACTACGCACAAACAGAAAACCACA
>CM058079.1:2083119-2112483 GCA_030247045.1 Colobus guereza | reverse complement strand
TCTACTTAGACTTTTGCTACTTCAAAATCATAAGCTGACTAAATAACCACCAGCTCTAATCTAATCAAATTGATTCTATTGTATTTGATCTAACTATCTTCCCCATGTTAAGGTAGAATGGGCCATTTTATTTGGTACATACTTTTTCTCTACATTTTTATTTTATCATATATGTATGTATGTAATACAATCAACCATAATTTTAATTTGACATTTCTAAGCATTTGAGAAATTATAATATCTATGTACATTATTTTAACACTATGTATAATGCCCTTTCTTTGCAAAATGTGTAACACATTTCAATGTAAGTATTGTTATACATAAAATGTGTATTCAGAAACAGAATGCTTGTTCCTCAGTACCACAAGGAAAATCAGCATTCAGACAAAAATTTTTCTCAGCAAGGCAATTTTACTTTTTGCAGAAAGAGTGCTCCTCACAGATGGAATAATGGTGAGAGCACACTCAAACAAAGGAGAAAAGCAATTTTTATCCTTTACACAGCTTGTCCGTGCGACTGTGTCCTGTCTCCATTGGCTAGAGCTGGACCTCACAATCTAAGCTAAACCTGACTGGCTAATAACTTAAAACTTTCCTGAATAGGTAAGGGCAAGGGAGAACAAAGGAAAAGAGGAAGTTGTTTGCCAAAAACTTAGAAAAGTAACATTTCAAAATAGGGAAGCGGCATAGGCTGTGATCTGTGATGTCTAAAACAAATATCTTGGTTAATGTACAAGGACATGGAATGTGCTCATTCCCTTATACCTAACAGCTATGTAGGATAGGGCATAACCAAGAGTTATTAGCACAAATCCAGGAAGCTTGAAGGAAGTTAGTCTTTAAAAGAAACTGTTATTTCTAACACTTATGAATTATTCTTTAACAAAAAGGGAAATTTTGAAGAGGAAACTTTTTACTTTCTACAGGTATGTTTAATTCTGCATCTTGAATAATAAGCAGTATCATAAATCATTCCAGGTAGGAATTGGGACAGAAATTATTATAAAATGATTCCCTTATCTTCTGATTCCTGTGCCCCTGGCTCTGTTTTTTTGTTTTTATTTTTGACACTATGACAAGACCCAGAAAATGTCTTCCATTAACTGTGTCTAGGTCCGTTGTAAAACTACAACAAGAAACTTTTCTTATTGAGGCCCTAATGAGAGCCAGGAAAAGAAAACTTAGCCAATAAGAGCAAGCCACACCCAACTGAGGGACATATAAAAGGCGAGTCCAGCAGAATAACTCACACTCTGAATCTGGAGGTGAGAGAGAACACCTTCGCTTGAGCTTGAACACGGGAAAAGGAAATGAAAACTCTGATCCCCACTGCTCCTCCATCCAATGCCCCACTGACCAACCTTTTTCAAACAGATTTCCTTTACAGAAAGGGGCTCAGATGAGAAGAAACCATTCAAAGAAAAAGGCAAGACCCCCTCTTCCCATTCTAGTGAGAAGCACATGCCAAGGCAGGTAAGGCCTTGGGCTGTTGCTATGAAGTCCTCAAGGAGGGCTGGCATCAGGGATACTGAGCTATGTGTCTTTGATAGGGTTTTCTTTTGAAATTTGGAATAGGAAATGACTCAGATCTCTAAGGAGACTTTGAGAAATGGGTTCACTCATGACACTGGCAGAAGAACTTCACTTGAAAGGCTGATCCACAAATATTTGTCAGAGACAGACTATGGGACTCTCTGTACCTGGGAGAGGTGAGCCACCTAAACTCCATGTTGCACTAGGATCAAAGTCTAATCCAAATGAAAAGAATTCTGAGGAAACTAAGCTCAAAGCCAGAAACACTGCTAGATCAGGTAAAATTTGACTCTTTCAAGGTAGAAAGAGACAGCGCTGCAACACAGTCACCCCTGGCAAGGAAACTGGGAGCTCTTTGGCAGCCAGGGCCTTGTAGATTCTTGACTCTGGAGAACAGAGGAGAGATGGTTTTGGTTGCAACTTCAGTTTCTGTGTGTCCAGGATAAACTAAGCCTTCTAGGGTGTTTGATTGGAGGTACTTACTCAAACTCTTGTTTTATCAGCAGAACCAGAGTAGAGGTCACCTGAGGGAAACTCCAAGTAAAGGAAAATCAGCTCCAAAGACAGCTGCCCAGATAGAGCAGGTAGAATCTTGCTTTTTCCCCTAAGGGAAAACAAGAAGAAGACTTTATACAGGGATTGAGCAGTAAGAGGGCTTCTTAGTGACCGAGATACTTTTGGAGCTCCTGGCACTCAGAGGATATTTGGGGACTCAGAAGGGATTAAGCTTCACTTCATTAAAATGGTCAGGAAGGAGAAGAAGAGACAAATGAGATTCACCTGAAGGTGCATGGAAGGTTGTGGAAATGAGGGTCTGTTGGGCACCGTTCTGGAGAGTTTCTCACCACATGCTTTCTCTGCAGGAACTGTATAGGAAAATAGTGCAGCTTGATGCTGAAAAAGAAACTAAAGTCCTCCACAGTTTTGCAAAGCAGTGGAATCCAAGAGACCTGTGATGCCCACCATAGAAGTCCTTTCATGGCTTGCAATGGGTGCAGCAAGAGGCACAAGTCTCAGGCCCCAGGAGTTCAAATGAAGTTCTATTTTTAGTTTTTGAGCAATCTCCATACTGTTTTCCATAGGGGCTATAGAAATTTACATTCCCACAAACAATGTATAAGTGTTCCCTTTTCTCTGTATCCTTGCCAATTTGTTTCATTTTTTTTTTTTGCTTTTTAATAATTAGCCATTATGAATGGTGTAAAATGGTGTTTGATTGTGGTTTTAATTGGCATTTCTTTTATCATTGACTTGAACATTTTTACATGGTTGTTGGCTATCATTGTCTTCTTTTGAAAAATATCTGTTCCCATACTTTGCCTGCTTTTTAATGAGGGTACTTGTTTTCTTCCTGTTGAGTTGTTTGATTTCCTTGTATATTTTGCACATTAGTTCTTTGTCACATGCATAGTTCACAAACATTTTTCTTATCCCATAAGTTGTCGGCTCACATGTTAACTAAAAGCGCCTTTTCAGGAGCTTTTAGTTTAAGTTCCATTGTCTATTTTCCTTATTGTTGCATCTGGTTTTGAGATCTTACTCATGAATTCTTTGTTCAGGCCAATGTCCAGAAGAGTTTATCATAGGTTTCTTCTAGAATTTTTATCAGTTTAGGTCTTCATTTTAGTCCTTTAATTCATATTGAGTTGATTTTTGTATATGGTGAGAGCGACAGGTCCCATTTTGTACTTCTGCATATGGCAATATAATTTTTCCAGTGCAATTTGTTGACTAGGATGTCATTTCCCAGTGTATGTTTTGCTGACTTCATAAAAGATCAGTTTTGTGTAGGTTTGTGGCTTTATTTCTAGGTTCTCTATTCTGTTCCATTGATCTATGCATCTGTTTATATCAGTACCATGCTGTTTCTGTTATTAAAGCCTTCTAGTATGTGATTCTATGTGAACTTAATATTTTTCTAATTCTATGACAAATAAGAATTGGCATTTTGATAGGAGTTGCATTTAATATGTAGATTGTTTGGGGAAGTATGGTCATTTTGATGGTAATAATTCTTCCAATCCATGAGCATAGGATGTTTTTCTCATTTGTTTGTGTCATGTACAATTTATTTCATCAATGTTTTGTAGTTTTCCTTGTGGATATCTTTAGCCTATATGATAAATTGTATTTCTAGTTATTTCACCTTTTTTCCAGCTATTGTAAAAGGAATTGACTTTTAATTTGATTCTCAGGTTGTTCATTATTAGTGTATAAAATGCTACTAATTTTTGTACATTGATTTTTGTATCCTGAAATATTATTAAATTCTTTTATGAAATCTAGAAGTTTTTGGTGGTCTTTAGATTTTTCTGGGTGTAATATTATGTAATCATCAAAGAGGGACAATTTGACTTCCTAGTTGAAATCATATGTATTGCCCACCAAGATCAACAGACAAAATCTATGGGGAGGGCACTGATGATGGTATTTTTCTTAAAGTGGTCGTGTGATTATGGTTGGAAGCCTAGGCTGAGAAACACTTAGCTAAGAATTGCCTCTCGAGTTTCAATGTACATATAAATCATTTCCAATGCCAGGCCTCTCTCTTAGTAATGTGATTCTGCAGGTTTGGAAGGGGTCCATGAATTGACTTCTTTCAAAAGTCTCCTCTGAATGCTGATGTTTCTTCCAGTACATCCATTGTAGTGGCACTAGCTAGAGAAAGGAGGCACAGCACACAGAGTTCCTGACACCCAACATGCTTACCACAACATAAATACTTTTGGCCCCAAAGTGGAAACCATCAATCACCATTCAGAAACATGTTATTCTTAGCTGGCTCTGTAAAGTTTACAGAGGCTAGAGAAGGCATCAATGTTTGAGTAAGTCTATGTTTGGAAAACATGGACACATGAGTTAATACAATGTATCTTTAGCGTGTACTATTTCAATCTATTTAGCCATTTCCTGTCACGTTTTATAACACACAATAACAAGAAATTTAACCAAATCTCTTAGAGTTTTTAGGAATATTATACAATAAACTAAAAAATTATTTTTACTAAGGTTAAAGAAATGGGAATAATCACAACAATAGCAATGATTCTTCTGTCCATGAGTAACCCTTCAGGTGATAACATCAGAACTCACAACAACAACATAAGGGAAGTGGAACAAATGTAGCCAAAGTCCCTGTACATCTCCTTCTCTCTTCTGACCACAGAATGTTGAATTCAATTATTTAGCCATTTGCTCTGGAATGAAAGTATCTGGACAGTAGAAAGTGTGAATCTGTTTCATCTGTTTTTCTAATGGTCATATGATATAGTTTAGATGTCTCCTCCAAATCTCATATTGAATTTTAATTCCTAAAGTTACAGGTCGGCCTGGTGGGAGATGGTTGATTCATGGGGATGGGTTCCTCAGGGCTCTGTGCCGCCCTTGTCATAAGAAGTACTCACAAGTTCTAGTGGTTTAAAAGTGAGGCGTATCTCTCCCCATCTTTCCTGTTCCCACTTCTACCATGTATGCCTGTTCCTATTTCACTTTCTCCATGACTATAAGCTTCTTTATAAGTTAATATTGTTACAAAATTTCACTCAATTTTCTTATAAAATTACCTGACAAAATTTTGTCATAACACGATATTATGACATCATGATAGATTATAATAGTATAGTTTGTATATATTATGACATCACAATATATTATATCATAATTCACGACCATTATGATGTCACAGTATATCAAGACATTATAATATATGCATAATAGCATCACAATATATTATGACATCATAATTCATATGCATTGTGATATCACCATATATTATGGCATCATAATTCATATATTGTGACATCACAATACATATGTGTGTATTTGTGTGACATCACAATACATTATGACATCATATTTGTGTGCATTGTGACATCCCAATATATTTTGACATCATAATTCATAGGTATTGTGACATCATAATATATTGTGATGTCATAATTCATATGTATTATGATATAACATAAAATTTTGTTAAGTAATTTTATAAGAAAATTGAGTTAAATATTGTAACAACCTTAACATAGAATATTATCTGCTCTTGTCCGAATGACTGCTTTATGATGTTATAACATATCAGAATGGTTTATATGTCAAATGAATTTTATACGATAACATGATATCAATATATAATGATATTATAAGTTTCATTTAAATCCTGTTTAAATTCAGATGGTTTTGTTAGGCAGTGTCTGTCTACCACTGGATAATTTTTAGGGGTCCACTATTTGCACAGACAGCACACATGGAAAAACACAGACTCAGTCAGAACAGTCTCTTCCCTGAATCTTTCCCCTCCTCAGGCATCCGTTGATCTGTCAACCAAGTAATTGGAGAGCAGAGGGCAAGTACTCCCTAACACAGAAGGTCTCATTTCTGCATGCTTTTCTTAGAAGAGGGAAAAACAAGAAGGTCCTTTTGGGGGACACTTGGTGGGACATACACTAAGCCTTCTATAGTTTGGGAGCCCTAACCAGCAGATACAGACTTCTCAGTAGGAAGGGATGAGGTAGCTGTCCTGATCCTGGAGCTCCACCATATCTTGTCCCATCTCGTTTAGTCTATTTTGAGAGGCTGCTCTGGAATATGTCTCGATGGGAAACAACCAGGCTTTGATGGGACTCAGATGGTATCTGTTGTGTGAAGACAGGAGCTGAATGCTCAGGATCTAGGCTGTTTTTCCCTGTGCTCAGTGTGGTTAGCTGTTCGGGACCAAGTCCATTTTCACTAATGAGACTGAATAAATTCCATAGAACAGAGTACAGCTCCCAGGATGACTGAGGAAAGGTGAGAAACAGGAGAAATTTCTCTCTACTTAGACTTTTGCTACTTCAAAATCATAAGCTGACTAAATAACCACCAGCTCTAATCTAATCAAATTGATTCTATTGTATTTGATCTAACTATCTTCCCCATGTTAAGGTAGAATGGGCCATTTTATTTGGTACATACTTTTCTCTACATTTTATTTTATCATATATGTATGTATGTAATACAATCAACCATAATTTTAATTTGACATTTCTAAGCATTTGAGAAATTATAATATCTATGTACATTATTTTAACACTATGTATAATGCCCTTTCTTTGCAAAATGTGTAACACATTTCAATGTAAGTATTGTTATACATAAAATGTGTATTCAGAAACAGAATGCTTGTTCCTCAGTACCACAAGGAAAAATCAGCATTCAGACAAAAATTTTTCTCAGCAAGGCAATTTTACTTTTTGCAGAAAGAGTGCTCCTCACAGATGGAATAATGGTGAGAGCACACTCAAACAAAGGAGAAAAGCAATTTTATCCTTTACACAGCTTGTCCGTGCGACTGTGTCCTGTCTCCATTGGCTAGAGCTGGACCTCACAATCTAAGCTAAACCTGACTGGCTAATAACTTAAAACTTTCCTGAATAGGTAAGGGCAAGGAGAACAAAGGAAAAGAGGAAGTTGTTTGCAAAAACTTAGAAAAGTAACATTTCAAAATAGGGAAGCGGCATAGGCTGTGATCTGTGATGTCTAAAACAAATATCTTGGTTAATGTACAAGGACATGGAATGTGCTCATTCCTTATACCTAACAGCTATGTAGGATAGGGCATAACCAAGAGTTATTAGCACAAATCCAGGAAGCTTGAAGGAAGTTAGTCTTTAAAAGAAACTGTTATTTCTAACACTTATGAATTATTCTTTAACAGAAAGGGAAATTTTGAAGAGGAAACTTTTTTACTTTCTACAGGTATGTTTAATTCTGCATCTTGAATAATAAGCAGTATCATAAATCATTCCAGGTAGGAATTGGGACAGAAATTATTATACAATGATTCCCTTATCTTCTGATTCCTGTGCCCCTGGCTCTGTTTTTTTGTTTTTATTTTTGACACTATGACAAGACCCAGAAAATGTCTTCCATTAACTGTGTCTAGGTCCGTTGTAAAACTACAACAAGAAACTTTTCTTATTGAGGCCCTAATGAGAGCCAGGAAAAGAAAACTTAGCCAATAAGAGCAAGCCACACCCAACTGAGGGACATATAAAAGGCGAGTCCAGCAGAATAACTCACACTCTGAATCTGGAGGTGAGAGAGAGAACACCTTTCGCTTGAGCTTGAACACGGGAAAAGGAAATGAAAACTCTGATCCCCACTGCTCCTCCATCCAATGCCCCACTGACCAACCTTTTTCAAACAGATTTCCTTTACAGAAAGGGGCTCAGATGAGAAGAAACCATTCAAAGAAAAAGGCAAGACCCCCTCTTCCCATTCTAGTGAGAAGCACATGCCAAGGCAGGTAAGGCCTTGGGCTGTTGCTATGAAGTCCTCAAGGAGGGCTGGCATCAGGGATACTGAGCTATGTGTCTTTGATAGGGTTTTATTTTGAAATTTGGAATAGGAAATGACTCAGATCTCTAAGGAGACTTTGAGAAATGGGTTCACTCATGACACTGGCAGAAGAACTTCACTTGAAAGGCTGATCCACAAATATTTGTCAGAGACAGACTATGGGACTCTCTGTACCTGGGAGAGGTGAGCCACCTAAACTCCATGTTGCACTAGGATCAAAGTCTAATCCAAATGAAAAGAATTCTGAGGAAACTAAGCTCAAAGCCAGAAACACTGCTAGATCAGGTAAAATTTGACTCTTTCAAGGTAGAAAGAGACAGCGCTGCAACACAGTCACCCCTGGCAAGGAAACTGGGAGCTCTTTGGCAGCCAGGGCCTTGTAGATTCTTGACTCTGGAGAACAGAGGAGAGATGGTTTTGGTTGCAACTTCAGTTTCTGTGTGTCCAGGATAAACTAAGCCTTCTAGGGTGTTTGATTGGAGGTACTTACTCAAACTCTTGTTTTATCAGCAGAACCAGAGTAGAGGTCACCTGAGGGAAACTCCAAGTAAAGGAAAATCAGCTCCAAAGACAGCTGCCCAGATAGAGCAGGTAGAATCTTGCTTTTTTCCCCTAAGGGAAAACAAGAAGAAGACTTTATACAGGGATTGAGCAGTAAGAGGGCTTCTTAGTGACCGAGATACTTTTGGAGCTCCTGGCACTCAGAGGATATTTGGGGACTCAGAAGGGATTAAGCTTCACTTCATTAAAATGGTCAGGAAGGAGAAGAAGAGACAAATGAGATTCACCTGAAGGTGCATGGAAGGTTGTGGAAATGAGGGTCTGTTGGGCACCGTTCTGGAGAGTTTCTCACCACATGCTTTCTCTGCAGGGAACTGTATAGGAAAATAGTGCAGCTTGATGCTGAAAAAGAAACTAAAGTCCTCCACAGTTTTGCAAAGCAGTGGAATCCAAGAGACCTGTGACGCCCGCCATAGAAGTCCTTTCATGGCTTGCAATGGGTGCAGCAAGAGGCACAAGTCTCAGGCCCCAGGAGTTCAAATGAAGTTCTATTTTTAGTTTTTGAGCAATCTCCATACTGTTTTCCATAGGGGCTATAGAAATTTACATTCCCACAAACAATGTGTAAGTGTTCCCTTTTCTCTGTATCCTTGCCAATTTGTTTCATTTTTTTTTTTTACTTTTTAATAATTAGCCATTATGAATGGTGTAAAATGGTGTTTGATTGTGGTTTTAATTGGCATTTCTTTTATCATTGACTTGAACATCTTTTACGTGGTTGTTGGCTATCATTGTCTTCTTTTTGAAAAATATCTGTTCCCATACTTTGCCTGCTTTTTAATGAGGGTACTTGTTTTCTTCCTGTTGAGTTGTTTGATTTCCTTGTATATTTTGCACATTAGTTCTTTGTCACATGCATAGTTCACAAACATTTTTCTTATCCCATAAGTTGTCGGCTCACATGTTAACTAAAAGCGCCTTTTCAGGAGCTTTTTAGTTTAAGTTCCATTTGTCTATTTTCCTTATTGTTGCATCTGGTTTTGAGATCTTACTCATGAATTCTTTGTTCAGGCCAATGTCCAGAAGAGTTTATCATAGGTTTCTTCTAGAATTTTTATCAGTTTAGGTCTTCATTTTAGTCCTTTAATTCATATTGAGTTGATTTTTGTATATGGTGAGAGCGACAGGTCCCATTTTGTACTTCTGCATATGGCAATATAATTTTTCCAGTGCAATTTGTTGACTAGGATGTCATTTCCCAGTGTATGTTTTTGCTGACTTCATAAAAGATCAGTTTTGTGTAGGTTTGTGGCTTTATTTCTAGGTTCTCTATTCTGTTCCATTGATCTATGCATCTGTTTATATCAGTACCATGCTGTTTCTGTTATTAAAGCCTTCTAGTATGTGATTCTATGTGAACTTAATATTTTTCTAATTCTATGACAAATAAGAATTGGCATTTTGATAGGAGTTGCATTTAATATGTAGATTGTTTGGGGAAGTATGGTCATTTTGATGGTAATAATTCTTCCAATCCATGAGCATAGGATGTTTTTCTCATTTGTTTGTGTCATGTACAATTTATTTCATCAATGTTTTGTAGTTTTCCTTGTGGATATCTTTAGCCTATATGATAAATTGTATTTCTAGTTATTTCACCTTTTTCCAGCTATTGTAAAAGGAATTGACTTTTAATTTGATTCTCAGGTTGTTCATTCTTAGTGTATAAAAATGCTACTAATTTTTGTACATTGATTTTTGTATCCTGAAATATTCCATTCCATTCCATATTCCATTCCATTCCATTCTGTTCCATTCCATTCCATTCTGTTCCATTCCATTCCATATTCCATTTCATTCCATTCCATGGTATTCCATTGCATCCATTCCATTCCATTCCATATTTCATTCCATTCCATTCCACATTCCATTCCATTCCATTCCATCCCATTCCATATTCCATTCCATATTCCATTTCATTCCATTCCATTCCATTCCATTCTGTTCCATTCCATTCCATTCCTTATTTCATTCCATTCCATTCCATCCCATTCCATATTCCATTCCATTCCATTCCATATTCCATTCCATTCCATATTCCATTCCATATTACATTTCTTCCATATTCCATTCCATTCCATTCCATTCCATTCCATTCCATTACATTCCATATTCCATTTCATTCCATTCCATTTCATTCCATTCCATTCTGTTCCATTCCATTCCATCTTCCACTGCATTCCATTCCATTCCACATTCCATTCCATTTCATTCCATTCCATGGTATTCCATTGCATCCATTCCATTCTGTTCCATTCCATTCCATTCCATATTCCATTCCATATTTCATTCCATTCCATTTCATTCCATTCCATTCCATTCCATTCCATTCCATTCCATTCCATATTCCATTCCATTCCATATTTCATTCCATTCCATGGTATTCCATTGCATCCATTCCATTCCATTCCATTCCATATTCCATTCCATTCCATTCCATATTCCATTTCATTCCATTCCATATTCCATTCCATTCCACATTCCATTCCATTCCATTCTGTTCCATTCCATTCCATCCCATTCCATATTCCATTCCATATTCCATTCCATTCCATATTCCAACGCATTCCATATTACATTCCATTCCATTCCATTCCATTCCATTCTGTTCCATTCCATTCCATTCCACATTCCATTCCATTCCATTCCATTCCATTCCATTCCATATTCCATTCCATTCTGTTCCATTCCATTCTGTTCCATTCCATTCCATGGTATTCCATTGCATCCATTCCATTCCATTCCATATTCCATTCCATCCATTCCATTCCATTCCATTCCATTCCATGGTATTCCATTGCATCCATTCCATTCCATTCCATCCATTCCATTCCATTTCATTCCATTCCATCTTCCACTGCATTCCATTCCATTCTACATTCCATTCCATCTTCCACTGCATTCCATTCCATTCCACATTCCATTCCATTCCATTCCTTTCCATTCCATTCCTTTCCATTACTTCTTGTTCCGCTCCATTCCTTTCCATTCCATATTCCATATTCCATTCATTCCATTCCATTACATTCCATATTCCTTCCATTCCATTCCATTCCATATTCCATTCCATTCCATCCATATTCCATTCCATTCCATATTTCATTCCATACCGTATTCCATTCCATTCTATTCCATTCCATTCCATATTCCATTCATTCCATATTCCATATTCCATTCCATATTCCATTCCATATTCCATTCCATTCCATATTCCTTCCATTCCATTCCATTCCATTCCATTCCATCCCATATCAGAATCCATTCCATTCTGTTCCATTCCATTCCACTGCTTATTCCGTTCCATTCCATTCCATTCCATTCCATTCCATTCCATTCCATTCCATTCCATCCATTCCATTCCATGTTCCATTCCATTCCATTTCATTCTATTCCATTCCATTCCACATTCCATTCCATTCTACATTCCATTCCTTTCCTTCCTTCCTTTCCATTCCATTCCATTCATTCTACTACATATTACGCTCTTTTCCATTCCATTCTGTTCCATTCCATTCCAGATTCCACTTTTCCATATTCTACTCTATTCCATATTCCATATTCCATTCATTCCATTCCACTCCATTCCATACCATTCAATATTCCATTACATATTCCTTTCCATTCCATATTCCATTCCTTATTTCATTCCATTCCATATTCCATATTCCGTTCCATTCCATTCCATGTTCCACTCCATTCCATATTTCATTCCATACCGTATTCCATTCCATTCCATATTCCATTGCATTAGTTTGCATTCCGTTCAGTTATATATTCCATTCCATTACGTTCCATTCCATTCCATATTCCTTTCTATTCCATATTCCATTCCTTTCCATGGTATTCCATTGCATCCATTCCATTCCATATTAGTTTCCTGATTGGATTCCATTCCATTACACTACGTTGCATTATCCTTTCCTTTACTTTCCATTCCATTTCATTTCATCCCATTCCATATTCCATTCCATTCCGTTCCATATTCCATTCCATTCCATATTCCATTACGCTCCATTCCAAATTCCATTATTTTTCATTGCATTCCACTTTCCATTACATTCCATATTCCATTTCATTCTATTCTGTTCTATTCCACTTTATAGTACATTCCATTCCATCTTCCACTGCATTCCATTCCATTCCATTCCCTTACATTCCAATTCATATTCCGTTCCATTCCTTTCCATTACTTCTTGTTCCGTTCCATTCCATTGCATATTACATTCCATATTCAATTCCTTTCAATATTCCATTCCATTCCATATTCCATTCCATACCATATTCCATTCCATTCCATATTCCATTGCATTACTTTGCATTCCATTCCATATTCCATTCCGCTCTGTTCCGTTTCAGTTCATTCCATATTCCATATTCCATTCCATATTCCAACGCATTCCATATTACATTTCTTCCATATTCCTTCACATTCCATTCCATTCCATTCCATTCCATCCCATATCAGAACTGTTTCTGTGTTCCATTCCATTCCACTCCATTCCGTTCCATTCCATTTCCATTCCATTCCATTCTGTTCCACTCCATTCCATTCCATTCCACTCCATTCCATATTCCTTTCCATTCCATATTCCTTTCCATTCCATGGTATTCCATTGCATCCATTCCATTCCATATTAGTTTCCGATTGATTCCATTCCATTCCATTACGTTGCATAATCCTTTCCTTTACTTTCCATTCCATTTCATTCCATCCCATTCCATATTCCATTCCATTCCGCTCCATATTCCATTCCATTCCATATTCCATTACGCTCCATTCCAAATTCCATTATTTTTCATTGCATTCCACTTTCCATTACATTCCATATTCCATTTCATTCTATTCCGTTCTATTCCATTTTATAGTACATTCCATTCCATCTTCCACTGCATTCCATTCCACATTCCATATTCAATTCCTTTCAATATTCCATTCCATTCCATATTCCATTCCATATTCCATTCCATTCCATATTCCGCTCCATTCCATTCCATATTCCATTCCATTCTGTTCCATTCCATTTCATTCCATATTCCATTCCATTCCATATTCCAACGCATTCCATATTACATTTCTTCCATATTCCTTCACATTCCATTCCATTCCATTCCATCCCATATCAGAATCCATTCCATTCTGTGTTCCATTCCATTCCACTGCTTATTCCGTTCCATTCCACATTCCATTCCATTCCATTCTGTTCCACTCCATTCCGTTCCATTCAATTCTATATTCTGTTCCGTTCCGTTTTGTTCCATTCCATTTCATTCCATTCCATTCCATCTTCCATTCCATTCCTTTTCCTTCCTTCCTTTCCATTCCATTCCATTCATTCTACTACATATTACGTTCTTTTCCATTCCATTCTGTTCCATTCCATTCCATTCCAGATTCCACTCTTTTCCATATTCTACTCTATTCCATATTCCATTCCATTCTATTCCACTCCATTCCATACCATTCAATATTCCATTACATATTCCTTTCCATTCCATTGCATATTACATTCCATATTCCTTTCCATTCCATTCCATTCCATATTCCTTTCCATTCCATATTCCATTCCATTCCATTCCATATTCCTTTCCATTCCATATTCCTTCCATTCCATTCCATTCCATTCCATTCCATCCCATATCAGAATCCATTCCATTCTGTGTTCCATTCCATTCCACTGCTTATTCCATTCCATTATTCCATTCCATTCCATTCCATTCCATTCCATTCCATTCCATCCATTCCATTCCATGTTCCATTCCATTCCATTCCGTTCTGTTCCACTCCATTCCATATTCCATTCCATTCTACATTCCATTCCTTTTCCTTCCTTCCTTTCCATTCCATTCCATTCATTCTACTACATATTACGTTCTTTTCCATTCCATTTCCATTCCATTCTGTTCCATTCCATTCCAGATTCCACTCTTTTCCATATTCTACTCTATTCCATATTCCATATTCCATTCATTCCATTCCACTCCATTCCATACCATTCAATATTCCATTACATATTCCTTTCCATTCCATATTCCATTCCTTATTTCATTCCATTCCATATTCCATATTCCATTCCATTCCATTCCATGTTCCATTCCATTCCATATTTCATTCCATTCCATATTCCATTCCATTCCATATTACATTTCTTCCATATTCCTTTCCATTCCATTCTGTTCCATATTCCATTCCATTCCTTTCCATTCCATTGCATCCATTCCATTCCATATTCCTTTCCATTCCATATTCCATTCCATTCCATGGTATTCCATTGCATCCATTCCATTCCATATTCTGTTCCATTCCATTCCTTATTTCATTCCATTCCATTACATTACGTTGCATAATCCTTTCCTTTACTTTCCATTCCATTTCATTCCATCCCATTCCATATTCAATTCCTTCAATATTCCATTCCATATTCCATTCCATTCCATATTCCATTACGCTCCATTCCAAATTCCATTATTTTCATTGCATTCCACTTTCCATTACATTCCATATTCCATTTCATTCTATTCCGTTCTATTCCATTTTATAGTACATTCCATTCCATCTTCCACTGCATTCCATTCCATTCCATTCCTTATTTCATTCCATATTCCATATTCCACTCCATTCCATTCCATTCCACTGCTTATTCCGTTCCATTCCATTCCATTGCATATTACATTCCATATTCAATTCCTTTCAATATTCCATTCCATTCCATATTCCATTCCATACCATATTCCATTCCATATTCCGTTCCATTCCATATTCCGTTCCATTCCATTTCATTCCATTCCATTCCGTTCTGTTCCGTTTCAGTTCATTCCATATTCCATTCCATTTCATTCCATTCCATACCATTCAATATTCCATTCCATCTTCCATTCCATTCCTTCCATTCCATTCCATTCCATCCCATATCAGAATCCATTCCGTTCTGTGTTCCATTCCATTCCACTGCTTATTCCGTTCCATTCCACATTCCATTCCATTCCATTCTGTTCCACTCCATTCCGTTCCATTCAATTCTATATTCTGTTCCGTTTCAGTTCATTCCATATTCATTCCATATTCCATTCCATTTCCATTCCATTCCTTTTCCTTCCTTCCTTTCCATTCCATTCCATTCATTCTACTACATATTACGTTCTTTTCCATTCCATTTCCATTCCATTCTGTTCCATTCCATTCCAGATTCCATTCTTTCCATATTCTACTCTATTCCATATTCCATATTCCATTCATTCCATTCCACTCCATTCCATACCATTCAATATTCCATTACATATTCCTTTCCATTCCATATTCCATTCCTTATTTCATTCCATTCCATATCCATATCATTCCATTCCATTCCATGTTCCATTCCATTCCATATTTCATTCCATTCCATATTCCATTCCATTCCATATTCATTCCATTCCTTTCCATTCCATTCAATTCTATATTCTGTTCCATTCCATGTTCCATTCCATTCCATCCCATTCCATTCCACTCTTTCCATATTCTACTCTATTCCATATTCCATTCCATTCTATTCCACTCCATTCCATACCATTCAATATTCCATTACATATTCCTTTCCATTCCATTCCATTCTTATTTCATTCCATTCCATTCCATATTCTGTTCCATTCCATTCCATGTTCCATTCCATTCCATATTTCATTCCATACCATATTCCATTCCATTCCATTCCATATTCCATTGCATTACTTTGCATTCCGTTCAGTTATATATTCCATTCCGTTCCATTCCATTCTACATTCCATTCCATTCCTTTCCATTCCATATTCCATTCCATTCCATGGTATTCCATTGCATCCATTCCATTCCATATTAGTTTCCGTGATTGATTCCATTCCATTACATTACGTTGCATAATCCTTTCCTTTACTTTCCATTCCATTTCATTCCATCCCATTCCATATTCCATTCCATTCCTTCCATATTCCATTCCATTCCATATTCCATTACGCCCATTCCAAATTCCATTATTTTCATTGCATTCCACTTTCCATTACATTCCATATTCCATTTCATTCTATTCCGTTCTATTCCATTTTATAGTACATTCCATTCCATCTTCCACTGCATTCCATTCCATTCCATTCCTTCCATTCCAATTCATATTCCGCTCCATTCCTTTCCATTACTTCTTGTTCCGCTCCATTCCATTGCATATTACATTCCATATTCAATTCCTTTCAATATTCCATTCCATATTCCATTCCATACCATATTCCATTCCATTCCATATTCAATTCCATTCCATATTCCATTCCGCTCTGTTCCGTTTCAGTTCATTCCATATTCCATTCCATTCCATATTCCAACGCATTCCATATTACATTTCTTCCATATTCCTTCCATTCCATTCCATTCCATCCCATATCAGAACTGTTCCGCTCTGTGTTCCATTCCATTCCACTGCTTATTCCGTTCCATTCCACATTCCATTCCATTCCATTCTGTTCCACCCATTCCATTCCATTCAATTCTATATTCTGTTCCGTTTCAGTTCATTCCATATTCCATTCCATTCCACATTCCATTCCTTTCCATTCCATTCCTTTCCATTCCATTCCATTCCATTCCTTATTTCATTCCATTCCATTCCATTCATTCTACTACATATTACGTTCTTTTCCATTCCATTCTGTTCCATTCCATTCCATTCCAGATTCCACTCTTTTCCATATTCTACTCTATTCCATATTCCATTCCATTCTATTCCACCCATTCCATACCATTCAATATTCCATTACATATTCCTTTCCATTCCATTCCATTCTTATTTCATTCCATTCCATTCCATATTCCGTTCCATTCCATTCCATATTCCATTGCATTACTTTGCATTCCATTCAGTTATATATTCCATTCCGTCTGCTCCACTCCATTCCATATTCTTTCCATTCCATATTCCTTTCCATTCCATATTACATTCCATTCCATGGTATTCCATTGCATCCATTCCATTCCATATTCCGTTCCATTCCATTCCATGTTCCATTCCATTCCATATTCATTCCATTCCATGGTATTCCATTGCATTCCATTCCATTCCATTGCATTACTTTGCATTCCGCTCAGTTATATATTCCATTCCGTCTGCTCCACTCCATTCCATATTCCTTTCCATTCCATATTCCATTCCATTCCATGGTATTCCATTGCATCCATTCCATTCCATATTAGTTTCCATTGATTCCATTCCATTACATTACGTTGCATAATCCTTTCCTTTACTTTCCATTCCATTTCATTCCATCCCATTCCATTCCATTCCGTTCCATATTCCATTCCATTCCATATTCCATTACGCCCATTCCAAATTCCATTATTTTTCATTGCATTCCACTTTCCATTACATTCCATATTCCATATTCCATTCCATCTATTCCATTCCATCTATTCCATTCCATTTTATAGTACATTCCATTCCATCTTCCACTGCATTCCATTCCATTCCATTCACATTCCATTCCATTTCATTCTATTCCGTTCTATTCCATTCCATTACATATTCCTTTCCATTCCATTGCATATTACATTCCATATTCAATTCCTTCAATATTCCATTCCATTCCATATTCCATTCCATACCATATTCCATTCCATTCCATATTCCATTGCATTCCATTCCATACCATATTCCATTCCATATTCCATTCCATTCCTTTGCATTCCGCTTCAGTTCATTCCATATTCCATTCCATTCCATATTCCAACGCATTCCATATTACATTTCTTCCATATTCTTCACATTCCATTCCATTCCATTCCATTCCATCCCATATCAGAATCCATTCCGTTCTGTGTTCCATTCCATTCCATGCTTATTCTGCTCCATTCCATATTCCATTCCATTCCATTCTGTTCCACTCCATTCTGCTCCATATTCCATTCCATTCCATATTCCATTACGCCCATTCCAAATTCCATTATTTTTCATTGCATTCCACTTCCATTACATTCCATATTCCATTTCATTCTATTCCGTTCTATTCCATTTTATAGTACATTCCATTCCATCTTCCACTGCATTCCATTCCATTCCATTCCTTACATTCCAATTCATTCCGTTCCATTCCTTTCCATTACTTCTTGTTCCGCTCCATTCCATTGCATATTACATTCCATATTCAATTCCTTCAATATTCCATTCCATTCCATATTCCATTCCATACCATATTCCATTCCATTCCATATTGCTGCACACCACTGCTGAATTCCATTCCATATATTCCATTCCGTTCTGTTCCGCTTCAGTTCATTCCATATTCCATTCCATTCCATATTCCAACGCATTCCATATTACATTTCTTCCATATTCCTTCACATTCCATTCCATTCCATTCCATTCCATCCCATATCAGAACTGTTCTGCTCTGTGTTCCATTCCATTCCACTGCTTATTCCGTTCCATTCCACATTCCATTCCATTCCATTCTGTTCCACCCATTCCGCTCCATTCAATTCTATATTCTGTTCCGTTTCGTTTTGTTCCATTCCATTCCACATTCCATTCCATCTCTACATTCCATTCCTTTCCTTCCTTCCTTTCCATTCCATTCCATTCATTCTACTATATTACGTTCTTTTCCATTCCATTCTGTTCCATTCCATTCCATTCCAGATTCCACTCTTTCCATATTCTACTCTATTCCATATTCCATTCCATTCTATTCCACCCATTCCATACCATTCAATATTCCATTACATATTCCTTCCATTCCATTCCATTCTTATTTCATTCCATTCCATTCCATATTCATTCCATTCCATTCCATTCCATGTTCCATTCCATTCCAATATTCCATCATTCCATATTCCATTCCATACCATATTCCATTCCATTCCATATTGCTGAATTCCATTCCATATTCCATTCCGCTCTGTTCCGTTTCAGTTCATTCCATATTCCATTCCATTCCATATTCCAACGCATTCCATATTACATTTCTTCCATATTCTTCACATTCCATTCCATTCCATTCCATTCCATCCCATATCAGAACTGTTCTGCTCTGTGTTCCATTCATTCCACTGCTTATTCCATTCCATTCCATTCCATTCCATTCCATTCTCTGTTCCACCCATCTGCTCCATTCAATTCTATATTCTGTTCCGTTTCGTTTTGTTCCATTCCATTCCACATTCCATTCCATTCTACATTCCATTCCTTTCCTTCCCTTCCTTTCCATTCCATTCCATTCTTCCATATTCCATTCTTTCCATTCCATTCTGTTCCATTCCATTCCATTCCAGATTCCACTCTTTCCATATTCTACTCTATTCCATATTCCATTCCATTCTATTCCACTCCATTCCATACCATTCAATATTCCATTACATATTCCTTTCCATTCCATTCCATTCCTTATTTCATTCCATTCCATTCCATATTCAGTTCCATTCCATTCCATGTTCCATTCCATTCCATATTTCATTCCATACCGTATTCCATTCCATTCCATATTCCATTGCATTACTTTGCATTCCGTTCAGTTATATATTCCATTCCGTCTGCTCCACCCATTCCATATTCTTCCATTCCATATTCCATTCCATTCCATGGTATTCCATTGCATCCATTCCATTTCCATATTAGTTTCCGTATTGGATTCCATTCCATTACATTACGTTGCATAATCCTATCCTTTACTTTCCATTCCATTCCATTTCATTCCATCCAATTCCATATTCCATTCGGTTCCGTTCCATATTCCATTCCATTCCATATTCCATTACGCTCCATTCCAAATTCCATTATTTTTCATTGCATTCCACTTTCCATTACATTCCATATTCCATTTCATTCTATTCCGTTCTATTCCATTTTATAGTACATTCCATTCCATCTTCCACTGCATTCCATTCCATTCCATTCCTTACATTCCAATTCATATTCTGCTCCATTCCTTTCCATTACTTCTTGTTCCGCTCCATTCCATTGCATATTACATTCCATATTCAATTCCTTCAATATTCCATTCCATTCCATATTATTCCATTCCATATTCCATTCCATTCCATATTCAATTCCTTCAATATTCCATTACATTCCATTCCATATTCCATTCTGTTCCATATTCCATTTCATTCATTCCATATTCCATTCCATTCCATATTCCAACGCATTCCATATTACATTTCTTCCATATTCCTTCACATTCCATTCCATTCCATTCCATTCCATCCCATATCAGAATCCATTCCGTTCTGTGTTCCATTCCATTCCACTGCTTATTCCGTTCCATTCCACATTCTGTTCCACTCCATTCCGTTCCATTCAATTCTATATTCTGTTCCGTTTCGTTTTGTTCCATTCCATTCCACATTCCATTCCTTTCCATTCCATTCCTTTTCCTTCCTTCCTTTCCATTCCATTCCATTCATTCTACTACATATTACGCTCTTTTCCATTCCATTCTGTTCCATTCCATTCCATTCCAGATTCCACTCTTTCCATATTCTACTCTATTCCATATTCCATTCCATTCTATTCCACTCCATTCCATACCATTCAATATTCCATTACATATTCCTTTCCATTCCATATCTGCTCCATTCCTTATTTCATTCCATTCCATTCCATATTCTGCTCCATTCCATTCCATGTTCCATTCCATTCCATATTTCATTCCATACCGTATTCCATTCCATTCCATATTCCATTGTTCAGTTATATATTCCATTCCGTTCCATTCCACTTTCCATTCCATATTCCTTTCCATATTCCATATTCCTTTCCATTCCATGGTATTCCATTGCATCCATTCCATTCCATATTAGTTTCCGTATTGCATTCCATTCCATTCCATTACGTTGCATAATCCTTTCCTTTACTTTCCATTCCATTTCATTCCATCCCATTCCATATTCCATTCCATTCCTCCATATTCCATTCCATTCCATATTCCATTACGCTCCATTCCAAATTCCATTATTTTTCATTGCATTCCACTTTCCATTACATTCCATATTCCATTTCATTCTATTCCGTTCTATTCCATTTTATAGTACATTCCATTCCATCTTCCACTGCATTCCATTCCATTCCATATTGCATTCCATTCCATTGCATATTACATTCCATATTCAATTCCTTTCAATATTCCATTCCATTCCATATTCCATTGCACTATATTCCATTCCATTCCATATTGCTGTAATAATTAATGCTGAATTCCATTCCATATTCCATTCCGTTCTGTTCCGTTTCAGTTCATTCCATATTCCATTCCATTCCATATTCCAACGCATTCCATATTACATTTCTTCCATATTCCTTCACATTCCATTCCATTCCATTCCATCCCATATCAGAATCCATTCCGTTCTGTGTTCCATTCCATTCCACTGCTTATTCCGCTCCATTCCATTCCATTCTGTTCCACCCATTCTGTTCCATTCAATTCTATATTCTGTTCCGTTTGCTTTGTTCCATTCCATTCCACATTCCATTCCTTTCCATTCCATTCCTTTTCCTTCCTTCCTTTCCATTCCATTCCATTCATTCTACTACATATTACATTCTTTTCGATTCCATTCTGTTCCATTCCATTCCATTCCAGATTCCACTCTTTCCATATTCTACTCTATTCCATATTCCATTCCATTCTATTCCACTCCATTCCATACCATTCAATATTCCATTACATATTCCTTTCCATTCCATTCCATTCCTTATTTCATTCCATTCCATTCCATATTCCGTTCCATTCCATTCCATGTTCCATTCCATTCCATATTTCATTCCATACCGTATTCCATTCCATTCCATATTCCATTGAATTACTTTGCATTCCGTTCAGTTATATATTCCATTCTGTTCCATTCCAATCTATTCCATATTCCTTTCCATTCCATATTCCATTCCATTCCATGGTATTCCATTGCATCCATTCCATTCCATATTAGTTTCCGTATTGGATTCCATTCCATTACATTACGTTGCATAATCCTTTCCTTTACTTTCCATTCCATTTCATTCCATCCCATTCCATATTCCATTCCATTCTGTTCCATATTCCATTCCATTCCATATTCCATTACGCTCCATTCCAAATTCCATTATTTTTCATTGCATTCCACTTTCCATTACATTCCATATTCCATTTCATTCTATTCCGTTCTATTCCATTTTATAGTACATTCCATTCCATCTTCCACTGCATTCCATTCCATTCCATTCCCTTACATTCCAATTCATATTCTGTTCCATTCCTTTCCATTACTTCTTGTTCCGTTCCATTCCATTGCATATTATATTCCATATTCAATTCCTTTCAATATTCCATTCCATTCCATATTCCATTCCATTCATATTCCATTCCATTCCATATTGCTCAACACCGCTGAATTCCATTCCATATTCCATTCCGTTCTGTTCCGTTTCAGTTCATTCCATATTCCATTCCATTCCATATTCCAACGCATTCCATATTACATTTCTTCCATATTCCTTCACATTCCATTCCATTCCATTCCATTCCATCCCATATCAGAATCCGTTCCGTTCTCTGTTTCATTCCATTCGACTGCTTATTCCGTTCCATTCCACATTCCATTCCATCTATTCCATTCCATTCCATCTGCTCCATTCAATTCTATATTCTGTTCCGTTTCGTTTTGTTCCATTCCATTCCATTCCACATTCCATTCCATTCTACATTCCATTCCTTTTCCTTCCTTCCTTTCCATTCCATTCCATTCATTCTACTACATATTACGTTTTTCCATTCCATTCTGTTCCATTCCATTCCATTCTTATTCCATATTCCATTCCATTCTATTCCACTCCATTCCATACCATTCAATATTCCATTACATATTCCTTCCATTCCATTCCTTATTTCATTCCATTCCATTCCATTCCATTCTGTGTTCCATTCCATTCCATATTTCATTCCATACCATTCCATTCCATTCCATATTCCATTGCATTACTTTGCATTCCGTTCAGTTATATATTCCATTCCGTCTGCTCCACTCCATTCCATATTCTTTCCATTCCATATTCCTTTCCATTCCATATTGCATTCCATTCCATGGTATTCCATTGCATCCATTCCATTCCATATTCCATTCCATTCCATTCCATGTTCCATTCCATTCCATATTACATTCCATACCGTATTCCATTCCATTCCATATTCCATTGCATTACTTTTGTTCAGTTATATATTCCATTCCGTTCTGTTCCATTCCATTCCATATTCCTTCCATTCCATATTCCATTCCATTCCATGGTATTCCATTGCATCCATTCCATTCCATATTAGTTTCCGTATTGATTCCATTCCATTGCATTCCATTCCATTCATTCCATTCCATTTCATTCCATTCCATTCCATATTCAATTCCATTCCATTCTCCATATTCCATTCCATTCCATATTCCATTACATTCCATTCCATTCCATATTACATTCCATTCCATCTTCCACTGCATTCCATTCCATTCTATTCCATTCTATTCCATTCCATTTCATTCCATTCCATTCCATTCCATTCCTTTTCCTTCCATTCCATTGCATATTCCATATTCCATATTCCATTCTTTTCCATATTCCATTCCATTCCATATTCCATTCCACATTCCATATTCCATTCCATTCCATATTCCATTACATATTCCTTCCATTCCATATTCCATTGCATTCCATTCCATTCTGTTCCATTCCATTTCATTCCATATTCCATATTCCATTCCATTCCATATTAGTTTCAGATTGATTCCATTCCATTACATTACGTTGCATAATCCTTTCCTTTACTTTCCATTCCATTTCATTCCATCCCATTCCATATTCCATTCCATTCCTTCCATATTCCATTCCATTCCATCATTCCCCATTCCATTCCACTGCTTATTCCGTTCCATTCCACATTCCATTCCATTCCATTCTGTTCCACCCATTCCATTCCATCCATTCCATTCCATATTCTGTTCCGTTTCGTTTTGTTCCATTCCATTTCATTCCATTCCATTCCATACCATTCCATTCCATTCCATTCCTTCCTTTCCATTCCATTCCATTCATTCCATATTCCATATTCCATTCTATTCCATTCCATTCCATTCCAATATTCCATTCCATTATTCCATTCCATATTTCATTCCATATTCCATTCCATCTATTCCATTCCATCATTCCATTCCATTCAATATTCCATTACATATTCCTTTCCATTCCATTCCATTCCTTATTTCATTCCATTCCATTCCATATTCCGCTCCATTCCATTCCATGTTCCATTCCATTCCATATTTCATTCCATACCATATTCCATTCCATTCCATATTCCATTGCATTACTTTGCATTCGGTTCAGTTATATATTCCATTCCGTCTGCTCCACTCCATTCCATATTCCTTTCCATTCCATATTCCATTCCATTCCATGGTATTCCATTGCATCCATTCCATTCCATATTAGTTTCCATTGATTCCATTCCATTCCATTACGTTGCATAATCCTTTCCTTTACTTTCCATTCCATTTCATTCCATCCCATTCCATATTCCATTCCATTCGTTCCATATTCCATTCCATTCCATATTCCATTACATTCCATTCCATATTCCATTCCATTTCCATTCCATTCCACTTTCCATTATATTCCATATTCCATTTCATTCTATTCCGTTCTATTCCATTTTATAGTACATTCCATTCCATCTTTCACTGCATTCCATTCCATTCCATTCCCTTACATTCCAATTCATATTCCGTTCCATTCCATTCCATTGCATATTACATTCCATGTTCAATTCCTTTCAATATTCCATTCCATTCCATATTGTATTCCATACCATATTCCATTCCATTCCATATTGCGTTGCAATAATTACCATTGAATTCCATTCGATATTCCATTCTGTTATGTTCCGTTTCAGTTCATTCCATATTCCATTCCATTCCATATTCCAACGCATTCCGTATTATATTTCTACCATATTCCTTCACATTTCATTCCAATCCATTCCATTCCATCCCATATCAGAATCCATTCCGTTCTGTGTTCCATTCCATTCCAGTGCTTAATCCGTTCCATTCCACATTCTGTTCCACTCCATTCGGTTCCATTCAATTCTATATTCTCTTCCGTTTCGTTTTTTTCCATTCCATTCCACATTCCATTCCTTTCTACATTCCATTCCTTTTCCTTCCCTTCCTTTCCATTCCATTCCATTCATTCTACTACATATCATGTTCTTTTCCATTCTATTCTGTTCCATTCCATTCCATTCCAGATTCCACTCTTTTCCATATTCTACTCTATTCCATATTCCATTCCATTCTATTCCACTCCATTCCTTACCATTCAATATTCCATTACATATTCCTTTCCATTCCATTCCATTCCTTATTTCAATCCATTCCATTCCATATTCCGTTCCATTCCATTCCATATTCCATTGCATTACTTTGCATTCCGTTCAGTTATATATTCCATTTCGTTCCGTTCCACTCCATTCCATATTCTTTCCATTCCATATTCCTTTCCATTCCATATTCCATTCCATTCCATGGTATTCCATTGCATCCATTCCATTCCATATTGCATTCCATTCCATTCCATTCCATGTTCCATTCCATTCCATATTACATTCCATACCGTATTCCATTCCATTCCATATTCCATTGCATTACTTTGCATTCCGCTCAGTTATATATTCCATTCTGCCTGCTCCACTCCATTCCATATTCCTTCCATTCCATATTCCATTCCATTCCATGGTATTCCATTGCATCCATTCCATTCCATATTAGTTTCCATTGATTCCATTCCATTACATTACGTTGCATAATCCTTTCCTTTACTTTCCATTCCATTTCATTCCATCCCATTCCATATTCATTCCATTCCGTTCCATATTCCATTCCATTCCATATTCCATTACATTCCATTCCATATTCCATTCCATTTCCATTCCATTCCATTCCATTCCATATTCCATATTCCATTTCATTCTATTCCGTTCTATTCCATTTTATAGTACATTCCATTCCATCTTCCACTGCATTCCATTCCATTCCATTATTCCATTCCATTCATATTCCATTCCATTCCTTTCCATTACTTCTTGTTCCGTTCCATTCCATTGCATATTACATTCCATATTCAATTCCTTCAATATTCCATTCCATTCCATATTCCATTCCATACCATATTCCATTCCATTCCATATTCCATTGCATCCATTCCATTCCATGTTCCATTCCATTCCATTCCATTCCGCTCTGTTCCGTTTCAGTTCATTCCATATTCCATTCCATTCCATATTGCAACGCATTCCATATTGCATTTCTTCCATATTCCTTCACATTCCATTCCATTCCATTCCATTCCATCCCATATCAGAATCCATTCCGTTCTGTGTTCCATTCCATTCCACTGCTTATTCCGTTCCATTCCACATTCCATTCCATTCCATTCTGTTCCACTCCATTCCGTTCCATTCAATTCTATATTCTGTTCCGTTTCGTTTTGTTCCATTCCATTCCACATTCCATTCCATTCTACATTCCATTCCTTTTCCTTCCTTCCTTTCCATTCCATTCCATTCATTCTACTACATATTACGTTCTTTTCCATTCCATTCTGTTCCATTCCATTCCATTCCAGATTCCACTCTTTCCATATTCTACTCTATTCCATATTCCATTCCATTCTATTCCACTCCATTCCATACCATTCAATATTCCATTACATATTCCTTTCCATTCCATTCCATTCCTTATTTCATTCCATTCCATTCCATATTCCGCTCCATTCCATTCCATGTTCCATTTCATTCTTATTTCATTCCATACCGTATTCCATTCCATTCCATATTCCATTGCATTACTTTGCATTCCGCTCAGTTATATATTCCATTCTGCCTGCTCCACTCCATTCCATATTCCTTTCCATTCCATATTCCATTCCATTCCATGGTATTCCATTGCATCCATTCCATTCATATTAGTTTCCGTATTGATTCCATTCCATTACATTACGTTGCATAATCCTTTCCTTTACTTTCCATTCCATTTCATTCCATCCCATTCCATATTCCATTCCATTCCTTATTTCATTCCATTCCATTCCATATTCCATTCCATTCTACATTCCATTCCATTCCATTCCATTCCATTCTATTCCACTCCATTCCATACCATTCAATATTCCATTACATATTCCTTTCCATTCCATTCCATTCCTTATTTCATTCCATTCCATTCCATATTCCGTTCCATTCCATTCCATGTTCCATTCCATTCCTTATTTCATTCCATACCGTATTCCATTCCATTCCATATTCCATTGCATTACTTTGCATTCCGCTCAGTTATATATTCCATTCCGTCTGCTCCACTCCATTCCATATTCCTTTCCATTCCATATTCCATTCCATTCCATGGTATTCCATTGCATCCATTCCATTCCATATTAGTTTCATTGATTCCATTCCATTACGTTGCATAATCCTTTCCTTTACTTTCCATTCCATTTCATTCCATCCCATTCCATATTCCATTCCATTCCGCTCCATTCCTTTCCATTCCATTCCATATTCCATTACGCTCCATTCCAAATTCCATTATTTTTCATTGCATTCCACTTTCCATTACATTCCATATTCCATTCCATTCTATTCCACTCCATTCCATACCATTCAATATTCCATTACATATTCCTTTCCATTACTTCTTGTTCCGCTCCATTCCTTTCCATTCCATTCCATTCCATTCCATATTCCGTTCCATTCCATTCCATGTTTCATTCCATTCCATATTTCATTCCATATCGTATTCCATTCCCTTCCATATTCCATTGCATTACTTTGCATTCGGTTCAGTTATATATTCCATTCCGTTCCATTCAACTCCATTCCATATTCCTTTGTATTCCATATTCCTTTCCATTCCATGGTATTCCATTGCATCCATTCCATTCCATATTAGTTTCCGTATTGGATTCCGTTCCATTCCATTACGTTGCATAATCCTTTCCTTTACTTTCCATTCCATTTGATTCCATCCCATTCCATATTCCATTCCATTCCGTTCCATATTCCATTCCATTCCATATTCCATTACGCTCCATTCCAAATTCCATTATTTTTCACTGATTCCACTTTCCATTACATTCCATATTCCATTTCATTCTTTTCCGTTCTATTCCATTTTATAGTACATTCCATTCCATCTTCCACTGCATTCCATTCCATTCCATTCCCTTACATTCCAATTCATATTCCGTTCCATTCCATTGCATATTACATTCCATATTCAATTCCTTTCAATATTCAATTCCATTCCATATTCCATTCCGTACCATATTCCATTCCATTCCATATTGCGTTGCAATAATTACCGTTGAATTCCATTCCATATTCCATTCCGTTCTGTTCCATTTCAGTTCATTCCATATTCCATTCCATTCCATTCCAACGCATTCCATATTCAATTCCTTCAATATTCCATTCCATTCCATGTTTCATTCCATTCCTTATTTCATTCCATTCCATTCCATCCCATATCAGAATCCATTCCATTCCATTACATTCCATATTCCATTGCATTACTTTGCATTCCGTTCAGTTATATATTCCATTCCGCTCTGTTCCGCTTCAGTTCATTCCATATTCCATTATATTCCATATTCCAACGCATTCCATATTACATTCCATATTCATTCCATTCCTTTCCATTCCATATTCCATTGCATCCATTCCATTCCATTGCATATTACATTCCATATTCAATTCCTTCAATATTCCATTCCATATTTCATTCCATTCCTTCCATTCCATATTCCATTGCATTACTTTGCATTCCGTTCAGTTATATATTCCATTCCATATTCAATTCCTTCAATATTCCATTCCATATTTCATTCCATTCCATACCATTCAATATTCCATTACATATTCCTTTCC
>CM058079.1:2052112-2082619 GCA_030247045.1 Colobus guereza | reverse complement strand
GGAGCGGAATATGAATTGGAATGTAAGGAATGGAATGGAGGAACAGAATGGAATGGAACATGGAATGGAATGGAACACAGAATGGAATGGAATATTGAATGGTATGGAATGGAATATTGAATGGTATGGAATGGAATGCAAAGTAATGCAATGGAATATGGAATGGGATGGAATGGAATGCAGTGGAAGATGGAATGGAATGGATGCAATGGAATATGGAATGAACTGAAACGGAACAGAATGGAATGGAATTAACGGTAATTATTGCAACGCAATATGGAATGGAATGCAAAGTAATGCAATGGAATATGGAATGGAATGGAATATGGAATGGAATGGAATATGGAATGGAATGGAAATGGAATGGAACGGAATATGGAATGGAATGGAATGGAATGAAATAAGGAATGGAATGGAATGGAAAGGAATATGTAATGGAATATTGAATGGTATGGAATGGAGTGGAATAGAATGGAATGGAATATGGAATAGAGTAGAATATGGAAAAGCGTGGAATCTGGAATGGAATGGAATGGAACAGAATGGAATGGAAAAGAATGTAATATGTAGTAGAATGAATGGAATGGAATGGAAAGGACTGGAAGGAAAAGGAATGGAATGTAGAATGGAATGGAATGTGGAATGGAATGGAATGCAAAGTAATGCAATGGAATGGAACAGAATGGAATGGAATATTGAATGGTATGGAATGGAGTGGAACAGAATGGAATGGAATGGAATGTGGAATGGAACGGAATAAGCAGTGGAATGGAATGGAACACAGAACGGAACGGATTCTGATATGGGACGGAATGGAATGGAATGGAATGGAATGTGAAGGAATATGGAAGAAATGTAATATGGAATGCGTTGGAATATGGAATGGAATGGAATATGGAATGGAATGAATGAAACGGAACAGAACGGAATGGAATATGGAATGGAATGCAATGGAATGGAATTAACGGTAATTATTGCAACGCAATATGGAATGGAATGGAATATGGAATGGAATGGAATATGGTATGGAATGGAATATGGAATGGAATGGAATATTGAAAGGAATTGAATATGGAATGTAATATGCAATGGAATGGAACGGAACAAGAAGTAATGGAGAGGAATGGATCGGAATATGAATTGGAATGTAAGGGAATGGAATGGAATGGAATGCAGTGGAAGATGGAATGGAATGTAATATGCAATGGAATGGAACAGAACGGAATGGAATGGAATATGGTATGGAATGGAATGTAATGGAAAGTCTAATGCAATGAAAAATAATGGAATTTGGAATGGAGTGTAATGCAATATGCAATGGAATATGGAATGGGATGGAATGGAATATGGAATGGGATGGAATGAAATGGAATGGAAAGTAAAGGAAAGGATTATGCAACGTAATGTAATGGAATGGAATCCAATACGGAAACTAATATGGAATGGAATGGATGCAATGGCATACCATGGAATGGAATGGAATATGGAATGGAAAGGAATATGGAATGGATTGGAACAGAACGGAATGGAATATATAACTGAACGGAATGCAAAGTAATGCAATGGAATATATAATGGAATGGAATACGGTATGGAATGAAATATGCAATGCAATGGAACGGAATATGGAATGGAATGGATGCAATGGAATATGGAATGGAATGGATGCAATGGAATACCATGGAATGGAATGCAATATGGAATGGAAAGGAATATGGAATGGAAAGGAATATGGAATGGAATGGAATGGAACGAATGGAATGGAACAGAATATAGAATTGAATGGAATGGAATGCAAAGTAATGCAATGGAATATGGAATGGAATGGAACGGAATATGGAATGGAATGGAATGAAATAAGGAATGGAATGGAATGGAAAGGAATATGTAATGGAATATTGAATGGTATGGAATGGAGTGGAATAGAATGGAATGGAATATGGAATAGAGTAGAATATGGAAAAGAGTGGAATCTGGAATGGAATGGAATGGAACAGAATGGAATGGAAAAGAACGTAATATGTAGCAGAATGAATGGAATGGAATGGAAAGGAAGGGAAGGAAAAGGAATGGCATGTAGAATGGAAAGGAATGTGGAATGGAATGGAACAAAACGAAACGGAACAGAATGGAATGGAATATTGAATGGTATGGAATGGGTGGAACAGAATGGAATGGAGTGTGGAATGGAACGGAATGGAATATGGAATGGGATGGAATGAAATGGAATGGAAAGTAAAGGAAAGGATTATGCAACGTAATGTAATGGAATGGAATGAATATGGAATGTAATATGGAATGGAATGGATGCAATGGAATACCATGTAATGGAATGCAACATGGAATGGAAAGGAATATGGAATGGAAAGGAATATGGAATGGACTGGAACCCAACGAAATGGAATATATAACTGAACGGAATGCAAAGTAATGCAATGGAATATGGAATGGAATGGAACGGAATATGGAATGGGATGGAATGAAATAAGGAATGGAATGGAATGGAAAGGAATATGTAAGGGAATATTGAATGGTATGGAATGGAGTGGAATAGAATGGAATGAAGTATGGAATAGAGTAGAATATGGAAAAACTGGAATCTGGAATGGAATGAAATGGAACAAAATGGAATGGAAAATAACATAATATGTAGTAGAATGAATGGAATGGAATGGAAAGGAAGGGAAGGAAAAGGAATGGAATGTAGATTGGAATGGAATGGGGAATGGAATGGAACAAAACGAAACGGAACAGAATATAGAATTGAATGGAACGGAATGGAGTGGAACACAATGGAATGGAATGGAATGGAATGGAATGGAATATGGAATGGGATGGAATGAAATGGAATGGAAAGGAAAGGAAAGGATTATGCAACGTAATGTAATGGAATGGAATGAATATGGAATGTAATATGGAATGGAATGGATGCAATGGAATACCATGGAATGGAATGCAATATGGAATGGAATGGAATATGGTATGGAATGGAATATGGAATGGAATGGAATATTGAAAGGAATTGAATATGGAATGTAATATGCAATGGAATGGAACGGAACAAGAAGTAATGGAAAGGAATGGAACGGAATATGAATTGGAATGTAAGGGAATGGAATGGAATGGAATGCAGTGGAAGATGGAATGGAATGTAATATGGAATGGAATGGAACAGAACGGAATGGAATGGAATATGGTATGGAATGGAATATAATGGAAAGTGGAATGCAATGAAAAATAATGGAATTTGGAATGGAGTGTAATGGAATATGGAATGGAATGGAATATGGAATGGAATGGAATTGAATATGGAATGGGATGGAATGAAATGGAATGGAAATTAAAGGATAGGATTATGCAACGTAATGTAATGGAATGGAAACCAATAAGGAAACAAATATGGAATGGAATGGATGCAATGGAATACCATGGAATGGAATGGAATATGGAATGGAAAGGAATATGGAATGGAGTGGAACGGAACGGAATGGAATATATAACTGAACGGAATGCAAAGTAATGCAATGGAATATGGAATGGAATGGAATACGGTATGGAATGTAATATGGAATGGAATGAAACATGGAATGGAATGGAACGGAATATGGAATGGAATGGATGCAATGGAATACCATGGAATGGAATGCAATATGGAATGGAAAGGAATATGGAATGGATAGGAATATGGAATGGATGGAATGGAACATGGAATGGAATATATAACTGAACGGAATGCAAAGTAATGCAATGGAATATGGAATGGAATGGAACGGAATATGGAATGGAATGGATTGAAATAAGGAATGGAATGGAATGGAAAGGAATATGTAATGGAATATTGAATGGTATGGAATGGAGTGGAATAGAATGGAATGGAATATGGAATAGAGTAGAATATGGAAAAGAGTGGAATCTGGAATGGAATGGAATGGAACAGAATGGAATGGAAAAGAACGTAATATGTAGTAGAATGAATGGAATGGAATGGAAAGGAAGGGAAGGAAAAGGAATGGCATGTAGAATGGAAAGGAATGTGGAATGGAATGGAACAAAACGAAACAGCACAGAATATAGAATTGAATGGAATGGAATGGAGTGGAACAGAATGGAATGGAGTGTGGAATGGAACGGAATGGAATATGGAATGGGATGGAATGAAATGGAATGGAAAGTAAAGGAAAGGATTATGCAACGTAATCTAATGGAATGGAATCCAATCCGGAAACTAATATGGAATGGAATGGATGCAATGGAATACCATGTAATGGAATGCAACATGGAATGGAAAGGAATATGGAATGGAAAGGAATATGGAATGGACTGGAACCCAACGAAATGGAATATATAACTGAACGGAATGCAAAGTAATGCAATGGAATATGGAATGGAATGGAACGGAATATGGAATGGGATGGAATGAAATAAGGAATGGAATGGAATGGAAAGGAATATGGAATGTAATGGAATGGAATATTGAATGGTATGGAATGGAGTGGAATGGAATGGAATATTGAATGGTATGGAATGGAATGTAGAATGGAATGGAAATGGAATGGAATGTGGAATGGAATGAAATGGAACAAAATGGAATGGAAAATAACATAATATGTAGTAGAATGAATGGAATGGAATGGAAAGGAAGGGAAGGAAAAGGAATGGAATGTAGATTGGAATGGAATGGGGAATGGAATGGAACAAAACGAAACGGAACAGAATATAGAATTGAATGGAACGGAATGGAGTGGAACACAATGGAATGGAATGGAATGTGGAATGGAACGGAATAAGCAGTGGAATGGAATGGAACACAGAATGGAATGGATTCTGATATGGGATGGAATGGAATGGAATGGAATGGAATGGAATGTGAAGGAATATGGAAGAAATGCAATATGGAATGCGTTGCAATATGGAATGGAATGGAATATGGAATGAACTGAAACGGAACAGAATGGAATGGACTATGGAATGAAATTAACGGTAATTATTGCAACGCAATATGGAATGGAATGGAATATGGTATGGAATGGAATATGGAATGGAATGGAATATTGAAAGGAATTGAATATGGAATGTAATATGCAATGGAATGGAACGGAACAAGAAGTAATGGAAAGGAATGGAACGGAATATGAATTGGAATGTAAGGGAATGGAATGGAATGGAATGCAGTGGAAGATGGAATGGAATGTACTATAAAATGGAATAGAATGGAATGGAATAGAATGAAATGGAATATGGAATGTAATGGAAAGTGGAATGCAATGAAAAATAATGGAATTTGGAATGGAGTGTAATGGAATATGGAATGGAATGGAATATGGAACGGAATGGAATGGAATATGGAATGGGATGGAATGAAATGGAATGGAAAGTAAAGGAAAGGATTATGCAACGTAATGTAATGGAATGGAATGGAATCAATACGGAAACTAATATGGAATGGAATGGATGCAATGGAATACCATGGAATGGAATGGAATATGGAATGGAAAGGAATATGGAATGGAGTGGAATGGAACGGAATGGAATATGGAATGAACTGAAACGGAACAGAATGGAATGGAATGCAAAGTAATGCAATGGAATATGGAATGGAATGGAATGGAATACGGTATGGAATGAAATATGGAATGGAATGGAATATGGAATGGAATGGAACGGAATATGGAATGGAATGGAATGGAATGGAATATGGAATGAATGGAATGGAAAGGAATATGTAATGGAATATTGAATGGTATGGAATGGAGTGGAATAGAATGGAATGGAATATGGAATAGAGTAGAATATGGAAAAGAGTGGAATCTGGAATGGAATGGAATGGAACAGAATGGAATGGAAAAGAATGTAATATGTAGTAGAATGAATGGAATGGAATGGAAAGGAAGGAAGGAAAAGGAATGGAATGTAGAATGGAATGGAATGTGGAATGGAATGGAACAAAACGAAACGGAACAGAATATAGAATTGAATGGAACGGAATGGAGTGGAACAGAATGGAATGGAATGGAATGTGGAATGGAATGGAACGGAATAAGCAGTGGAATGGAATGGAACACAGAACGGAATGGATTCTGATATGGGATGGAATGGAATGGAATGGAATGTGAAGGAATATGGAAGAAATGTAATATGGAATGCGTTGGAATATGGAATGGAATGGAATATGGAATATGGAATGAACTGAAACGGAACAGAACGGAATGGAATATGAATGGAATTCAACGGTAATTATTGCAACGCAATATGGAATGGAATGGAATATGGTATGGAATGGAATATGGAATGGAATGGAATATTGAAAGGAATTGAATATGGAATGTAATATGCAATGGAATGGAACGGAACAAGAAGTAATGGAAAGGAATGGAATGGAATATGAATTGGAATGTAAGGGAATGGAATGGAATGGAATGCAGTGGAAGATGGAATGGAATGTACTATAAAATGGAATAGAATGGAATAGAATGAAATGGAATATGGAATGTAATGGAAAGTGGAATGCAATGAAAATTAATGGAATTTGGAATGGAGCGTAATGGAATATGGAATGGAATGGAATGGAATGGAAGGCATGGAATGGAATATGGAATGGGATGGAATGAAATGGAATGGAATGGAAAGTAAAGGAAAGGATTATGCAACGTAATGTAATGGAATGGAATCCAATACGGAAACTAATATGGAATGGAATGGATGCAATGGAATACCATGGAATGGAATGGAATATGGAATGGAAAGGAATATGGAATGGAGTGGAATGGAACGGAATGGAATATATAACTGAACGGAATGCAAAGTAATGCAATGGAATATGGAATGTAATGGAAAGTGGAATGCAATGAAAATAATGGAATGGAATGGAACGGAATATGGAATGGAATGGAATGGAATGAAATAAGGAATGGAATGGAATGGAAAGGAATATGTAATGGAATATTGAATGGTATGGAATGGAGTGGAATAGAATGGAATGGAATATGGAATAGAGTAGAATATGGAAAAGAGTGGAATCTGGAATGGAATGGAATGGAACAGAATGGAATGGAAAAGAATGTAATATGTAGTAGAATGAATGGAATGGAATGGAAAGGAAGGGAAGGAAAAGGAATGGAATGTAGAATGGAATGGAATGTGGAATGGAATGGAACAAAACGAAACGGAACAGAATATAGAATTGAATGGAACGGAATGGAGTGGAACAGAATGGAATGGAATGGAATGTGGAATGGAACGGAATAAGCAGTGGAATGGAATGGAACACAGAACGGAATGGAATATGGAATATGGGACGGAATGGAATGGAATGGAATGGAATGTGAAGGAATATGGAAGAAATGTAATATGGAATGCGTTGGAATATGGAATGGAATGGAATATGGAATGAACTGAAACGGAACAGAACGGAATGGAATATGGAATGGAATTCAACGGTAATTATTGCAACGCAATATGGAATGGAATGGAATATGGTATGGAATGGAATATGGAATGGAATGGAATATTGAAAGGAATTGAATATGGAATGTAATATGCAATGGAATGGAACGGAACAAGAAGTAATGGAAAGGAATGGAACGGAATATGAATTGGAATGTAAGGAATGGAATGGAATGGAATGCAGTGGAATATGGAATATGGAATGTAATGGAATGGAAATGGAATGGAACGGAATGGAATGGAATATGGTATGGAATGGAATATAATGGAAAGTGGAATGCAATGAAAAATAATGGAATTTGGAATGGAGTGTAATGGAATATGGAATGGAATGGAATATGGAATGGAATGGAATTGAATATGGAATGGGATGGAATGAAATGGAATGGAAATTAAAGGATAGGATTATGCAACGTAATGTAATGGAATGGAAAGGAATATGGAATGAAATATGGAATGGAATGGATGCAATGGAATACCATGGAATGGAATGGAATATGGAATGGAAAGGAATATGGAATGGAATGGAACGGAATGGAATGGAACAGAATATAGAATTGAATGGAATGGAATGGAATGCAGTGGAATATGGAATGGAATGGAATGGAACGGAATATGGAATGTAATATGGAATGGAATGAAACATGGAATGGAATGGATGCAATGGAATATGGAATGGAATGGATGCAATGGAATACCATGGAATGGAATGCAATATGGAATGGAAAGGAATATGGAATGGAAAGGAATATGGAATGGAGTGGAACGGAACGGAATGGAATGGAATATATAACTGAACGGAATGCAAAGTAATGCAATGGAATATGGAATGGAATGGAACGGAATATGGAATGGAATGGAATGGAAAGAAATAAGGAATGGAATGGAATGGAAAGGAATATGTAATGGAATATTGAATGGTATGGAATGGAGTGGAATAGAATGGAATGGAATATGGAATAGAGTAGAATATGGAAAAGAGTGGAATCTGGAATGGAATGGAATGGAACAGAATGGAATGGAATGGAAAAGAACGTAATATGTAGTAGAATGAATGGAATGGAATGGAAAGGAAGGAAGGAAAAGGAATGGCATGTAGAATGGAATGGAATGTGGAATGGAATGGAACAAAACGAAACGGCACAGAATATAGAATTGAATGGAACGGAATGGAGTGGAACAGAATGGAATGGAGTGTGGAATGGAACGGAATGGAATATGGAATGGGATGGAATGAAATGGAATGGAAAGTAAAGGAAAGGATTATGCAACGTAATCTAATGGAATGGAATCCAATCCGGAAACTAATATGGAATGGAATGGATGCAATGGAATACCATGGAATGGAATGCAATATGGAATGGAAAGGAATATGGAATGGATAGGAATATGGAATGGAGTGGAACGGAACGATATGGAATATATAACTGAACGGAATGCAAAGTAATGCAATGGAATATGGAATGGAATGGAACGGAATATGGAATGGAATGGAAAGAAGTAAGGAATGGAATGGAATGGAAAGGAATATGTAATGGAATATTGAATGGTATGGAATGGAGTGGAATAGAATGGAATGGAATATGGAATAGAGTAGAATATGGAAAAGAGTGGAATCTGGAATGGAATGGAATGGAACAGAATGGAATGGAAAAGAACGTAATATGTAGCAGAATGAATGGAATGGAATGGAAAGGAAGGGAAGGAAAAGGAATGGCATGTAGAATGGAAAGGAATGTGGAATGGAATGGAACAAAACGAAACGGCACAGAATATAGAATTGAATGGAACGGAATGGAGTGGAACAGAATGGAATGGAGTGTGGAATGGAACGGAATGGAATATGGAATGGGATGGAATGAAATGGAATGGAAAGTAAAGGAAAGGATTATGCAACGTAATCTAATGGAATGGAATCCAATCCGGAAACTAATATGGAATGGAATGGATGCAATGGAATACCATGTAATGGAATGCAACATGGAATGGAAAGGAATATGGAATGGAAAGGAATATGGAATGGACTGGAACCCAACGAAATGGAATATATAACTGAACGGAATGCAAAGTAATGCAATGGAATATGGAATGGAATGGAACGGAATATGGAATGGGATGGAATGAAATAAGGAATGGAATGGAATGGAAAGGAATATGTAATGGAATATTGAATGGTATGGAATGGAGTGGAATAGAATTGAATGGAATATGGAATAGAGGAGAATATGGAAAAGACTGGAATCTGGAATGGAATGGGAAGGAACAGAATGAAATGGAAAAGAAGGTAATATGTAGTAGAATGAATGGAATGGAATGGAAAGGAAGGGAAGGAAAAGGAATGGCATGTAGAATGAAATGGAATGTGGAATGGAATGGAACAAAACGAAACAGAACAGAATATAGAATTGAATGGAACGGAATGGAGTGGAACAGAATGGAATGGAATGGAATGTGGAATGGAATGGAATAAGCAGTGGAATGGAATGGAACACAGAACGGAACGGATTCTGATATGGGATGGAATGGAATGGAATGGAATGGAATGTGAAGGAATATGGAAGAAATGTAATATGGAATGCGTTGGAATATGGAATGGAATGGAATATGGAATGAACTGAAACGGAACAGAACGGAATGGAATATGGAATGGAATTCAACGGTAATTATTGCAACGCAATATGGAATGGAATGGAATATGGTATGGAATGGAATATGGAATGGAATGGAATATTGAAAGGAATTGAATATGGAATGTAATATGCAATGGAATGGAATGGAACAAGAAGTAATGGAAAGGAATGGAATGGAATATGAATTGGAATGTAAGGGAATGGAATGGAATGGAATGCAGTGGAAGATGGAATGGAATGTACTATAAAATGGAATAGAACGGAATAGAATGGAATGGAATTGAATATGGAATGTAATGGAAAGTGGAATGCAATGAAAATAATGGAATTTGGAATGGAGTGTAATGGAATATGGAATGGAATGGAATATGGAATGGAATGGAATTGAATGGAATGGAATGAAGGAATATGGAATGTAATGGAAAGGAATATGTAATGGAATATGGAATATGGAATGGAATGGAATCAATACGGAAACTAATATGGAATGGAATGGAATGAATGGAATGAATGGAATATGGAATGGAATGGAATGAATGGAATGAAATGGAATGGAATGGAATGAATGGAATGGAATGGAATGGAATGGATGGAATGGAATATGGAATGGAATGGAATAATGGAATGGAATTGAATATGGAATGTAATGGAATGGAATGGAATGGAATGCAATGGAATGGAAAGGAATGGAACGGAATATGAATTGGAATGTAAGGAATGGAATGGAATGGAATGCAGTGGAAGATGCAATGGAATGTACTATAAAATGGAATAGAATGGAATGGAAAAGAATGAAATGGAATATGGAATGTAATGGAAAGTGGAATGCAATGAAAATAGTGGAATTTGGAATGGAGCGTAATGGAATATGGAATGGAATGCAATATGGAACGGAATGGAATGGAATATGGAATGGGATGGAATGGAATATGGAATGGGATGGAATCAAATGGAATGGAAAGTAAAGGAAAGGATTATGCAACGTAATGGAATGGAATGGAATCCAATACGGAAACTAATATGGAATGGAATGGATGCAATGGAATACCATGGAATGGAAAGGAATATGGAATGGAAAGGAATATGGAATGGAGTTGAATGGAACGGAATGGAATATATAACTGAACCGAATGCAAAGTAATGCAATGGAATATGGAAGGGAATGGAATACGGTATGGAATGAAATATGGAATGGAATGAAACATGGAATGGAATGGAACGGAATATGGAATGGAATGGAATGAAATAAGGAATGGAACGGAGTATAAAGGAATATGTAATGGAATATTGAATGGTATGTAATGGAGTGGAATAGAATGGAATGGAATATGGAATGTAACGGAAAGTGGAATGCAATGAAAAATAATGGAATTTGGAATGGAGCGTAATGGAATATGGAATGGAATGGAATATGGAACGGAATGGAATGGAATATGGAATGGGATGGAATGAAATGGAATGGAATGGAAAGTAAAGGAAAGGATTATGCAACGTAATGTAATGGAATGGAATCCAATACGGAAACTAATATGGAATGGAATGGATGCAATGGAATACCATGGAATGGAATGGAATATGGAATGGAAAGGAATATGGAATGGAGTGGAATGGAACGGAATGGAATATATAACTGAACGGAATGCAAAGTAATGCAATGGAATATGGAATGGAATACAGAATGGTATGGAATGAAATATGGAATGGAATGGAACATGGAATGGAATGGAACGGAATATGGAATGGAATGGAATGAAATAAGGAATGGAATGCAATGGAAAGGAATATGTAATGCAATATTGAATGGTATGGAATGGAGTGGAATAGAATTGAATGGAATATGGAATAGAGTAGAATATGGAAAAGAATGGAATCTGGAATGGAATGGAAAGGAACAGAATGAAATGGAAAAGAACGTAATATGTAGTAGAATGAATGGAATGGAATGGAAAGGAAGGGAAGGAAAAGGAATGGCATGTAGAATGGAATGGAATGTGGAATGGAATGGAACAAAACGAAACGGAACAGAATATAGAATTGAAAGGAACGGAATGGAGTGGAACAGAATGGAATGGAATGGAATATGGAATGGAACGGAATAAGCAGTGGAATGGAATGGAACACAGAACGGAACGGATTCTGATATGGGATGGAATGGAATGGAATGGAATGGAATGTGAAGGAATATGGAAGGAATATAATATGGAATGCGTTGGAATATGGAATGGAATGGAATATGGAATGAAGTGAAAAGCAACAGAACGGAATGGAATATGGAATGGAATTCAACGGTAATTATTGCAACGCAATATGGAATGGAATGGAATGAGCTGTGGAATGGAATATGGAATGGAATGGAATATTGAAAGGAATTGAATATGGAATGTAATATGCAATGGAATGGAACGGAACAAGAAGTAATGGAAAGGAATGGAACGGAATGTGAATTGGAATGTAAGAGAATGGAATGGAATGGAATGGAGTGGAAGATGGAATGGAATGTACTATAAAATGGAATAGAACGGAATAGAATGGAATGGAATATGGAATGTAATGGAAAGTGGAATGCAATGAATGGAATGGAAAGGAATATGGAATGGAATGGAGCGGAATATGGAATGCAAAGGAATACGGAATGGAATGGAATATGAAACGGAATGGAATGGAATATGCAATGGAATGGAATGAAATGGAATGGAAAGTAGAGGAAAAGATTATGCAACGTAATGTAATGGAATGGAATCCAATACGGAAGCTAATATGGAATGGAATGGATGCAATGGAATATCATGGAATGGAATGGAATATGGAATGGAAAGGAATATGGAACGGAGTGGAACGGAACGGAATGGAATATATAACTGAACGGAATGCAAAGTAATGCAATGGAATATGGAATGGAATGGAATACGGTATGGAATGAAATATGAAATGGAATGGAACATGGAATGGAATGGAACGGAATATGGAATGGAATGGAATGAAATAAGGAAAGGAATGGAATGGAAAGGAATATGTAATGGAATATTGAATGGTATGGAATGGAGTGGAATAGAATGGAATGGAATATGGAATAGAGTAGAATATGGAAAAGAGTGGAATCTGGAATGGAATGGAATGGAACAGAATGGAATGGAAAGAATGTAATATGTAGAAGAATGAATGGAATGGAATGGAAAGGAAGGGAAGGAAAAGGAATGGAATGTAGAATGGAATGGAATGTGGAATGGAATGGAACAAAACAAAACGGAACAGAATATAGAATTGAATGGAACGGAATGGAGTGGAACAGAATGGACTGGAATGGAATTTGCAACGGAACGGAATAAGCAGTGGAATGGAATGGAACACAGAACGGAATGGATTCTGATATGGGATGGAATGGAATCGAATGGAATGGAATGTGAAGGAATATGGAAGAAATGTAATATGGAATGCGTTGGAATATGGAATGGAATGTAATATGGAATGAACTGAAATGGAACAGAATGGAATGTAATATGGAATGGAATTCAACGGTAATTATTGCAACGCAATATGAAATGGAATGTAATATGGTATGGAATGGAATATGGAATGGAATGGAATATTGAAAGGAATTGAATATGGAATGTAATATCCAATGGAATGGAACGGAACAAGAAGTAATGGAAAGGAATGGAACGGAATATGAATTGGAATGTAAGGGAATGGAATGGAATGGAATGCAGTGGAAGATGGAATGGAATGTACTGTAAAATGGAATAGAACGGAATAGAATGAAATGGAATATGGAATGTAATGGAAAGTGGAATGCAATTAAAAATTATGGAATTTGGAATGGAGCGTAATGGAATATGGAATGGAATGGAATATGGAACGGAACCGAATGGAATATGGAATGGGATGGAAAAAAATGGGATGGAAAGTAAAGGAAAGGATTATGCAACGTAATGTAATGGAATGGAATCCAATACGGAAACTAATATGGAATGGAATGGATGCCATGGAATACCATGGAATGGAATGGAATATGGAATGCAAAGGAATACGGAATGGAGTGGAACGGAACGGAATGGAATATATAACTGAATGGAATGGAAAGTAATGCAATGGAATATGGAATGGAATGGAATACGGTATGGAATGAAATATGGAATGGAATATAACATGGAATGGAATGGAACGGAATATGGAATGGAAAGGAAAGAAATAAGGAATGGAATGGATTGGAAAGGAATATGTAATGGAATATTGAATGGTATGGAATGGAGTGGAATAGAATGGAATGGAATATGTAATAGAATAGAATATGGAAAAGAGTGGAATCTGGAATGGAATGGAATGGAACAGAATGGAATGGAAAAGAACGTAATATGTAGTAGAATGAATGGAATGGAATGGAAAGGAAGGGAAGGAAAAGGAATGGCATGTAGAATGGAATGGAATGTGGAATGGAATGGATCAAAACGAAACGGAACAGAATATAGAATTGAATGGAACGGAATGGTGTGGAACAGAATGGAATGGAATGGAATGTGGAATGGAACGGAATAAGCAGTGGAATGGAATGGAACACAGAACGGAACGGATTCTGATATGGGATGGAATGGAATGGAATGGAATGCAATGTGAAGGAATATGGAAGAAATGTAATATGGAATGCGTTGGAATATGGAATGGAATGGAATATGGAATGAACTGAAACGGAACAGAACTGAATGGAATATGGAATGGAATTCAACGGTAATTATTGCAACGCAATATGGAATGGAATGGAATATGGTATGGAATGGAATATGGAATGGAATGGAATATTGAAAGGAATTGAATATGGAATGTAATATGCAATGGAATGGAACGGAACAAAATGTAATGTAAAGGAATGGAATGGAATGGAATGAATGGAATGGAATGAATGGAATGGAATGGAATGCAGTGAAATATGGAATGGAATGTACTATAAAATGGAATAGAACGGAATAGAATGAAATGGAATATGGAATGTAATGGAAAGTGGAATGCAATGAAAAATAATGGAATTTGGAATGGATCGTAATGGAATATGGAATGGAATGGAATATGGAACGGAATGGAATGGAATATGGAATGGGATGGAATGAAATGGAATGGAAAGTAAAGGAAAGGATTATGCAACGTAATGTAATGGAATGGAATCCAGTACGGAAACTAATATGGAATGGAATGGATGTAATAGAATACCATGGAATGAAATGGAATATGGAATGGAAAGCAATATGGAATGGAGTGGAACGGAACGGAATGGAATATATAACTGAACGGAGTGCAAAGTAATGCAATGAAATATGGAATGGAATGGAATATGGTATGGAATGAAATATGGAATTGTCCCGTCCTGCAGGACAGTCGAACGGACCCTGGAAGGGGGTGTGGGAATGGAGGAGACAAGAAAACACGAGAAATGGAGACAAGACAAATAGCCTGATCAAGTCTCGTTTAATAGTGGCAGTGCAATGCCTTATATAGGCTGGCAGGGGAAGAGGTTTGGCCAGGGCAGTGACGGGGGCTGGGTTTTCTCAAATTACAATTGCGCATGCGCCGTTAATTGGTATTTTTCCCCGGCACGGAATTGCGCCTGCGCTGTAGGCTGCATATCTTCCTGGGCGCAAAAAAGGTTGGCGCGCGTGGGAAAAGTTGTTAATGAAGAACCCGGAAATACGCCATCTTGTCTCTGATGATATGGAGCTTAAGCAACAGAAGCCGCGGTACTTCCGGGCCTCACGGCTCGGACAGGTCCCCTTTCAATTTATATATTATTGGTGGCTAGAAGATTGTCCTCGAACTGCGCCTGTCTTAGGTTGGAGTAACACATCTCTTCACTGGTACCCGTCATGGGATTAGGCAGTAGCTATGACGGCCTCCTGTCTTAGGTTAGTGAGAGTTGACACTCTCTTACCCGTCATTGGCTGCCCAGTTCAGCGCACAGGAAGGTGGTTTACGGCAAGCGTAAGTATGGACCACTGTGATCTTCTTGTTCAAGGCGGCGATAATGGACCTGTATGGGTTTGGCTTGGATGGCCTCGATTTGTTGCTAAATGAATGTCATGAGCTTATTGAAGATCACAGGTCCCAAAGAGAGTAAGAGCAATAGGCAAAGCAGGGGCCCAAGAGTGGCATAAGATAGGGAAGGAGTCCCTGGAACCCAGTCCAAAACGGGTTATCGGCCATCTCTTTCGCCGCCTTTCTAGGTCTTCTTGTAGATGCTTGATCTTATCTCTGACGATTCTGGATTTGTTGGCATAGAAACAGCACTTTTCCTGTAGAGCTAAGCAGATGCCTCCTGTTCAGCAGTTAGTAAATCTAGGCCTCTTCTATTTTGGAGCACTACTTGCCAGGGAATCTACTTGATCTTGTAGATCTTGTATAGTACTTGAGATGGCCTGCATATCTGAGATCAATTGGCGAGACAATTTGGTGTATTGAGTAACAGAGACCCCAGGCTTGTAGCCCCAGTTGTTACGGCAGTAGTTATGCCTAATCCTACAAGTAAGGGATAAATTGAATTGCCCTTTGGCTCTTCCTAAAAGTGATCTATAACTGGAATAGGTACAGGTTCATCTCCAGGATAATGTCTGTATCTGGCAGAAGAGTGGCTAAGACACAATGTCCTGTCCAGTTTACAGGCAAATAGGTATATGCTCTATTATTGCCACATATAAAACTGAACTGTTTGGGGCACACAGCGATTGGGAAATAGTTGTTGTGATGGAACAATTGTTGAATTCAATGATTCCTACATCAATGTCATAGCTATTATTGAGGAAAGGGAGTAGATGCAAGGAGTTAGAAAATTTAGGGCTGCACTTGAAGGAGGAATTATGGTGCAGGAAGTATTGGATGTATAGTTTAAGTCATTGCTGGGTATAGCAAGAGGAACGGGATCTCCTAATTGTAAACATAGCCAGCAATCATTAGCTAGACTAGAGTTGGAATTATTGAGCAGATTATGAGTAGCAGTGAGGAGGTCAAAAGTCTGGGCATCAATTTTTCTTTCCTCGGATTTTGGGCAGAGCCAAAGGGTGGTAGCGAATTTCTGGATATAGAGATCTTTGCAATTCTTCAAGTTTTTGTGCACCATAATTTCCGGACCCTATCTTGTGGGCCCTCCGTCAGAGGTATGGAGAGGGGATGAGTATTCCAGCAGACAGGCTGGCCTATTGTACCAGTGCAGCCAGCCACTTCAAGGTTATGGTTATTTCAAAACTGTAGGGACATTACTGGCCCCTATAGTGGGGTTTCTAGTTGTAGCTAAGATAGCAGTATAGTATGTCTTATTGCCAGAGGTGCATTCTTGATAAATGGCGAGCAGGAGCTGTGCATAGTAGCCTTAAATGTGTCGCAAGGGCAAGTTGTAACGCCCCCTCCATCAGATATCCTAGGGGTTGACACACACCTCCATTTGAGGGAGTTACTAGGCAGGTATGCTGTGTGAGCGGAGCAGGACACAGTTGAGAGGTACTTATTTGGAGGGGAGGTCACATATCCCCCATAGCAATCACAGGGCTTACCTTGCCGTTGTTGTATATGCATAAGGGCCTCACGTGGATCACCAAAGCCGGCATGAACCTGGAGTACTTGGCAGGTCAGCACTAAGGTCCAGAGGGGCCAGTAGTTGGAGTTCATCTCTGTAATAGAAGGAAAGAATACTCTCAGGGACAGAGTTACTCCCTGGATTGGCTATTGTTAGGTACCTGTCTCACCAGTCGCTCTGGCAGCCATCTGGCTGCATCATGGGTTTGGGAGAAAACACAACTGAGCCTCTTCCCAGATTAACACTGGGTCTGGACCATGCCATGTGTTGTCTAATGGGTCTTTCCACTTAACCATGGCAAATTGTTTTTGGAATCAGAATGCCAAAATCGATCGGCTGCTGAATTGTTCAGATCATCTAAATTTAAAAATTCAAAATAAAAGTGTGTGATTAAGTATGTTTCTAGGGGTGCCCTTAGTAGGGTACCATTCTCCTTTTTATTTTTTCAATGGTGGTCTTTAAGGATAGGTGAGCTCTTTCAACTATTCCTTGTCCCTGAGGGTTATAGGAATTCCAGTAATGTGTTTTATTTGTAATTTAAGACAGAAGTCTTGGAAGGCTTTGGATGTATAGCCAGGACCATTGTCTGTTTTAGTTGTTTAGGCTTTCCAATTATAGAAAGACAGTGTAGTAGATGAGCTATGACATGTTTGGTAGCTTCGCCTGTTTGTAGGGTGGCCAGTATAACCACCAAATGTATCTATACATACATGGATTTTTTTTTTTTTTTGAGACAGAGTCTCACTCTGTCGCCCGGGCTGGAGTGCAATGGCCAGACCTCAGCTCACTGCAAGCTCCACCTCCCAGGTTCACGCCATTCTCCTGCCTCAGCCTCCCGAGTAGCTGGGACTACAGGCGCCCGCCACCTCGCCCGGCTAGTTTTTTGTATTTTTTGGTAGAGACGGGGTTTCACCGTGTTAGCCAGGATGGTCTCGATCTCCTGACCTCGTGATCCGCCCGTCTCAGCCTCCCAAAGTGCTGGGATTACAGGCTTGAGCCACCGCGCCCGGCCATGGATATATTTTAAGTTACCGAATTCTGAATAATGAGTGACATCCATTTGCCAGATCATGTTGGGAACTAGTCCTCTTGGGTTAATTCCTAAGTGAGGGACTGGTAGGTGTGTTACACAGGTCTGACATTGTTTGACTATTTGTCTTGCTTGTTCTCTAGTTATTTTAAACATTAATCTTAGAGTTTGAGCATTAAGATGATGTAAGGCATGAGTGGCTTGTGCTTGGGTTAGGTTTGTGTTTGTAGTTATGGCTATTGTTTTGGTTGCCATGTCAGCCATTTGGTTGCCCTGGGATAGGGGTCCTGGCAATCCAGAGTGAGCTCTAATATGTCCAAGAAAGAAGGGAGTTGATCTGTCATGTATTAATTGTTGGCATTGTAAAAATAACTTGGCTGTGTCTGACATATGTTTGATTTGTGCTACAGTCTCAAGTAAAGGTATTGAATGAGCTAAGTATGCACTGTCAGTATAAATATTAAGGGCCTGATCAGGAAGGCTGACAGCACCGCAATTAGGGCCTGAAATTTACCAGCTGAGCCGAGGTATGGCTGGTTTTGAATTTAACAGTGGTGTCAGCAAAGGTATATGCAGCAGTTCCTGTGGATGACCCATCAGTGAATACTAATAAGGCATTGTCTAAAGGTGTTTTACTGATGACATGAGGGAAGACAAAAGCATGTAGTTTACAAAATTGGATAAGCTTATTTGGTGGGTAATGGTTATCTGTTACCAGCATAAGAGGCGCAAGCAATCGGCCAGGTTTCAGTGTTTTGCATTAGCCAATGGATTTGTGGCTTAGAATAAGGTTGTATAATCATAGAGGGTTCAATTCCAAAATACTTTTGCTATTGTCTCTACCTAAGATGATTAAATCTGCTGTGGCATTATAATAGGGAGTAATACCTTTTGGGTGATGAAGGCAAATGGACCCACATAATAGGATTATTTTGCCAGAATAAACCAGTAGATGTTAGTGTTGTGTTAAAATTAAAAGGTTAATGGCTGTGAATAGTTTGGTTAGTAACAAATTGCTCAGCAATGGCTGCCTCTATTTTATTAAGTGATAAAAGAGCTTCTTTTGATAAAGACCTAGGGATTTAGGGTTGGGGTCACCTCTCAGGGTGTCAAATAAGGGTTTTAAGTCTCCGTGGTGAGTTTTAAGTATGGCCGGAGTCAATTTATGTCTCCAAGGAGCTTTTGGAAATCACTGAGGGTTTGTAACTTATCTTTACGGATAACTGCCTTTTGATTAGTAATTTTAGGTCCATTTATTTGAAAACCTAAATATGTGTAAGGGTCTTGTAGTTGTATTTTTCTGAGCTATTTGTAACCCCGCTGTGGTTAGTTTTGTTTGAGTTGATCAAAACACTGCAAAACTTGTTCTCCTACTTGTCCTGCTATAAGAATGTCATCCATATAGTGTATAATATACATTTGTTTCCATGTCTCTAACTGAGTGTATGGCTGTAGCCACATATTTTTGACACAAGGTGGGACTGTTGGCCATACCTTGAGGTAACACTTTCCATTGGTATCGCTTCATTGGTTCTCTAAAATTTATAGATGGTAAGCTAAAGGCGAATCGTTTTGGTCGGTAGGATGAAGGGAATTGTAAAAAGCAATCCTTAAGGTCTATGATAATTTTAAAATATCCTTGAGGGATTGCTACCAGAGAGGGTAGTCCGGGCTGTAGAGCACCCATAAGTATCATGGTAGTATTTATTGCTCTTAGACCTTGTAGGAGCCCATTTTCCAGATTTCTTTTATGACAAATATGGGGTGTTCCAAGGAGAGTTGCTTTCTGTAATGTGTCCTGCCTCTAATTGTTCCTGCACTAACTGTTGGGCAGCGGCAAGCTTCTCATTGGTTAATGGCCATTGATCAACCCAAACGGGCTCATCTGACTTCCAAGTGATTGGATCAGCAAATTTTGGGGTGCAGGCATGTCAACGGCCATGGTTAAAAATTTCAAGCCCCTTTATTCAATTTTCCTATGGCTGGGATTGGCTGTAAATGCCATCTTCTCTTTTCCTAACCCTTTCCCAGGGTGGTAGCCCTGAGCCAACATTTGTGCAGTGACTATATCATTTGACTACACATCATGACCCTCATTTGGGAGAGAAGATCTCACCCCAAAGGTTAACAGGCAAATCAGGGATAACAAATGGCTTAATGAGACCGGAATTACCTTCTTGATCTCCAGGTGAGATATTTGGAACTTTGTTTAGGGTTATTACTTTGCCCGATTCCTCGTAAATTTGTTAAGGTCTCTGAAGTGGGCCAACTGGCGGGCCAGTCTTGTTGTTTAATAATTGTTACATTGGCCCCTGTGTCTATTAGTCCCGTAAATAATTTTCCATCTAGCCATAAGGTGAGAGAGGGTTTTGATTAGTAATGGGCTGTACCCAGTATATGTCTGAGGATCCAAATCCTCCTTCCCCTCTCGAAGGTGATTGTACCTTATTAGCTGTTTTTAACAATGGTAACAGGGAACAGGGGAAGCAGCAGAGACTTGTGCAGGCGCGAACGACTCTGTCTGACAACTTTGAAGAGAGCAGTGGATCTCCCAACACGGAGGTTGAGATCTGAGAAGGGACAGACTGCCTGCTCAAGTGGGTCCCTGACCCCTGAGTAGCCTAACTGGGAGACATCCCCACTAGGGGCAGTCTGACACCCCACACCTCACAGGGTGGAGTACACCCTGAGAGGAAGCTTCCAAAGTAAGAATCAGACAGGTACATTCGCTGTTCAGCAATATTCTATCTTCTGCAACCTCTGCTGCTGATACCCAGGCAAACAGGGTCTGGAGGACCTCAAGCAATCTCCAACAGACCTATAGCTGAGGGTTCTGACTGGCAGAAGGAAAACTATCAAACAGGAAGGACACCTATACCAAAACCCCACCAGTGCGTCACCATCATCAAAGACCAGAGACAGATAAAACCACAAAGATGGGGAAAAGCAGGGCAGAAAAGCTGGGAATTAAAAATAAGAGCGCATCTCCCCTGCAAAGGAGCGCAGCCCATCGCCAGCAACGGATCAAAGCTGGTCAGAGAATGACTTTGATGAGATGAGAGAAAAGGCTTCAGTCCATCAAACTTCTCAGAGCTAAAGGAGGAATTACGTACCCAGCGCAAAGAAACTAAAAATCTTGAAAAAGAGTGGAAGAATGGACAGCTAGACTAATTAATGCAGAGAAGGTCATAAACGACATGACAGAGATGAAAACCATGACACGAGAAATACGTGACAAATGCACAAGCTTCAGTAACCGACTCGATCAACTGGAAGAAAGAGTATCAGCGATTGAGGATCAAATGAATGAAATGAAGCGAGAAGAGAAACCAAAAGAAAAAGAAGAAAAGAAATGAACAAAGCCTGCAAGAAGTTGGGATTATGTAAAAGACCAAATCTACGTCTGATTGGGGTGCCTGAAAGTGAGGGGAGAATGGAACCAAGTTGGAAAACACTCTTCAGGATATCATCCAGGAGAACTTCCCAACCTAGTAGGGCAGGCCAACATTCAAATTCAGGAAATACAGAGAACGCCACAAAGATACCTCCAGAAGGGCAACCCAAGACACATAATTGCCAGATTCACCAAAGTTGAAATGAAGGAAAAATCTTAAGGGCAGCCAGAGAGAAAGGTCGGGTTACCCACAAAGGGAAGCCCATCAGACTAACAGCAGATCTCTCGGCAGAAACTCTACAAGCCAGAAGAGAGTGGGGCCAATATTCAACGTTCTTAAAGAAAAGAATTTTAAACCCAGAATTTCATATCCAGCCAAACTAAGTTTCATCAGTGAAGGAGAAATAAAACTTTACAGATAAGCAAATGCTTAGAGATTTTGTCACTACCAGGCCTGCCTTACAAGAGACCCTGAAGGAAGCCCTAAACATGGAAAGGAACAACTGTACCAGCCATTGCAAAACAAGCCAAAATGTAAATCAACTAATGAGCAAAATAACCAGTTAATATCATAATGGCAGGATTAAGTTCACACATAACAATATTAACTTAAATGTTAATGGACTAAATGCTCCAATTAAAAGACACAGACTGGCAAACTGGATCAAGCGTCAAGACCCATCAGTCTGCTGTATTCAGGAGACCCATCTCACATGCAGAGACATACATAGGCTCAAAATAAAGGGATGGAGGAAGATCTACCAAGCAAATGGAGAACAAAAAGCAGGGGTTGCAATCCTAGTCTCTGATAAAATAGACTTTAAACCATCAAAGATCAAAAGGGACAAAGAAGGCCATTACATAATGGTAAAGGGATCAATTCAACAGGAAGAGCTAACTATCCTAAATATATATGCACCCAATACAGGAGCACCCAGATTCATAAAGCAAGTCCTTGGAGACTTACAAAGAGACATAGACTCCCATACAATAATAATGGGAGACTTCAGCACTCCACTGTCAACATTAGACAGATCAACGAGACAGAAAGTTAACAAGGATATCCAGGAATTGAACTCATCTCTGCACCAAGCAGACCTGATAGACATCTATTGAACTCTCCACCCCAAATCAACAGAATATACATTCTTCAGCACCACATCGCACTTATTCCAAAATTGACCACATAATTGGAAGTAAAGCACTCCTCAGCAAATGTAAAAGAACAGAAATTATAACACACTCTCTCAGACCACAGTGCAATCAAACTAGAACTCAGGACTAAGAAACTCAATCAAAACCGCTCAACTACATGGAAACTGAACAACCTGCTCCTGAATGACTACTGGGTACATAACGAAATGAAAACAGAAATAAAGATGTTCTTTGAAACCAATGAGAACAAAGATACAACATACCAGAATCTCTGGGACACATTTAAAGCAGTGTGTAGAGGAAATTTATAGCACTAAATTCTCACAAGAGAAAGCAGGAAAGATCGAAAATTGACACTCTAACATCACAATTAAAAGAATTAGAGAGGAAGAGCAAACACACTCAAAAGCTAGCAGAAGGCAAGAAATAACTAAGATCAGAGCAGAACTGAAGGAGATAGAAACACAAAAACCTCCAAAAATCAATGAATCCAGGAGTTGGTTTTGAAAAGATCAACAAAATTGACAGACCGCTAGCAAGACTAATAAAGAAGAAAAGAGAGAGGAATCAAATAGATGCAATAAAAATGATAAAGGGATATCACCACCGACCCCACAGAAATACAAACTACCATCAGAGAATACTATAAACACCTCTACGCAAATCAACTAGAAAATTTAGAAGAAATGGATAATTTCCTGGACACTTACACTTCCCAAGACTAAACCAGGAAGAAGTTGAATCTGAATAGACCAATAGCAGGCTCTGAAATTGAGGCAACAATTAATAGCCTGCCCACCAAAAAGTCCAGGACCAGACGGATTCACAGCTGAATTCTACCAGAGGTACAAGGAGGAGCTGGTACCATTCCTTCTGAAACTATTCCAATCAATAGAAAAGAGGGAATCCTCCTAACTCATTTTATGAGGCCAACATCATCCTGATACCAAAGCCTGGCAGAGACACAACAAAAAGAGAATTTTAGACCAATATCCTGATGAACATCGATGCAAAATCTCAATAAAATACTGGCAAACCGGATTCAGCAGCACATCAAAAGCTTATCCACCCTGATCAAGTGGGCTTCATCCCTGGGATGCAAGGCTGGTTCAACATTCGCAAATCAATCAACGTAATCCAGCATATAAACAGAACCAAAGACAAGAACCACATGATTATCTCAATAGATGCAGAAAAGGCTTTTGACAAAATTCAACAGCCCTTCATGCTAAAAACGCTCAATAAATTTGGTATTGATGGAACGTACCTCAAAATAATAAGAGCTATTTATGACAAACCCACAGCTAATATCATACTGAATGGGCAAAACTGGAAAATTTTGAAAACTGGTACAAGACAGGGATGCCCTCTCACCACTCCTATTCAACATAGTGTTGGAAGTTCTGGCTAGGGCAATCAGGCAAGAGAAAGAAATCAAGGGTATTCAGTTAGGAAAAGAAGAAGTCAAATTGTCCCTGTTCGCAGATGACATGATTGTATATTTAGAAAACCCCATTGTCTCAGCCCAAAATCTCCTTAAGCTGATAAGCAACTTCAGCAAAGTCTCAGGATACAAAATTAATGTGCAAAATCACAAGCATTCTTATACACCAGTAACAGACAAGCAGAGAGCCAAATCAGGAATGAACTTCCATTCACAATTGCTTCAAAGAGAATAAAATACCTAGGAATCCAACTTACAAGGGATGTAAAGGACCTCTTCAAGGAGAACTACAAACCACTGCTCAGTGAAATCAAAGAGGACACTAACAAATGGAAGAACATACCATGCTCATGGATAGGAAGAATCAATATCGTGAAAATGGCCATACTGCCCAAGGTTATCTATAGATTCAATGCCATCCCCATCAAGCTACCAATGAGTTTCTTCACAGAATTGGAAAAACTGCTTTAAAGTTCATATGGAACCAAAAAGAGCCCGCATTGCCAAGACAATCCTAAGTCAAAAGGACAAAGCTGGAGGCGCCACGCTACCTGACTTCAAACTATACTACAAGGCTACAGTAACCAAAACAGCATGGTACTGGTACCAAAACAGAGCTATAGACCAATGGAACAGAACAGAGTCCTCAGAAATAATACCACACATCTACAGCCGTCTGATCTTTGATAAACCTGAGAGAAACAAGAAATGGGGAAAGGATTCTATTTAATAAATGGTGCTGGGAAAATTGGCTAGCCATAAGTAGAAAGCTGAAACTGGATCCTTTCCTTACCCTTATACGAAGATTAATTCAAGATGGATTAGAGACTTAAATGTTAGACCTAATACCATAAAACCCTAGAAGAAAATCTAGGTAGTACCATTCAGGACATAGGCATGGGCAAGGACTTCATGTCTAAAACACCAAAAGCAACGGCAGCAAAAGCCAAAATTGACAAATGGGATCTCATTAAACTAAAGAGCTTCTGCACAGCAAAAGAAACTACCATCAGAGTGAACAGGCAACCTACAGAATGGGAGAAAATTTTGCAATCTACTGTCTGACAAAGGGCTAATATCCAGAATCTACAAAGAACTCAAACAAATATACAAGAAAACAAACAACCCCATCAAAAGTGGGCAAAGGATATGAACAGACATTTCTCAAAAGAAGACATTCACACAGCCAACAGACACATGAAAAATGCTCATCATCACTGCCATCAGAGAAATGCAAATCAAAACCACAATGAGATACCATCTCACACCAGTTAGAATGGCCATCATTAAAAAATCAGGAAACAACAAGTGTTGGAGAGGATGTGGAGAAATAGGAACACTTTTTCACTGTTGGTGGGATTGTAAACTAGTTCAACCATTATGGAATACAGTATGGCGATTCCTCAAGGATCTAGAACTAGATGTACCATATGACCCAGCCATCCCACTACTGGGTATATACCCAAAGGATTATAAATTATTCTACTACAAAGACACATGCACACGTATGTTTATTGCGGCACTATTCACAATAGCAAAGACTTGGAATCAACCCAAATGTCCATCTGTGACACACTGGATTAAGAAAATGTGGCACATATACACCATGGAATACTATGCAGCCATAAAAAAGGATGAGTTTGCGTCCTTTGTAGGGACATGGATGCAGCTGGAAACCATCATTCTTAGCAAACTATCACAAGAAGAGAAAACCAAACACCGCATGTTCTCACTCATAGGTGGGAACTGAACAATCAGATCACTTGGACTCGGGAAGGGGAACATCACACACTGGGCCTATCATGGGGAGGGGGAGGGGGAGGGATTGCATTGGGAGGTGGGAGGGGGGAGGGATTGCATTGGGGAGTTATACCTGATATAAATGATGAATTGATGGGTGCTGACGAGTTGATGGGTGCAGCACACCAACATGGCACAAGTATACATATGTAACAAACCTGCACGTTATGCACATGTACCCTAGAACTTAAAGTATAATAAAAAAAAATAAAATGAAAGAAAAAAAAAAAAAGAATTGAATGGAACGCAATGGAGTGGAACAGAATGGAATGCAATGGAATGTGGAATGGAACGGAATAAGCAGTGGAATGGAATGGAACACAGAACGGAAAGGATTCTGATATGGGATGGAATGGAATGGAATGGAATGCAATATGAAGGAATATGGAAGAAATGTAAGATGGAATGCGTTGGAATATGGAATGGAATAGAATATGGAATGAACTGAAACGGAACAGAACGGAAAGGAATATGGAATGGAATTCAACGGTAATTATTGCAACGCAATATGTAATGGAATGGAATATGGTATGGAATGGAATATGGAATGGAATGGAATATTGAAAGGAATTGAATATGGAATGTAATATGCCATGTAATGGAAGGGAACAAGAAGTAATGGAAAGGAATGCAACGGAATATGAATTGGAATGTAAGGGAATGGAATGGAATGGAATGCAGTGGAAGATGGAATGGAATGTACTATAAAATGGAATAGAACGGAATAGAATGAAATGGAATATGGAATGTAATGGAATATGGAATGGGATGCAATGAAATGGAATGGAATGTGGAATGGAATGGAGCGTAATGGAATATGGAACGGAATGGAATGGAATATGGAATGGGATGGAATGAAATAGAATGGAAAGTAAAGGAAAGGATTGTACAACGTAATGTAATGCAATGGAATCCAATACGGAAACTAATATGGAATGGAATGGATGCAATGGAATACCATGGGATGGAAAGGAATATGAAATGGAAAGGAATATGGAACGGAGTGGAACAGAACTGAATGGAATATATAAGTGAACGGAATGCAAAGTAATGCAATCGAATATGGAATGGAATGGAATACGGTATGGAATGAAATATGGAATGGAATTCAACATGGAATGGAATGGAACGGAATATGGAATGGAATGGAATGAAATAAGGAATGGAACGGAATGGAAAGGAATATGTAATGGAATACTGAATGGTATGGAATGGAGTGGAATAGAATGGAATGGAATATGGAATAGAGTAGAATATGGAAAAGAGTGGAATCTGGAATGGAATGGAATGGAACAGAATGGAATGGAAAAGATCGTAATATGTAGTAGAATGAATGGAATGGAATGGAAAGGAAGGGAAGGAAAAGGAATGGAATGTAGAATGGAATGGAATGTGGAATGGAATTGAACAAAACGAAACGGAACAGAATATAGAATTGAATGGAACGGAATGGAGTGGAACTGAATGGAATGCAATGGAATGTGGAATGGAACGAAATAAGCAGTGTAATGGAATGGAACACAGAACGGAACGGATTCTGATATGGGATGGAATGGAAAGGAATGGAATGGGATATGAAGGAATATGGAAGAAATGTAATATGGAATGCGTTGGAATATGGAATGGAATGGAATATGGAATGAACTGACACGGAACAGAACGGAATGGAATATGGAATGGAAAGGAATACGGAATGGAATGTATAACTGAACAGAAAGCAAGGTAATGCAATGGAATGGAATGGAATATGGTATGGAATGGAATATGGAATGGAATGGAATATTTAAAGGAATTGAATATGGAATGTAATATGCAATGGAATGGAACGGAACAAGAAGTAATGGAAAGGAATGAACGGAATATGAATTGGAATGTTAGGGAATGGAATGGAATGGAATGCAGTGGAAGATGGAATGGCATGTACTATAAAATGGAATACAACGGAATAGAATGAAATGAAATATGGAATGTAATGGAAAGTGGAATGCAAGGAAAACTAATGGAATTTTGAATGGAGCATAATGGAATGTGGAATGGAATGGAATATGGAACGGAATGGAATGGAATATGGAATGGGATGGAATGAAATGGAATGGAAAGTAAAGGAAAGGATTATGCAACGTAATGTTATGGAATGGAATCCAATACGGAAATTAATATGGAATGGAATGCATGCAATGGAATACCATGGAATGGAATGGAATATGGAATTGAAAGGAATATGGAATGGAGTGGAACGGAACGGAATGGAATGTATAACTGAACAGAAAGCAAGGTAATGCAATGGAATATGGAATGGAATGGAATACGGTATGGAATGAAATATGGAATGAAATGGAACGGAATATGGAATGGAATGGAATGAAATAAGGAATGGAATGGAATGGAAAGGAATATGTAATGGAATATTGAATGATATGGAATGGAGTGGAATAGAGTGGAATGGAATATGGAATAGAGTAGAATATGGAAAAGAGTGGAATCTGGAACGGAATGGAATGGAACAGAACGGAATGGAAAAGAACATAATATGTAGTAGAATGAATGGAATGGAATGGAAAGGAAGGGAAGGAAAAGGAATGGAATGTAGAATGGAATGGAATGTGGAATGGAATGGAACAAAACGAAACGGAACAGAATATAGAATTGAATGGAACGGAATGGAGTGGAACAGAGTGGAATGTAATGGAATGTGGAATGGAATGGAATAAGCAGTGGAATGGAATGGATCACAGAACGGAAAGGATTCTGATATGGGATGGAATGGAATGGAATGCAATGTGAAGGAATATGGAAGAAATGTAATATGAAATGCGTTGGAATATGGAATGGAATGGAATATGGAATGAACTGAGACGGAACAGAACGGAATGGAATATGGAATGGAATTCAACGGTAATTATTGCAACGCAATATGGAATGGAATGGAATATGGTATGGAATGGAATATGGAATGGAATGGAATATTGAAAGGAATTGAATATGGAATGTAATATGCAAAGGAATGGAATGGCACAAGAAATAATGGAAAGGAATGGAACGGAATATGAATTGGAACGTAAGGGAATGGAATGGAATGGAATGCAGTGGAAGATGGAATGGAATGTACAATGAAATGGAATAGAACGGAATAGAATGAAATGGAATATGGAATGTAATGGAAAGTGGAATGCAATGAAAAATAATGGAATTTGGAATGGAGCGTAATGGAATATGGAATGGAATGGAATATGGAACGGAATGGAATGGAATATGGAATGGGATGGAATGAAATGGAATGGAAAGTAAAGGAAAGGATTATGCAACGTAATGTAATGGAATGGAATCCAATACGGAAACTAATATGGAATGGAATGGATGCAATGGAATACCATGGAATGGAATGGAATATGGAATGGAAAGGAATACGGAATGGAGTGGAAAGGAATGGAATGGAATATATAACTGAACGGAATGCAAAGTAATGCAATGGAATATGGAATGGAATGGAATACGGTATGGAATGAAATATGGAATGGAATGGAACATGGAATGGAATGGAACGGAATATGGAATGGAATGGATTGAAATAAGGAATGGAATGGAATGGAAAGGAATATGCAATGGAATATTGAATGGTATGGAATGGAGTAGAATTGAATGGAATGGAATATGGAATAGAGTAGAATATGGAAAGAGTGGAATCTGGAATGGAATGGAATGCAACAGAATGTAATGGAAAAGAACGTAATATGTAGTAGAATGAATGGAATGGAATGGAAAGGAAGGGAAGGAAAAGGAATGGAATGTAGAATGGAATGGAATGTGGAATGGAATGGAACAAAACGAAACGGAACAGAATATAGAATTGAATGGAACGGAATGGAGTGGAACAGAATGGAATGGAATGGAATGTGGAATGGAATGGAATAAGCAGTGGAATGGAATGGAACACAGAACGGAATGGATTCTGATATGGGATGGAATGGAATGGAATGGAATGGAATGTGAAGGAATATGGAAGAAATGTAATATGGAATGCGTTGGAATATGGAATGGAATGGAATATGGAATGAACTGAAA
>CM058079.1:2018722-2051612 GCA_030247045.1 Colobus guereza | reverse complement strand
CATGGTATTCCATTGCATTCCATTCCATGGTATTCCATTGCATTCCATTCCATATTGCGTTGCAATAATTACCGTTAATTCCATTCCATTCACATTCCATTCCATTGCATATTACATTCCATTCCATCCATATCAGAATCCATTCCATTCCGTTCTGTGTTCCATTCCATTCCATGGTATTCCATTGCATTACTTTGCATTCCGTTCAGTTATATATTCCATTCCATTCCATCCATTCCATATTCCATTGCATTACTTTGCATTCCGTTCAGTTATATATTCCATTCCATTGCATTCCATTCCATTGCATTCCATTCCATCCATATCAGAATCCATTCCATTCTGTGTTCCATTCCATTCTGTGTTCCATTCCATTGCATATTACATTCCATATTCATTCCATTCCATCTTCCTGCATTCCATTCCATTGCATATTACATTCCATTCCATCCATATCAGAATCCATTCCATTCCAATTCATATTCCATTCCATTGCATTACTTTGCATTCCATTCCATATTGCGTTGCAATAATTACCGTTAATTCCATTCCATTCCATATTCAACGCATTCCATATTACATTTCTTCCATATTCCATTCCGTTCTGTTCCGTTTCAATTCATTCCATATTCCATTGCATCCATTCCATTCCATTCCATTCCATGGTATTCCATTGCATTCCATTCCATGGTATTCCATTGCATTACTTTGCATTCCATTCCATCCATATCAGAATCCATTCCATTCCATTGCATATTACATTCCATTCCATATTGCGTTGCAATAATTACCGTTAATTCCATTCCATTGCATATTACATTCCATTCCATCCATATCAGAATCCATTCCATTCTGTTCCACTCCATTCCATTCCGTTCTGTGTTCCATTCCATTTCATTCCATTCCATCTTCCACTGCATTCCATTCCATTCCTTCCATTCCATTCACATTCCATTCCATGGTATTCCATTGCATTACTTTGCATTCCATTCCATCCATATCAGAATCCGTTCCGTTCTGTGTTCCATTCCATTGCATTCCATTCCATTCCATTCCACTGCTTATTCCATTCCATACCATATTCCATTCCATATTGCGTTGCAATAATTACCGTTAATTCCATTCCATTCTGTGTTCCATTCCATTCCACTGCTTATTCCATTCCATTCTGTGTTCCATTCCATTCCATGTTCCATTCCATTCCAATTCATATTCCGTTCCATTCCATTCTGTTCCGTTTCAGTTCATTCCATATTCCTTCACATTCCATTCCATGTTCCATTCCATTCTGTGTTCCATTCCATTGCATATTACATTCCATATTCATTCCATTCCATATTCCGTTCCATTCCATTCCACATTCCATTCCATTCCATTCCAATTCATATTCCGTTCCATTCCATTCATATTCCATTCCATTCCATTCCATTCCTCCATTCCATTCCATTTCATTCTATTCCATTCCATTCTGTGTTCCATTCCATTCCATGTTCCATTCCATTCATTCCATTCCATTCTGTTCCTCCATTCCGTTCCATATTCCATTCCATTCCATTTCATTCCATTCATTCTACTACATATTCGTTCTTTTCCATTCCATTTCATTCCATACCGTATTCCATTCCATTCTGTGTTCCATTCCATTCCATGGTATTCCATTGCATCCATTCCATTCTGTTCCATTCCATTCCGTTCATTCCATTCCATCTTCCTGCATTCCATTCCATTCAATTCTATATTCTGTTCCATTCCATTTCATTCTATTCCGTTCTATTCCATTTTATAGTACATTCCATTCCATATTGCGTTGCAATAATTACCGTTAATTCCATTCCATTCCATCCATATCAGAATCCATTCCATTCCATGGTATTCCATTGCATCCATTCCATTCTGTTCCTCCATTCCATATTTCATTCCATATTCATTCCATTCCTTTCCATTGCTTCTTGTTCCGTTCCATTCCATTCCGTTCTGTGTTCCATTCCATTCCATGGTATTCCATTGCATCCATTCCATTCCTTATTTCATTCCATTCCTTTTCCTTCCTTCCTTTCCATTCCATTCCATTCTGTGTTCCATTCCATTCTGTTCCATTCCATTCTGTTCCATTCCATTCTGTGTTCCATTCCATTCTGTTCCGTTTCGTTTTGTTCCATTCCATTCCATTCCATATTTCATTCCATACCGTATTCCATTCCATCCCATATCAGAATCCATTCCATTCCATTCAATTCTATATTCTGTTCCGTTTCAATTCATTCCATATTCCGTTCCATTCCATTCCATGTTCCATTCCATTCCATGGTATTCCATTGCATTACTTTGCATTCCATTCCATTGCATATTACATTCCATATTCCTTCACATTCCATTCCATGTTCCATTCCATTCTGTTCCATTCCATTGCATTACTTTGCATTCCATTCCATTCTATTCCATTTTATAGTACATTCCATTCCATTCTGTTCCGTTTCGTTTTGTTCCATTCCATTCTGTTCCACTCCATTCCATATTTCATTCCATTCCATGTTCCATTCCATTGCATTACTTTGCATTCCGTTCAGTTATATATTCCATTCCATCTTCACTGCATTCCATTCCATCCCATATCAGAATCCATTCCATTCCGTTCTGTGTTCCATTCCATTCCACTGCTTATTCCATTCCATTCAATTCTATATTCTGTTCCATTCCATTACATTCGTTGCATAATCCTTTCCTTTCCATTCCATTCCATTCTGTTCCATTCCATTCTGTTCCATTCCATTCCTTTCCATTGCTTCTTGTTCCGTTCCATTCCACATTCCATTCCATGGTATTCCATTGCATCCATTCCATTCCATGGTATTCCATTGCATCCATTCCATTCTGTGTTCCATTCCATTCCACTCCATTCCGTTCCATATTCCATTCCATTCTGTTCCGTTTCGTTTTGTTCCATTCCATTCCATCCATATCAGAATCCATTCCATTCCGTTCCGTTCCACTCCATTCCATTCCATCTTCACTGCATTCCATTCCATTCTGTGTTCCATTCCATTCCGTTCCGTTCCACTCCATTCCATTCCGTTCTGTGTTCCATTCCATTCCATCCATATCAGAATCCATTCCGTTCTGTGTTCCATTCCATTCCTCCATTCCATTCCGTTCTGTGTTCCATTCCATTCCATGGTATTCCATTGCATTCCATTCCATCCCATATCAGAATCCATTCCATTCCGTTCTGTTCCGTTTCAATTCATTCCATATTCCATTCCGTTCTGTGTTCCATTCCATTCCGTTCTGTTCCGTTTCAATTCATTCCATATTCCATTCCATTGCATTCCATTCCATGGTATTCCATTGCATCCATTCCATTCTGTGTTCCATTCCATTCCGTTCTGTTCCGTTTCGTTTTGTTCCATTCCATTCCACTGCTTATTCCATTCCATTGCATTCCATTCCATGGTATTCCATTGCATTCCATTCAGTTATATATTCCATTCCATTCCCTTACATTCCAATTCATATTCCATTCCATCCATATCAGAATCCGTTCCGTTCTGTGTTCCATTCCATTCCATGGTATTCCATTGCATTACTTTGCATTCCATTCCATTCTGTTCCTCCATTCCATACCATATTCCATTCCGTTCCGTTCCTCCATTCCATATTTCATTCCATACCGTATTCCATTCCATTCCATATTCCATTCCATTCCTTTCCATTCCATTCTGTTCCGTTTCAATTCATTCCATATTCCATTCATTCCATTCCACTCCATTCCATATTCCTTTCCATTCCATATTCCATTCCATTCCATGGTATTCCATTGCATCCATTCCATTCCATATTAATTTCCGTGTTAATTCCATTCCATTACATTACGTTGCATAATCCTTTCCTTTACTTTCCATTCCATTTCATTCCATCCATTCCATATTCCATTCCATTCCATTCCATATTCCATTCCATTCCATATTCCATTCGCTCCATTCCAAATTCCATTATTTTCATTGCATTCCACTTTCCATTACATTCCATATTCCATTTCATTCTATTCCGTTCTATTCCATTTTATAGTACATTCCATTCCATCTTCACTGCATTCCATTCCATTCCATTCCATTCCATTCCAATTCATATTCCGTTCCATTCCTTTCCATTACTTCTTGTTCCGTTCCATTCCATTCCATATTCAATTCCTTTCAATATTCCATTCCATTCCATATTCCATTCCATACCATATTCCATTCCATTCCATATTGCGTTGCAATAATTACCGTTAATTCCATTCCATATTCCATTCCATTCTGTTCCGTTTCAATTCATTCCATATTCCATTCCATTCCATATTCCAACGCATTCCATATTACATTTCTTCCATATTCCTTCACATTCCATTCCATTCCATTCCATTCCATCCCATATCAGAATCCGTTCCGTTCTGTGTTCCATTCCATTCCATTCCATATTCCATTCCATTCCATTCCATTCCATTCCATTCTGTTCCTCCATTCCGTTCCATTCCATTCAATTCTATATTCTGTTCCGTTTCGTTTTGTTCCATTCCATTCCACATTCCATTCCATTCTACATTCCATTCCATTTCCATTCCATTCCATTTCCATTCCATTTCATTCCATCCCATATCAGAATCCATTCCATTCCATTGCATTCCATTCAGTTATATATTCCATTCCATTCTATTCCATTCCATTCCATTCATTCATTCCATTCCATTCCATTACATTCGTTGCATAATCCTTTCCTTTACTTTCCATTCCATTCCGTTCCATTCCATTCATTCCATTCCATTCCATTCATTCCATTCATTCCATTCATTCCATATTCCTTCATTCCATTCCTTTCCATTCCATTCCATTTCATTCTATTCCATTCTATTCCATTCTATTCCTCCATTCCATTCCATTCTGTTCCATTTCGTTTTGTTCCATTCCATTCCATTCATTCCATATTCCGTTCCATTCCACATTCCATTCCATTCCATACCATATTCCATTCCATTCCATGGTATTCCATTGCATTACTTTGCATTCCATTCCATTGCATATTACATTCCATATTCCTTCACATTCCATTCCATGTTCCATTCCATTCTGTTCCATTCCATTGCATTACTTTGCATTCCATTCCATATTAGTTTCCGTGTTAATTCCATTCCATTCTGTTCCGTTTCGTTTTGTTCCATTCCATTCTGTTCCACTCCATTCCATATTTCATTCCATTCCATGTTCCATTCCATTCTGTGTTCCATTCCATTCCATCTTCACTGCATTCCATTCCATTCTGTTCCGTTTCAGTTCATTCCATATTCCATTCCGTTCTGTGTTCCATTCCATTCCACTGCTTATTCCATTCCATTCAATTCTATATTCTGTTCCGTTTCAGTTCATTCCATATTCCGTTCCATTCCATTCTACATTCCATTCCATTCTGTTCCATTCCATTCTGTTCCATTCCATTCACTGCTTATTCCGTTCCATTCCACATTCCATTCCATTCTATTCCATTTTATAGTACATTCCATTCCATGGTATTCCATTGCATCCATTCCATTCTGTGTTCCATTCCATTCCACTCCATTCCGTTCCATATTCCATTCCATTCTGTTCCGTTTCGTTTTGTTCCATTCCATTCTACATTCCATTCCATCCATATCAGAATCCATTCCATTCCGTTCCGTTCCACTCCATTCCATTCCATCTTCACTGCATTCCATTCCATGGTATTCCATTGCATCCATTCCATTCTGTGTTCCATTCCATTGCATTACTTTGCATTCCATTCCATGGTATTCCATTGCATCCATTCCATTCCATTCCGTTCTGTGTTCCATTCCATTCCATGGTATTCCATTGCATCCATTCCATTCCATATTAGTTTCCGTGTTAATTCCATTCCATATTGCGTTGCAATAATTACCGTTAATTCCATTCCATTCCATGTTCCATTCCATTCCGTTCTGTGTTCCATTCCATTCCATATTGCGTTGCAATAATTACCGTTAATTCCATTCCATTCCATTCCATCTTCCACTGCATTCCATTCCATTCCGTTCTGTGTTCCATTCCATTCACTGCTTATTCCGTTCCATTCCATTCACTGCTTATTCCATTCCATTCCAATTCATATTCCGTTCCATTCCATTCACTGCTTATTCCGTTCCATTCCACTCCATTCCGTTCCATTCCATTCACATTCCATTCCATCCATATCAGAATCCGTTCCGTTCTGTGTTCCATTCCATTCTGTTCACTCCATTCCATATTCCATTCCATTCTGTTCCTCCATTCCATTCCATCTTCCTGCATTCCATTCCATTCCATTCCATTCCATTCTGTTCCATTTCGTTTTGTTCCATTCCATTTCATTCCATTCCATATTAATTTCCGTGTTAATTCCATTCCATTCACATTCCATTCCATTCCATTCTGTTCCACTCCATTCCGTTCCATTCAATTCTATATTCTGTTCCGTTTCGTTTTGTTCCATTCCATTCCACATTCCATTCCATTCTACATTCCATTCCATTTCATTCCATTCCTTCCATTCCATTCCATTCATTCTACTACATATTACGTTCTTTTCCATTCCATTCTGTTCCATTCCATTCCATTCCAGATTCCACTCTTTTCCATATTCTACTCTATTCCATATTCCATTCCATTCTGTTCACTCCATTCCATTCCATTCCATCCATTCCATTCCATCCATTCCATATTCCATTTCATTCCATTCCTTATTTCATTCCATTCCATTCCATTCCATTCTGTTCCACTCCATTCCATTCCTTCCATTCCATTCCATATTTCATTCCATACCGTATTCCATTCCATTCCATATTCCATTGCATTACTTTGCATTCCGTTCAGTTATATATTCCATTCCGTTCCGTTCCACTCCATTCCATATTCCTTTCCATTCCATATTCCATTTCATTCCATTCCATGGTATTCCATTGCATCCATTCCATTCCATATTAGTTTCCGTGTTAATTCCATTCCATTACATTCGTTGCATAATCCTTTCCTTTACTTTCCATTCCATTTCATTCCATCCATTCCATATTCCATTCCATTCCGTTCCATATTCCATTCCATTCCATATTCCATTCGCTCCATTCCAAATTCCATTATTTTCATTGCATTCCACTTTCCATTACATTCCATATTCCATTTCATTCTATTCCGTTCTATTCCATTTTATAGTACATTCCATTCCATCTTCCACTGCATTCCATTCCATTCCATTCCCTTACATTCCAATTCATATTCCGTTCCATTCCTTTCCATTGCTTCTTGTTCCGTTCCATTCCATTGCATATTACATTCCATATTCAATTCCTTTCAATATTCCATTCCATTCCATATTCCATTACGTACCATATTCCACTCCATTCCAAATTGCGTTGCAATAATTACCATTGAATTTCATTCCATATTCCATTCCGTTCTGTTTCGTTTCAATTCATTCATTATTCCATTCCATTCCATATTCCAACGCATTCCATATTACATTTCTTCCATATTCCTTCACATTCCATTCCATTCCATTCCATTCCATCCCATATCAGAATCCGTTCCGTTCTGTGTTCCATTCCATTCCACTGCTTATTCCGTTCCATTCCACATTCCATTCCATTCTGTTCCACTCCATTCCGTTCCATTCAATTCTATATTCTGTTCCGTTTCGTTTTGTTCCATTCCATTCCACATTCCATTCCATTCTACATTCCATTCCTTTTCCTTCCCTTCCTTTCCATTCCATTCCATTCATTCTACTACATATTACGTTCTTTTCCATTCCATTCTGTTCCATTCCATTCCATTCCAGATTCCACTCTTTTCCATATTCTACTCTATTCCATATTCCATTCCATTCTATTCCACTCCATTCCATACCATTCAATATTCCATTACATATTCCTTTCCATTCTATTCCATTCCATTATTCCATTCCATTTCATTCCATATTCCATTCCATTCCATTCCATTCCTTCCATTCCATTCCATATTTCATTCCATTCCATATTCATTCCATTCCATATTCCGTTGCATTACTTTGCATTCCGTTCAGTTATATATTCCATTCCGTTCCGTTCCACTCCATTCCATATTCCTTTCCATTCCATATTCCATTCCATTCCATGGTATTCCATTGCATCCATTCCATTCCACATTCCATTCCATGTTCCATTCCATTCCATTCCATTACGTTGCATAATCCTTTCCTTTACTTTCCATTCCATTTCATTGCATCCCATTCCATATTCCGTTCCATTCCGTTCCATATTCCATTCCATTCCATATTCCATTGCGCTCCATTCCAAATTCCATTATTTTTCATTGCATTCCACTCTCCTTTACATTCCATATTCCATTTCATTCTATTCCGTTCTATTCCATTTTTTAGTACATTCCATTCCATCTTCCACTGCATTCCATTCCATTCCATTCCCTTACATTCCAATTCATATTCCGTTCCATTCCTTTCCATTGCTTCTTGTTCCGTTCCATTCCATTGCATATTACATTCCATATTCAATTCCTTTCAATATTCCATTCCATTCCATATTCCATTCCATACCATATTCCATTCCATTCCATATTGCGTTGCAATAATTACCGTTGAATTCCATTCCATTCATTCCATATTCCATTCCGTTCTGTTCGTTTCAATTCATTCCATATTCCATTCCATTCCATCCATTCCATATTCATTCCATTCATTCCATTCCTTCCATTCCATTCCATTCATATTCCATTCCATTCCATTCCATTCCATCCCATATCAGAATCCGTTCCGTTCTGTGTTCCATTCCATTCCACTGCTTATTCCGTTCCATTCCACATTCCATTCCATTCCATTCTGTTCCACTCCATTCCGTTCCATTCAATTCTATATTCTGTTCCGTTCCGTTTTGTTCCATTCCATTCTACATTCCATTCCTTTTCCTTCCCTTCCTTCCCATTCCATTCTATTCTACATTCCATTCCTTTTCCTTCCCTTCCTTTCCATTCCATTCCATTCATTCTACTACATATTACGTTGTTTTCCATTCCATTCTGTTCCATTCCATTCCATTCCAGATTCCACTCTTTAACATATTCTACTCTATTCCATATTCCATTCCATTCTATTCCACTCCATTCCATACCATTCAATATTCCATTACATATTCCTTTCCATTCCATTCAATTCCTTATTTCATCCCATTCCATTCCATACTCCTTTCCATTCCATTCCATGTTCCATTCCATTCCATGTTCCATTCCATTCCATATTTCATTCCATACCGTATTCCATTCCATTCCATATTCCATTGCATTACTTTGCATTCCGTTCAGTTATATATTCCATTCCGTTCCATTCCATTTCATTCCATATTCCTTTCCATTCCATATTCATTCCATTCCACATTCCATTCCATGGTATTCCATTGCATTCCATTCCATTCCATATTAGTTTCCGTATTAGATTCCATTCCATTACATTACGTTGCATAATCCTTTCCTTTACTTTCCATTCCATTTCATTCCATCCCATTCCATATTCCATTCCATTCCGTTCCATATTCCATTCCATTCCATATTCCATTACGCTCCATTCCAAATTCCATTATTTTCATTGCATTCCACTTTCCATTACATTCCATATTCCATTTCATTCTATTCCGTTCTATTCCATTTTATAGTACATTCCATTCCATCTTCCACTGCATTCCATTCCATTCCATTCCCTTACATTCCAATTCATATTCCGTTCCATTCCTTTCCATTGCTTCTTGTTCCGTTCCATTCCATTGCATATTACATTCCATATTCCATTCCTTTCAATATTCCCTTTCATTGCATATTACATTCCATACCATATTCCATTCCATTACATATTGCGTTGCCATAATTACCGTTGAATTCCATTCCATATTCCATTCCGTTCTGTTCCGTTTCAGTTCATTCCATATTCCATTCCATTCCATATTCCAACGCATTCCATATTACATTTCTTCCATATTCCTTCACATTCCATTCCATTCCATTCCATTCCATCCCATATCAGAATCCGTTCCGTTCTGTGTTCCATTCCATTCCACTGCTTATTCCGTTCCATTCCACATTCCATTCCATTCCATTCTGTTCCACTCCATTCCGTTCCATTCAATTCTATATTCTGTTCCGTTTCGTTTTGTTCCATTCCATTCCACATTCCATTCCATTCTACATTCCATTCCTTTTCCTTCCCTTCCTTTCCATTCCATTCATTCTACTACATATTACGTTCTTTTCCATTCCATTCTGTTCCATTCCATTCCATTCCATATTCCATTCCATTCCATTCTATTCCACATTCCATTCCATTCTATTCCACTCCATTCCATACCATTCAATATTCCATTACATATTCCTTTCCATTCCATTCCATTCCTTATTTCATTCCATTCCATTCCATATTCCGTTCCATTCCATTCCATGTTCCATTCCATTCCATATTTCATTCCATACCATATTCCATTCATTCCATATTCCATTGCATTACTTTGCATTCCGTTCAGTTATATATTCCATTCCATTCTGTTCCTCCATTCCATATTCCTTTCCATTCCATATTCCATTTCATTCCATACCGTATTCCATTCCATTCCATTCAATTCTATATTCTGTTCCGTTTCAGTTCATTCCATATTCCATTCCATTACATTACGTTGCATAATCCTTTCCTTTACTTTCCATTCCATTTCATTCCATCCCATTCCATATTCCATTCCATTCCATTCCATATTCCATTCCATTCCATTCATTCCATTCCACTCCATTCCATATTCCATTCCATATTTCATTCCATTCCATTCATTCCATTTCATTCCATATTCCATTTCATTCTATTCCGTTCTATTCCATTTTATAGTACATTCCATTCCATCTTCCACTGCATTCCATTCCATTCCATTCCTCCATTCCATTCCATTCCATTCCATCTTCCATTCCATTCCTTTCCATTACTTCTTGTTCCGTTCCATTCCATTGCATATTACATTCCATATTCAATTCCTTTCAATATTCCATTCCATTCCATATTCCATTCCATACCATATTCCATTCCATTCCATATTGCGTTGCAATAATTACCGTTAATTCCATTCCATATTCCATTCCATTCTGTTCCATTCCATTTCATTCTATTCCGTTCTATTCCATTTTATAGTACATTCCATTCCATATTCCATTCCGTTCCATATTCCATTTCATTCCATATTCATTCCATTCCATTGCATTCCATTCCATTCCATTCCATCCCATATCAGAATCCATTCCATTCCGTTCTGTGTTCCATTCCATTCCACTGCTTATTCCATTCCATTCCATATTCCATTCCATTCCATTCTGTTCCTCCATTCCGTTCCATTCAATTCTATATTCTGTTCCGTTTCGTTTTGTTCCATTCCATTCCACATTCCATTCCATTCTACATTCCATTCCTTTTCCTTCCCTTCCTTTCCATTCCATTCCATTCATTCTACTACATATTACGTTCTTTTCCATTCCATTCTGTTCCATTCCATTCCATTCCATCCATTCCATTCTATTCCATTCTATTCCACTCCATTCCATATTCCATTCCATTCTATTCCACTCCATTCCATACCATTCAATATTCCATTACATATTCCTTTCCATTCCATTCCATTCATTCCTTATTTCATTCCATTCCATTCCATATTCCGTTCCATTCCATTCCATGTTCCATTCCATTCCATATTTCATTCCATACCGTATTCCATTCCATTCCATATTCCATTGCATTACTTTGCATTCCGTTCAGTTATATATTCCATTCCGTTCCATTCCACTCCATTCCATATTCCTTTCCATTCCATATTGCATTCCATTCCATGGTATTCCATTGCATCCATTCCATTCCATTCCATTATTCCATTCCGTGTTAATTCCATTTCATTACATTACGTTGCATAATCCTTTCCTTTACTTTCCATTCCATTTCATTCCATCCCATTCCATATTCCATTCCATTCCGTTCCATATTCCATTCCATTCCATATTCCATTACGCTCCATTCCAAATTCCATTATTTTTCATTGCATTCCACTTTCCATTACATTCCATATTCCATTTCATTCTATTCCGTTCTATTCCATTTTATAGTACATTCCATTCCATATTCATTCCATTCCATCCATTCCATTCCCTTACATTCCAATTCATATTCCGTTCCATTCCTTTCCATTACTTCTTGTTCCGTTCCATTCCATTGCATATTACATTCCATATTCAATTCCTTTCAATATTCCATTCCATTCCATATTCCATTCCATACCATATTCCATTCCATTCCATATTGCGTTGCAATAATTACCGTTAATTCCATTCCATATTCCATTCCGTTCTGTTCCGTTTCAGTTCATTCCATATTCCATTCCATTCCATTTCATTCCATCCCATTCCATATTCCATTTCATTCCATCCATTCCATTCTACATTCCATTCCTTTCCATTCCATTCCATCCCATATCAGAATCCATTCCGTTCTGTGTTCCATTCCATTCCACTGCTTATTCCGTTCCATTCCACATTCCATTCCATTCCATTCTGTTCCACTCCATTCCGTTCCATTCAATTCTATATTCTGTTCCGTTTCGTTTTGATGCATTCCATTCCACATTCCATTCCATTCTACATGCCATTCCTTTTCCTTCCCTTCCTTTCCATTCCATTCCATTCATTCTACTACATATTACTTTCTTTTCCATTCCATTCTGTTCCATTCCATTCCGTTCCAGATTCCACTCTTTTCCATATTTTACTCTATTCCATATTCCTTTCACTCTATTCCACTCCATTCCATACCATTCAATATTCCATTACATATTCCTTTCCATTCCGTTCCATTCCTTATTTCATTCGATTTCATTCCATATTCCGTTCCATTCCATTCCATACTTCATTCCATTCCATATTTCATTCCATACCGTACTCCATTCCATTTCATATTCCATTGCATTACTTTGCATTCCGTTCAGTTATACATTCCATTGCATTCCGTTCCACACCATTCCATATTCCTTTTCATTCGATATTCCATTCCATTCCATGGTATTCCATTGCATCCATTCTATTCCATTTTATAGTACATTCCATTCCATTGCATTCCATTCCATTACATTCGTTGCATAATCCTTTCCTTTACTTTCCATTCCATTTCATTCCATCCCATTCCATATTCCATTCCATTCCGTTCCATATTCCATTCCATTCCATATTCCATTCGCTCCATTCAAATTCCATTATTTTCATTGCATTCCACTTTCCATTACATTCCATATTCCATTTCATTCTATTCCGTTCTATTCCATTTTATAGTACATTCCATTCCATCTTCCACTGCATTCCATTCCATTCCATTCCTTACATTCCAATTCATATTCCGTTCCATTCCTTTCCATTACTTCTTGTTCCGTTCCATTCCATTGCATATTACATTCCATATTCAATTCCTTTCAATATTCCATTCCATTCCATATTCCATTCCATACCATATTCCATTCCATTCCATATTGCGTTGCAATAATTACCGTTGAATTCCATTCCATATTCCATTCCGTTCTGTTCCGTTTCAGTTCATTCCATATTCCATTCCATTCCATATTCCAACGCATTCCATATTACATTTCTTCCATATTCCTTCACATTCCATTCCATCCCATATCAGAATCCGTTCCGTTCTGTGTTCCATTCCATTCCACTGCTTATTCCGTTCCATTCCACATTCCATTCCATTCCATTCTGTTCCACTCCATTCCGTTCCATTCAATTCTATATTCTGTTCCGTTTCGTTTTGTTCCATTCCATTCCACATTCCATTCCTTTTCCTTCCCTTCCTTTCCATTCCATTCCATTCATTCTACTACATATTACGTTCTTTTCCATTCCATTCTGTTCCATTCCATTCCATTCCAGATTCCACTCTTTTCCATATTCTACTCTATTCCATATTCCATTCCATTCTATTCCACTCCATTCCATACCATTCAATATTCCATTACATATTCCTTTCCATTCCATTCCATTCCTTATTTCATTCCATTCCATTCCATATTCCTTTCCATTCCATTCCATGTTCCATTCCATTCCATATTTCATTCCATACCGTATTCCATTCCATTCCATATTCCATTGCATTACTTTGCATTCCGTTCAGTTATATATTCCATTCCGTTCCATTCCACTCCATTCCATATTCCTTTCCATTCCATATTCCATTACATTCCATGGTATTCCATTCCATTCCATTCTATTCCATTTTATAGTACATTCCATTCCATTGGATTCCATTCCATTACATTACGTTGCATAATCCTTTCCTTTACTTTCCATTCCATTTCATTCCATCCCATTCCATATTCCATTCCATTCCATATTCCATTACGCTCCATTCCAAATTCCATTATTTTTCATTGCATTCCACTTTCCATTACATTCCATATTCCATTTCATTCTATTCCGTTCTATTCCATTTTATAGTACATTCCATTCCATCTTCCACTGCATTCCATTCCATTCCATTCCCTTACATTCCAATTCATATTCCGTTCCATTCCTTTCCATTACTTCTTGTTCCATTCCATTCCATTGCATATTACATTCCATATTCAATTCCTTTCAATATTCCATTCCATTCCATATTCCATTCCATACCATATTCCATTCCATTCCATATTGCGTTGCAATAATTACCGTTGAATTCCATTCCATATTCCATTCCGTTCTGTTCCGTTTCAGTTCATTCCATATTCCATTCCATTCCATATTCCATTACGCTCCATTCCAAATTCCATTATTTTTCATTGCATTCCACTTTACATTACATTCCATTTTCCATTTCATTCTATTCCGTTCTATTCCATTTTATAGTACATTCCATTCCATCTTACACTGCATTCCATTCCATTCCATTCCCTTACATTCCAATTCATATTCCGTTCCATTCCATTACATTCCATATTCCATTCCGTTCCATTCCATTGCATATTACATTCCATATTCAATTCCTTTCAATATTCCATTCCATTCCATATTCCATTCCATTCCATATTCCATTCCATTCCATATTGCGTTGCAATAATTACCGTTGAATTTCATTCCATATTCCATTCCGTTCTGTTCCGTTTCAGTTCATTCCATATTCCATTCCATTCCATTTCATTCCATACCGTATTCCATTCCATTCATTCCATTCCTTCCATTCCATTCATTCATTCCATTCCATTCCATTCCATTCCATTCCATCCCATATCAGAATCCATTCCGTTCTGTGTTCCATTCCATTCCACTGCTTATTCCGTTCCATTCCACATTCCATTCCATTCCATTCTGTTCCACTCCATTCCGTTCCATTCAATTCTATATTCTGTTCCGTTTCGTTTTGTTCCATTCCATTCCACATTCCATTCCATTCTACATTCCATTCCTTTTCCTTCCCTTCCTTTCCATTCCATTCCATTCATTCTACTACATATTACGTTCTTTTCCATTCCATTCTGTTCCATTCCATTCCATTCATTCTACTACATATTCATTCTTTTCCATTCCATTCTACATTCCATTCCATCCATATCAGAATCCATTCCATTCTATTCACTCCATTCCATACCATTCAATATTCCATTACATATTCCTTTCCATTCCATTCCATTCCTTATTTCATTCCATTCCATTCCATTCCATTCCTTATTTCATTCCATACCGTATTCCATTCCATTCCATATTTCATTCCATACCGTATTCCATTCCATTCCATATTCCATTGCATTACTTTGCATTCCGTTCAGTTATATATTCCATTCCGTTCCGTTCCTCCATTCCATATTTCATTCCATACCGTATTCCATTCCATTCCATGGTATTCCATTGCATCCATTCCATTCCATATTACATTTCTTCCATATTCCTTTCCATTCCATTACATTACGTTGCATAATCCTTTCCTTTACTTTCCATTCCATATTCATTCCATTCATTCCATATTCCATTCCATTCCGTTCCATATTCCATTCCATTCCATTCCATTCTATTCACTCCATTCCATATTCCATTCCATATTCCTTCATTCCATTCCATTCCTTTCCATTCCATATTCCATATTCCATTTCATTCTATTCCGTTCTATTCCATTTTATAGTACATTCCATTCCATCTTCCATGCATTCCATTCCATTCCATTCCTTACATTCCAATTCATATTCCGTTCCATTCCTTTCCATTACTTCTTGTTCCGTTCCATTCCATTGCATCCATTCCATTCCATTCCATTCCATTCCATTCCATGTTTCATTCCATTCCATATTCCATTCCATACCATATTCCATTCCATGCCATATTGCGTTGCAATAATTACCGTTGAATTCCACTCCATATTCCATTCCGTTCTGTTCCGTTTCAGTTCATTCCATATTCCATTCCATTCCATATTCCAACGCCTTCCATATTACATTTCTTCCATATTCCTTCACATTCCATTCCATTCCATCCCATATCAGAATCCGTTCCGTTCTGTGTTCCATTCCATTCCACTGCTTATTCCGTTCCATTCCACATTCCATTCCATTCCATTCTGTTCCAATCCATTCCGTTCCATTCAATTCTATATTCTGTTGCGTTTCTTTTTTTTCCATTCCATTCCACATTCCTTTCCATTCTACATTCCAGTCCTTTTATTTCCCTTCCTTTCCATTCCATTCCATTCATTCTACTACATATTACGTTCTTTTCCATTCCATTCCATTGCATTCCATTCCATTCCAGATTCCACTCTTTTCCATATTCTACTGTATTCCATATTCCATTCCATTCTATTCCACTCCATTCCATACCATTCAATATTCCATTACATATTCCATTCCGTTCCATTCCATTCCTTATTTCATTCCATTCCATTCCATATTCCATTCCATTCCATTCCATGTTCCATTCCATTCCATATTTCATTCCATACCGTATTCCATTCCATTCCATATTCCATTGCATTACTTTGCATTCCGTTCAGTTATATATTCCATTCCATTCTATTCACTCCATTCCATATTCCTTTCCATTCCATATTCCATTCCATTCCATTCTATTCCATTCTATTCCATTCCATTCAATTCTATATTCTGTTCCGTTTCGTTTTGTTCCATTCCATTCCATTACATTACGTTGCATAATCCTTTCCTTTACTTTCCATTCCATTTCATTCCATCCCATTCCATATTCCATTCCATTCCGTTCCATATTCCATTCCATTCCATATTCCATTACGCTCCATTCCAAATTCCATTATTTTTCATTGCATTCCACTTTCCATTACATTCCATATTCCATTTCATTCTATTCCGTTCTATTCCATTTTATAGTACATTCCATTCCATCTTCCACTGCATTCCATTCCCTTACATTCCAATTCATATTCCGTTCCATTCCTTTCCATTACTTCTTGTTCCATTCCATTCCATTGCATATTACATTCCATATTCAATTCCTTTCAATATTCCATTCCATTCCATATTCCATTCCATACCATATTCCATTCCATTCCATATTGCGTTGCAATAATTACCGTTGAATTCCATTCCATTCCATATTCCATTCCGTTCTGTTCCGTTTCAGTTCATTCCATATTCCATTCCATTCCGTTCCATTCCATTCCATTCCATTCCATATTCCATTCGCTCCATTCCAAATTCCATTATTTTCATTGCATTCCACTTTCCATTACATTCCATATTCCATTTCATTCTATTCCGTTCTATTCCATTTTATAGTACATTCCATTCCATATTCCATTCCGTTCCATTCCATTTCATTCCATTCCTTACATTCCAATTCATATTCCGTTCCATTCCATTACATTCCATATTCCATTCCGTTCCATTCCATTGCATATTACATTCCATATTCAATTCCTTTCAATATTCCATTCCATTCCATATTCCATTCCATTCCATATTTCATTCCATTCCATATTGCGTTGCAATAATTACCGTTAATTCCATTCCATATTCCATTCCGTTCTGTTCCGTTTCAGTTCATTCCATATTCCATTCCATTCCATATTCCATTCATTCCATTCATTCCATTCCTTCCATTCCATTCTGTTCACTCCATTCCATTCCTTTCCATTCCATTCCATCCATATCAGAATCCATTCCGTTCTGTGTTCCATTCCATTCCACTGCTTATTCCGTTCCATTCCATTCCATTCCATTCTGTTCCTCCATTCCGTTCCATTCAATTCTATATTCTGTTCCGTTTCGTTTTGTTCCATTCCATTCCACATTCCATTCCATTCTACATTCCATTCCATATTCCTTCCATTCCATTCCGTTCCATTCCATTCATTCTACTACATATTCGTTCTTTTCCATTCCATTCTGTTCCATTCCATTCCATTCCATTCTATTCCTCCATTCCATTCCATATTCATTCCATTCCATCCATATCAGAATCCATTCCATTCTATTCCACTCCATTCCATACCATTCAATATTCCATTACATATTCCTTTCCATTCCATTCCATTCCTTATTTCATTCCATTCCATTCCATCCATTCCATATTTCATTCCATACCGTATTCCATTCCATTCCATATTCCATTCCATTCCGTTCCATTCCATTCCATCCATTCCATATTCCATTGCATTACTTTGCATTCCGTTCAGTTATATATTCCATTCCATTCTGTTCCTCCATTCCATATTCCTTTCCATTCCATATTCCATTCCATTCCATGGTATTCCATTGCATCCATTCCATTCCATATTACATTTCTTCCATATTCCTTTCCATTCCATTCCATTACGTTGCATAATCCTTTCCTTTACTTTCCATTCCATATTCATTCCATTCATTCATTCCATATTACATTCCATTCCGTTCCATATTCCATTCCATTCCATATTCCATTCGCTCCATTCCAAATTCCATTATTTTCATTGCATTCCACTTTCCATTATATTCCATATTCCATTTCATTCTGTTCCCTTCTATTCCATTTTATAGTACATTCCATTCCATCTTCCTGCATTCCATTCCATTCCATTCCTTACATTCCAATTCATATTCCGTTCCATTCCATTCCATATTACATTTCTTCCATATTCCTTCCATTCCATTCCATATTCCATTCCATTTCATTCCATCCCATTCCATATTCCATTCCATTCCATATTCCATTCCATACCATATTCCATTCCATTCCATATTGCGTTGCAATAATTACCGTTGAATTCCATTCCATATTCCATTCCGTTCTGTTCCGTTTCAGTTCATTCCATATTACATTCCATTCCATATTCCAACGCATTCCATATTACATTTCTTCCATATTCCTTCACATTCCATTCCATTCCATTCCATTCCATCCCATATCAGAATCCGTTCCGTTCTGTGTTCCATTCCATTCCACTGCTTATTCCTTTCCATTCCATCCATTCCATTCTGTTCCTCCATTCCGTTCCATTCAATTCTATATTCTGTTCCGTTTCGTTTTGTTCCATTCCATTCCACATTCCATTCCATATTCCTATCCATTCCATATTCCTTCATTCCATTCCATTGCATTACTTTGCATTCCATTCCATTCATTCTACTACATATTACGTTCTTTTCCATTCCATTCTGTTCCATTCCATTCCATTCCAGATTCCACTCTTTTCCATATTCTACTCTATTCCATATTCCATTCCATTCTATTCCTCCATTCCATACCATTCAATATTCCATTCCATATTCCATTCCGTTCCATTCCATTCCATTCATTCATTCCATTCCATATTCCATTCCATTCCATATTCCATTCCATTCCATATTTCATTCCATTCCATATTCATTCCATTCCATATTCCATTGCATTACTTTGCATTCCGTTCAGTTATATATTCCATTCCATTCCATTCCTCCATTCCATATTCCTATCCATTCCATATTCCATTCCATTCCATTCTATTCCATTCTATTCCATTCTATTCCATTTTATAGTACATTCCATTCCTTTCCATTCCATTACATTCGTTGCATAATCCTTTCCTTTACTTTCCATTCCATTTGATTCCATCCCATTCCATATTCCCTTCCATTCCGTTCCATATTCCATTCCATTCCATATTCCATTACTCTCCATTCCAAATTCCATTAATTTTCATTGCATTCCACTTTCCATTACATTCCATATTCCATTTCACTCTATTCCATTCTATTCCATTTTATAGTACATTCCATTCCATCTTCCACTGCATTCCATTCCATTCCCTTATATTCCAATTCATATTCCGTTCCATTCCATTCCATATTCCTTCATTCCATTCCATTGCATAGTACATTCCATATTCAATTCCTTTCAATATTCCATTCCATTCCATATTCCATTCCATACCACATTCCATTCCATTCCTTATTGCGTTGCAATAATTACCGTTGAATTCCATTCCATATTCCATTCCGTTCTGTTCCGTTTCAGTTCATTCCATATTCCATTCCATTCCATATTCAAACGCATTCCATATTACATTTTTTCCATATTCCTTCACATTCCATTCCATTCCATTCCATCCCATATCAGAATCCGTTCCGTTCTGTGTTCCATTCCATTCCACTGCTTATACTGTTCCATTCCATATTCCATTCCATTCTGTTCCACTCCATTCCGTTCCCTTCAATTCTATATTATGTTCCGTTTCGTTTTGTTCCATTCCATTCCACATTCCATTCCATTCTACATTCCATTCCTTTTCCTTGCCTTTCTTTCCATTCCATTCCATTTATTCTACTACATTTTACGTTCTTTTCCATTCCATTCTGTTCCATTACATTCCGTTCCAGATTCCACTCTTTACCATATTCTACTCTATTCCATATTGCAGTCCATTCTATTACACTCCATTGCATAACATTCAATATTCCATTATATATTACTTTCCATTCCGTTCCGTTCCATATTCCATTCATTCCATTCCATATTCCGTTCCATTCCATGACATGTTCCATTCCATTCCATGTTCCATTCCATATTGCGTTGCAATAATTACCGTTAATTCCATTCCATTCTGTTCCATTCCATATTCAACGCATTCCATATTACATTCCATATTCAACGCATTCCATATTCCGTTCCATTCCATGACATGTTCCATTCCATTCCATGTCCGTAGCCGTGAGGCCCGGAAATTGCCGCGGCTTCTGTTGCTTAAGCTCCGTATCATCAGAGACAAGATGGCGTATTTCCGGGTTCTTCATTAACAACTTTTCCCACGCGCGCCAACCTTTTTCGCGCCCAGGAAGATATGCAGCCTATAGCGCAGGCGCAATTCCGTGCCGGGGAAAAATACCAATTAACGGCGCATGCGCAATTGTAATTTGAGAAAACCCAGCCCCCCGTCACTCCCCTGACCCAACCTCTTCCCCTGCCAGCCTATATAAGGCATTGCACTGCCACCATTAAACGAGACTTGATCAGGCTATTTGTCTTGTCTCCATTTCTCGTGTTTTCTTGTCTCCTCCATTCCCACTCCCCCTTCCAGGGTCCGTTCGACTGTCCTGCAGGACGGAACACGTGGCGCCTAGAACAGGGACCTGGACAGGGAGGAAAGAATGAGGAAGAAGGCACTGAAGTCGGCCGAAATTAAAAGTGGAAGAAACTCCTCCGGACGCTGCGGGAGCCTGCCGCGTCAGAACCAGAGGTGAGTAATAGTGTCTGATTATGGGACAAGAATTAAGCCAGCATCAGATTTATGTAGGGCAATTAAAAGAGGCTTTAAAAGCACGAGGAGTAAAGGTTAAAAGTAATGATTTGTTTAGATTTTTGATTTTGTAAAGGATACCTGCCCTTGGTTTCCGCAAGAGGGGACCATTGACATAAAGAGATGGCGTAGGGTGGGAGACAGTTTTCAAGATTATTATAGTACTTTTGGACCAGAGAAGGTTCCGGTAACAGCCTTTTCTTATTGGAACCTTATCAAGGATATAATAGATAGAAAAGAAAAAGATCCTGAGGTAATGGCAGCAGTTGCTCAGACTGAGGAAATATTAAGAGGCAGTTCCCAAACCGACCTCGAAAACCCACACCTAGTAAAGAAATAGACCTGATATCACTACAGAGCGACGAAGAGGCTGGGGCCCCTCAATAACAAACATAGAAACATCAAATAAGGAAAAGGCAAAAAAATACCCAGTTTTACCTACAACTAATGAAAACAAAAGTAAAAATAACCTTAACCGTTCAAGTAGACTGGGATAATTTGGAGGAAGGACAGCAAAATTTCATAATTCTGACTGCCCACAAACTCTTACTTATCCTCCTCCCTATAATAAGGCTTCTGCCCCACAGTTATGGCAGTAATAGACCCAAAAGAGGAGCTTAGAGAAAGATTGCACAACTTGAAGAGCAAATAAAGCTCGAAGAACTACATCAGTCTTTAATCACTAGATTGCAGAAATTAAGGACAGGAAGTGAGGCGTTCAATACCCTAAAGGAATAGAGAAACACTCTCACCCTCAGAGACCAGGACAACATGTCCCAAAAGGAAGGTCGCTTGGTAGTAGGGATAGGAGGATTCCTCTCCTCTAGATGTTTTTCCAGTAACTGAAACTACAGATGCGCAGGGCCGAGCCTGGAGACACCACAATGGGTTTGAATTTACTGTAATAAAAGAACTAAAACCGCTGTCTCGCAATATGGAGCTACTGCCCTGTACACCCTGGCCATAGTCGAATCTGTGGCGAAAATTGGCTCACTCCCATAGATTGGATTACCTTAGTTAGAGCAGTTCTTTCCGGGCGACCATCTGATTTGGAAGTCAGAATTTTATGAAAATTGTAGAGATACGGCCAAGAGAAACCAACAAGCGGAAATGGTTGGGATTTTGATATGCTAACTGGCTCGGGTAACTACACAGAAAACGATGCCCAGATGCAGTACGATCCCGGACTGTTTTCTCAAATCAAGCAGCAGCTACCAAAGCCTGGAGAAAACTCCTGTTAAGGGGATCCAGGAGCCTCGCTCACGGGGTCAAACAAGGGCCTGATGAGCCCTTCGCAGACTTTGTACATAGACTTTTAACCACGGCCAGCAGAATATTTGGAAATGCCGAGGCAGGGTGGATTATGTAAAACAGCTAGCTTATGAAAACGCTAACCCAGCTTGTCAGGCAGCAATAAGACCTTATAGAAAACAGACTTAACAGGCTACATCCGCCTCTGTTCAGACATAGGGCCCTCATATCAACAGGGCTTGGCAATGGCTGCCGCCTTTAGTGGACAAACCGTAAAGACTTTCTTGCTAGTAAGAATAAGAATAGCAAGGGTGCTTCAAGTGCGGAAAAATGGAACACTTCGCTAGGGATTGTAAGGAAGAGCTAGCTAAGACCTTAGAGCCAAAACCCAGGCCTCTGCCCTAGGTGTAAAAGAGGAAAACATTGGGCCAATGAATGTAAATCTAAAACTGACAATCAAGGAAATCCCTAACACCTCAACAGGAAACGGATTGAGGCCGGCCCCAGGCCCCGAAACAAGCTTATGGGGCGGTCAGTTTTATACCAACCAACAACAATCCGTTTCACAACTTAGCAGAGCAACCCCAGGAGGTGCAGGATTGGACCTCTGTTCCACCTCCACACAGTATTAACCCCTGAAATGGGACCCCAAGCCTTAGGTACTGGGGTATATGGACCCCTACCCTCAAACATGTTTGGATTAATCCTAGGAAGAGGCAGTGCCACTATAAAAGGCCTACAGGTCTTTCCGGGAATAATTGATAGTGATTATACAGGAGAAATCAAAATTATGGCCAAGGCCATTAGCAACATCATCACCATTCCTCAAGGAAATAGAATAGCACAGTTGCTCCTGTTACCATTGTTTTTATTTTTATTTTTATTTTTATTTTTATTATACTTTAAGTTCTAGGGTACATGTGCATAACGTGCAGGTTTGTTACATATGTATACTGGTGCAATGTTGGTGTGCTGCACCCATCAATTCATCATTTATATCAGGTATAACTCCCCAATGCAATCCCTCCCCTCCCCGTCCCCATGATAAGCCCAGTGTGTGATGTTCCCTTCCCGAGTCCAAGTGATCTCATTGTTCAGTTCCCACCTATGAGTGAGAACATGCGGTGTTTGGTTTTCTCTTCTTGTGATAGTTTGCTAAGAATGATGGTTTCCAGCTGCATCCATGTCCCTACAAAGGACGCAAACTCATCCTTTTATGGCTGCATAGTATTCCATGGTGTATATGTGCCACATTTTCTTAATCCAGTCTGTCACAGATGGACATTTGGGTTGATTCAAGTCTTTGCTATTGTGAATAGTGCCGCAATAAACATACGTGTGCATGTGTCTTTGTAGTAGAATAATTTATAATCCTTTGGGTATATACTCAGTAGTGGGATGGCTGGGTCATATAGTAGATCTAGTTCTAGATCCTTGAGGAATCGCCATACTGTTTTCCATAATGGTTGAACTAGTTTACAATCCCACCAACAGTGTAAAAGTGTTCCTATTTCTCCACATCCTCTCCAACACTTGTTGTTTCCTGATTTTTAATGATGGCCATTCTAACTGGTGTGAGATGGTATCTCATTGTGGTTTTGATTTGCATTTCTCTGATGGCGAGTGATGATGAGCATTTTTCATGTGTCTGTTGGCTGTATGAATGTCTTCTTTTGATGGAATATGGAATGGAATGGAATGGAATGGAATATGGAATGGAATGGAATATGGAATGGAATGGAATGGAATGGAATATGGAATGGAATGGAATATGGAATGGAATGGAATATGGAATGGAATGGAATATGGAATGGAATGGAATATGGAATGGAATGGAATGGAATATGGAATGGAATGGAATGGAATATGGAATGTAATGGAATATGGAATGGAATGGAATGGAAAGGAATATGGAATGGAATGAAATAAGGAATGCAATGTAATATGGAATGGAATGGAATATGGAATGGAATGGAATGGAATGGAATATGGAATGGAATGGAATGGAATGGAATGGAATGGAATATGGAATGGAATGGAATATGGAATGGAATGGAATGGAATATGGAATGGAATGGAATGGAATGGAATGGAATATGGAATGGAATGGAATATGGAATGGAATGGAATATGGAATGGAATGGAATGGAATATGGAATGGAATGGAATATGGAAAGGAATGGAATGGAATGGAATGGAATATGGAATGGAATGGAATGGAATGGAATGGAATATGGAATGGAATGGAATGGAATATGGAATGGAATGGAATATGGAATGGAATGGAATATGGAATGGAATGGAATATGGAATGGAATGGAATATGGAATGGAATGGAATGGAATGGAATATGGAATGGAATGGAATGGAATATGGAATGGAATGGAATATGGAATGGAATGGAATATGGAATGGAATGGAATATGGAATGGAATGGAATATGGAATGGAATGGAATATGGAATGGAATGGAATATGGAATGGAATGGAATGGAATATGGAATGGAATGGAATGGAATATGGAATGGAATGGAATATGGAATGGAATGGAATATGGAATGGAATGGAATATGGAATGGAATGGAATGGAATGGAATATGGAATGGAATGGAATATGGAATGCAATGGAATGGAATGGAATATGGAATGCAATGGAATGGAATGGAATGTAATGGAATATGGAATGGAATGGAATGGAATATGGAATGGAATGGAATGGAATATGGAATGGAATGGAATATGGAATGGAATGGAATGGAATATGGAATGGAATGGAATGGAATATGGAATGGAATGGAATGGAATGGAATGGAATATGGAATGGAATGGAATGGAATATGGAATGGAATGGAATATGGAATGGAATGGAATATGGAATGGAATGGAATATGGAATGGAATGGAATGGAATGGAATGGAATATGGAATGGAATGGAATATGGAATGGAATGGAATATGGAATGGAATGGAATGGAATGGAATGGAATGGAATATGGAATGGAATGGAATATGGAATGGAATGGAATATGGAATGGAATGGAATATGGAATGGAATGGAATATGGAATGGAATGGAATATGGAATGGAATGGAATATGGAATGGAATGGAATGGAATGGAATATGGAATGGAATGGAATATGGAATGGAATGGAATGGAATGGAATATGGAATGGAATGGAATGGAATATGGAATGGAATGGAATATGGAATGGAATGGAATATGGAATGGAATGGAATATGGAATGGAATGGAATGGAATGGAATATGGAATGGAATGGAATGGAATATGGAATGGAATGGAATGGAATGGAATATGGAATGGAATGGAATGGAATATGGAATGGAATGGAATGGAATATGGAATGGAATGGAATATGGAATGGAATGGAATATGGAATGGAATGGAATGGAATGGAATATGGAATGGAATGGAGTGGAATATGGAATGGAATGGAATATGGAATGGAATGGAATATGGAATGGAATGGAATGGAATATGGAATGGAATGGAATGGAATATGGAATGGAATGGAATATGGAATGGAATGGAATGGAATATGGAATGGAATGGAATATGGAATGGAATGGAATGGAATATGGAATGGAATGGAATATGGAATGGAATGGAATATGGAATGGAATGGAATATGGAATGGAATGGAATATGGAATGGAATGGAATATGGAATGGAATGGAATGGAATATGGAATGGAATGGAATATGGAATGGAATGGAATGGAATGGAATATGGAATGGAATGGAATATGGAATGGAATGGAATATGGAATGGAATGGAATATGGAATGGAATGGAATGGAATATGGAATGGAATGGAATATGGAATGGAATGGAATGGAATATGGAATGGAATGGAATATGGAATGGAATGGAATGGAATATGGAATGGAATGGAATATGGAATGGAATGGAATATGGAATGGAATGGAATATGGAATGGAATATGGAATGGAATGGAATGGAATGGAATATGGAATGGAATGGAATATGGAATGGAATGGTATGGAATGGAATGGAATATGGAATGGAATGGAATGGAGTGGAATATGGAATGCAATCGAATACTGAATGGAATGGAATATGAATTGGAATGGAATATGGAATGGAGTGGAATGGAATATGGAATGGAATGGAATGGAATATGGAATGGAATGGAATATGGAATGGAATGGAATGGAATGGAATATGGAATGGAATGGAATATGGAATGGAATGGAATATGGAATAGAATAGAATGAAATGGAATATTGGATGGAATGGAATATGAAATGGAATGGAATGGAATGGATTCGAATATGGAATGAATTAGAATGGAATGAAAGGAATGGAATCAAATGGAATATGGAATGGGAATGAATGGAATGGATATGGAATGGAATGGAATGGAATATGGAATGGAATGGAATATGGAATGGAATGGAATGGAATGGAATGGAATATGGAATGGAATGGAATATGGAATGGAATGGAATATGGAATGGAATGGAATGGAATATGGAATGGAATATGGAATGGAATGGAATGAAATGGAATATGGAATGGAATGGAATGGAATGGAATGGAATGGAATATGGAATGGAATGGAATGGAATGGAATGGAATGGAATGGAATATGGAATGGAATGGAATATGGAATGGAATGGAATGGAATATGGAATGGAATGGAATGGAATATGGAATGGAATGGAATGGAATGGAATGGAATGGAATGGAATGGAATGGAATATGGAATGGAATGGAATGGAATATGGAATGGAATGGAATATGGAATGGAATGGAATGGAATATGGAATGGAATGGAATGGAATGGAATGGAATGGAATGGAATGGAATATGGAATGGAATGGAATGGAATGGAATGGAATGGAATATGGAATGGAATGGAATATGGAATGGAATGGAATGGAATGGACAGTAATATGGAATGGAATGGAATATGGAATGGAATGGAATACGGAATGGAATGGTTAAGGAATGGAATGGAATGGAGTATGGAATGGAGTAGAATTGAATGGAATGGAAGGGAATGGAATATGGAATGGAATGAAATATGGAATGGAATGGAACATGGAATGGAATAGAACGGAATATGGAATGGAATGGAATGAAATAAGAAATGGAACGGAATGGAAAGGAATATGCAATGGAATATTGAATGGTATGGAATGGAGTTCAATAGAATGGAATGGAATATGGAATAGAGTAAAATATGGAAAATAGTGGAATCTGGAATGGAATGGAATGGAACAGAATGGAATGGGAAAGAACGTAATATGTAGTAGAATGAATGGAATGGAATGGAAAGGAAGGGAAGGAAAAGGAATGGCATGTAGAATGGAATGGAATGTGTAATGGAATGGAACAAAACGAAACGGAACAGAATATAGAATTGAATGGAACGGAATGGAGTGGAACAGAATGGAATGAAATGTGGAATGGAACGGAATAAGCAGTGGAATGGAATGGAACACAGAACGGAACGGATTCTGATATGGGATGGAATGGAATGGAATGCAATGGAATGTGAAGGAATATGGAAGAAATGTAATATGGAATGCGTTGGAAGATGGAATGGAATGGAATATCGAATGAAGTGAAGCGGAACAGGACGGAATGGAATATGGAATGAATTTCAACGGTAATTATTGCAACGCAATATGGTATGGAATGGAATATGGTATGCAATGGAATATGGAATGGAATGGAATATTGAAACTAATTGAACATGGAATGCAATATGCAATGGAATGGAACGGAAGAAAAAGGAATGGAAAGGATTGGAACGGAATATGAATTGGAATGTAAGGGAATGGAATGAAATGGAATGCAGTGGAAGATGGAATGGAATGTACTATAAAATGGAATAGAACGCAATAGAATGAAATGGAATATGGAATGTAATGGAAAGTGGAATGCAATGAGAAATAATGGAATTTGGAATGGAGCGTAATGCAATATGGAATGGAATGGAATATGCAATGGAATGGAAAGGAATATGGAATGGGATGGAATGAAATGGAATGGAAAGTAAAGGAAAGGATTATGCAACGTAATGTAATGTAATGGAATCCAATACGGAAACTAATATGGAATGGAATGGATGCAATGGAATACCATTGGATGAAATGGAATATGGAATGGATAGGAATATGGAATGGAGTGGAACGGAACGGAATGGAATATATAACTGAACGGAATGCAAAGTAATGCAATGGAATATGGAATGGAATGGAATACGGTATGGAATGAAATATGGAATGGAATGGAAGATGGAATGGAGTGGAACGGAATATGGAATGGAATGGAATGAAATAAGGAATGGTACGAAATGGAAATGAATATGTAATGGAATATTGAATGGTATGGAATGGAGTGGAATAGAATGGAATGGCATATGGAATAGAGTAGAATATGGAAAAGAGTGTAATCTGGAATGGAATGGAATGGAACAGAATGGAATGGAAAAGAACGTAATATGTAGTAGAATGAATGGAATGGAATGGAAGGAAGGGAAGAAAAAGGAATGGAATGTAGAATGTAATGGAATGTGGAATGGAATGGAACAAAACGAAACGGAACAGAATATAGAATTGAAAGAAACGGAATGGAGTGGAACAGAATGGAGTGGAATGGAATGTGGAATTTAACGGAATAAGCAGTGGAATGGAATGGAACACAGAACGGAACGGATTCTGATATGGGAAGGAATGGACTGGAATGGAATGGAATGTGAAGGAATATGGAAAAAATGTAATATGGAATGCGTTGGAATATGGAATGGAATGTAATATGGAATGAACTGAAACGGAACAGAACCGAATGGAATATGGAATGGAATTCAACGGTAATTTTTGCAACGCAATATGGAGTGGAATGGAATGGAATATTGAAAGGAATTGAATATGGAATGTAATATGCAATGGAATGGAACGGAACAAGAAGTATTGGAAAGGAATGGAACGGAATATGAATTGGAATGTAAGGGAATGGAATGGAATGGAATGCAGTGGAAGATGGAATGGAATGTACTATAAAATGGAATAGAACGGAATAGAATGAAATGGAATATGGAATGTAATGGAAAGTGGAATGCAATGAAAAATAATGGAATTTGGAATGGAGCGTAATGGAATATGGAATGGAATGGAATATGGAACGGAATGGAATGGAATATGGAATGGGATGGAATGAAATGGAATGGAAAGTAAAGGAAAGGATTATGCAACGTAATGTAATGGAATGGAATCCAATCCGGAAACTAATATGGAATGGAATGGATGCAATGGAATACCATGGAATGGAATGGAATATGGAATGGAAAGGAATATGGAATGGAGTGGAACGGAACGGAATGGAATATATAACTGAACGGAATGCAAAGTAATGCAATGGAATATGCAATGGAATGGAACACGGTATGGAATGAAATATGGAATGGAATGGAACGGAATATGGAATGGAATGGAATGAAATAAGGAATGGAATGGAATGGAAAGGAATATGTAATGGAATATTGAATGGTATGGAATGGAGTGGAATAGAATGGAATGGAATATGGAATAGAGTAGAATATGGAAAAGAGTGGAATCTGGAATGGAATGGAATGGAACAGAATGGAATGGAAAAGAACGTAATATGTAGTATAATGAATGGAATAAAATGGAAAGGAAGGGAAGGAAAAGGAATGGAATGTAGAATGGAATGGAATGTGTAATGGAATGGAAGAAAACGAAACGGCACAGAATATAGAATTGAATGGAACGGAATGGAGTGGAACAGAATGGAATGGAAGGGAATGTGGAATGGAATGGAATAAGCAGTTGAATGGAATGGAACACAGAACCGAACGGATTCTGATATGGGATGGAATGGAATGGAATGGAATGGAATGTGAAGGAATATGGAAGAAATGTAATATGGAATGCGTTGGAATATGGAATGGAATGGAATATGGAATGAACTGAAACGGAACAGAACGGAATGGAATATGGAATGAATTTCAACGGTAATTATTGCAACGTAATATGGTATGGAATATGGTATGGAATGGAATATGGTACGGAATGGAATATGGAATGGAAAGGAATATTGAAAGGAATTGAATATGGAATGTAATATGAATATGGAATGCAGTGGAAGATGGAATGGAATGTACTCTAAAATGGAATAGAACGGAATAGAATGAAATGGAATATGGAATGTAACGGAAAGTGGAATGCAATGAAAAATAATGGAATTTGGAATGGAGCGTAATGGAATATGGAATGGAATGGAATATGGTACGGAATGGAATGGAATATGGAATGGGATGGAATGAAATGGAATGGAAAGTAAAGGAAAGAATGATGCAGCGCAATGTAATGGAATGGAATCCAATACGGAAACTAATATGGAATGGAATGAATGCAATTGGATACCATGGAAGGAAATGGAATATGGAATGGAAAGGAATATGGAATGGAGTGGAATGGAACGGAATGGAATATATAACTGAACGGAATGCAAAGTAATGCAATGGAATAAGGAATGGAATGGAATACGGTATCGGATGAAATATGGAATGGAATGGAACATGGAATGGAATGGAACGGAATATGGAATGGAATGGAATGAAATAAGGAATGGAACGGAATGGAAAGGAATATGTAATGGAATATTGAATGGTATGGAATGGAGTTCAATAGAATGGAATGGAATATGGAATAGAGTAAAATATGGAAAATAGTGGAATCTGGAATGGAATGGAATGGAACAGAATGGAATGGGAAAGAACGAATATGTAGTAGAATGAATGGAATGGAATGGAAAGGAAGGAAGGAAAAGGAATGGCATGTAGAATGGAATGGAATGTAATGGAATGGAACAAAACGAAACGGAACAGAATATAGAATTGAATGGAACGGAATGGAGTGGAACAGAATGGAATGGAATGTGGAATGGAATGGAACGGAATAAGCAGTGGAATGGAATGGAACACAGAACGGAACGGATTCTGATATGGGATGGAATGGAATGGAATGGAATGGAATGTGAAGGAATATGGAAGAAATGTAATATGGAATGCAGTGGAAGATGGAATGGAATGGAATATGGAATGAACTGAAACGGAACAGAACGGAATGGAATATGGAATGAATTTCAACGGTAATTATTGCAACGCAATATGGAATGGAATATGGAATGTAATATGCAATGGAATATGGAATGGAATGGAATATTGAATTAACGGTAATTATTGCAACGCAATATGGAATGGAATGGAATAAGCAGTTGAATGGAATGGAATATGGAATGGAATGGAATATGGAATGGAATGAATATGGAATGTAATATGGAATGGAGGAACGGAATGGAAAGGAATGGAATATGAATTGGAATGTAAGGAATGGAATGGAATGGAATGCAGTGGAAGATGGAATGGAATGTACTATAAAATGGAATAGAACGGAATAGAATGAATGGAATATGGAATGTAATGGAAAGTGGAATGCAATGAAAAATAATGGAATTTGGAATGGAGCGTAATGGAATATGGAATGGAATGGAGTGGAAGGGAAGGGAATGGAATATGGAATGGGATGGAATGAAATGGAATGGAAAGTAAAGGAAAGGATTATGCAACGTAATGTAATGGAATGGAATCCAATACGGAAACTAATATGGAATGGAATGGATGCAATGGAATACCATGGAATGGAATGGAATATGGAATGGAAAGGAATATGGAATGGAGTGGAACGGAACGGAATGGAATATATAACTGAACGGAATGCAAAGTAATGCAATGGAATATGGAATGGAATGGAATACGGTATGGAATGAAATAT
>CM058079.1:1978421-2018222 GCA_030247045.1 Colobus guereza | reverse complement strand
CGGTAATTATTGCAACGCAATATGGAATGGAATGCAAAGTAATGCAATGGAATGGAATGTACTATAAAATGGAATAGAACGGAATAGAATGAAATGGAATATGGAATGGAATATATAACTGAATGGAATGGAACAGAATGGAATGGAATTAACGGTAATTATTGCAACGCAATATGGAATGGAATGAACAGAATGGAATGAATATGGAATGTAATGGAATGGAATTAACGGTAATTATTGCAACGCAATATGGAATGGAATATGGAATGAAATAAGGAATGGAATGGAAGAATGGAATGGAATTAACACGGAAATTAATATGGAATGGAATATAGAATGGAATGGAACAGAATGGAATGGATGGAATGAAATGGAACAGAATGGAATGGAACACAGAATGGAATGGAATATGGAATGGAATATATAACTGAATGGAATGGAATATTGAATGGAATGGAATATATAACTGAATGGAATGCAATGGAATACCATGGAATGGAATGTACTATAAAATGGAATAGAATGGAATGGAACGGAATATGGAATGGAATGAAATAAGGAATGGAATGGAATGGAATGCAGTGGAAGATGGAATGGAATGGAATGTACTATAAAATGGAATAGAACGGAATAGAATGAAATGGAATATGGAATGTAATGGAAAGTGGAATGCAATGAAAATAATGGAATGGAATGGAGCGAATGGAATATGGAATGGAATGGAATATGGAATGGAATGAAATGGAATGGAATGGATGGAATGGAATGGAATGGAAAGTAAAGGAAAGGATTATGCAACGAATGTAATGGAATGGAATTAACACGGAAATTAATATGGAATGGAATGGATGGAATGGAATGAATATGGAATGAAATGGAATATGGAATGGAAAGGAATATGGAATGGAGTGGAACGGAATGGAATGGAATATATAATGAATGGAATGCAAAGTAATGCAATGGAATATGGAATGGAATGGAATACGGTATGGAATGAAATATGGAATGGAATGGAATGGAATGGAATGGAACGGAATATGGAATGGAATGGAATGAAATAAGGAATGGAATGGAATGGAAAGGAATATGTAATGGAATATTGAATGGTATGGAATGGAGTGGAATAGAATGGAATGGAATGGAATGAACAGAATGGAATGGAAAAGAATGAATATGTAGTAGAATGAATGGAATGGAAAGGAAGGAAGGAAAAGGAATGGAATGAATGGAATGGAATGGAATGGAATGGAATGGAATGAATGGAACGGAATGAATGGAATATGAATGAATGGAATGGAGGAACAGAATGGAATGGAATGGAATGTGAATGGAATGGAATAATGGAATGGAATAGAATGGAATGGAATGAACGGAATGGAATATGGAATATGGAATGCAATGGAATGAAATGGAATGGAATGTGAAGGAATATGGAAGAATGGAATGGAATGAATGAATGGAATATGGAATGGAATATGGAATATGGAATGAATTGAATGGAATGGAAGAATGGAATGGAATGGAACGGAATGAATGGAATGGAATGGAATATTGAAAGGAATTGAATATGGAATGGAATGGAATGGAATGGAATGTGGAATGGAATATGGAATGGAATGGAATATTGAAAGGAATTGAATATGGAATGGAATGCAATGGAATGGAATGGAACAAGAAGCAATGGAAAGGAATGGAACGGAATATGAATTGGAATGTAAGGAATGGAATGGAATGGAATGCAGTGGAAGATGGAATGGAATGTACTATAAAATGGAATAGAATGGAATGGAATGAATGGAATATGGAATGGAATGGAATGCAGTGGAATGGAATGGAAATGGAATGGAATTGGAATGGAATGGATGCAATGGAATGGAATGGAATGGAATGGAATATGGAATGGAATGGAATGGAATATGGAATGGATGGAATGGAATGGAAAGTAAAGGAAAGGATTATGCAACGAATGTAATGGAATGGAATGGAATATGGAAGAAATGTAATATGGAATGGAATGGAATGCAATGGAATACCATGGAATGGAATGGAATATGGAATGGAATGGAATATGAATGGAATGTGAATGGAATGGAATGGAATATATAACTGAATGGAATGCAAAGTAATGCAATGGAATATGGAATGGAATGGAATACGGTATGGAATGAAATATGGAATGGAATATGGAATGGAATGGAATGGAATATGGAATGGAATGGAATGGAATATGGTATGGAATGGAATGGAAAGGAATATGTAATGGAATATTGAATGGTATGGAATGGAGTGGAATAGAATGGAATGGAATGGAAAAGAATGAATATGTAGTAGAATGGAATGGAAATGGAATGGAATTGGAATGGAATGGAATGGAACAGAATGGAATGGAAAAAAAGGAATATGTAGTAGAATGAAATGGAATGGAATGGAAAGGAAGGAAGGAAAAGGAATGGAATGTAGAATGGAATGGAATGTGGAATGGAATGGAACAAAACGAAACGGAACAGAATATAGAATTGAATGGAATGGAATGGAGTGGAACAGAATGGAATGGAATGGAATGTGGAATGGAATGAATAAGCAGTGGAATGGAATGGAATGGAACACAGAACGGAACGGATTCTGATATGGGATGGAATGGAATGGAATGGAATGGAATGTGAAGGAATATGGAAGAAATGTAATATGGAATGCGTTGGAATATGGAATGGAATGGAATATGGAATGAACTGAAACGGAACAGAACGGAATGGAATATGGAATGGAATTCAACGGTAATTATTGCAACGCAATATGGAATGGAATGGAATATGGAATGGAATGGAATATTGAAAGGAATTGAATATGGAATGTAATATGCAATGGAATGGAACGGAACAAGAAGTAATGGAAAGGAATGGAACGGAATATGAATTGGAATATAAAGGAATGGAATGGAATGGAATGCAGTGGAAGATGGAATGGAATGTACTATAAAATGGAATAGAACGGAATAGAATGAAATGGAATATGGAATGTAATGGAAAGTGGAATGCAATGAAAAATAATGGAATTTGGAATGGAGCGTAATGGAATATGGAATGGAATGGAATATGGAACGGAATGGAATGGAATATGGAATGGGATGGAATGAAATGGAATGGAAAGTAAAGGAAAGGATTATGCAACGTAATGTAATGGAATGGAATGAATTGAAACGGAACAGAACGGAATGGAATGGAATGGATGCAATGGAATACCATGGAATGGAATGGAATACGGTATGGAATGAAATATGGAATGGAATTGAACATGGAATGGAATGGAACAGAATATGGAATGGAATGGAATGAAGTAAGCAATGGAATGGAATGGAAAGGAATATGTAATGGAATATTGAATGGTATGGAATGGAGTGGAATATAATGGAATGGAATATGGAATAGAGTAGAATATGGAATGCAATGAAAATAATGGAATCTGGAATGGAATGGAATGGAACAGAGTGGAATGGAAAAGAACGTAATATGTAGTAGAATGAATGGAATGGAAAGGAAACCAAGGGAACGAAAAGGAATGGAATGTAGAATGGAATGGAATGTGGAATGGAATGGAACAAAACGAAACGAAACAGAATATAGAATTGAATGGAATGGAATGCAGTGGAACAGAATATAATGGAATGAAATGTGGAATGGAACGGAATAAGCAGTGGAATGGAATGGAACACAGAATGGAATGGAATGGATTCTGATATGGGATGGAATGGAATGGAATGGAATGGAATGGAATGTGAAGGAATATGGAAGAAATGTAATATGGAATGCGTTGGAATATGGAATGGAATGGAATGGAATGGAACAAAACGAAACGGAACAGAACGGAATGGAATATGGAATGGAATTAACGGTAATTATTGCAACGCAATATGGAATGGAATGGAATATGGTATGGAATGGAACATGGAATGGAATGGAATATTGAAAGGAATTGAGTATGGAATGTAATATGCAATGGAATGGAACGGAACAAGAAGTAATGGAAAGGAATGGAACGGAATATGAATTGGAATGTAAGGAATGGAATGGAATGGAATGCAGTGGAAGATGGAATGGAATGTACTATAAAATGGAATAGAATGGAATGAATGGAATGAATATGGAATGTAATGGAAAGTGGAATGCAATGAAAAATAATGGAATTTGGAATGGAGCGTAATGGAATATGGAATGAATGGAATATGGAACGGAATGGAATGGAATATGGAATGGATGGAATGAAATGGAATGGAAAGTAAAGGAAAGGATTATGCAACGAATGTAATGGAATGGAATGAATGAATGGAATGAATATGGAATGGAATGGAATGCAATGGAATACCATGGAATGGAATGGAATATGGAATGGAAAGGAATATGGAATGGAAAGGAATGGAACGGAATGGAATATATAACTGAACGGAATGCAAAGTAATGCAATGGAATATGGAATGGAATGGAATACGGTATGGAATGAAATATGGAATGGAATGGAACATGGAATGGAATGGAATGGAATATGGAATGGAATGGAATGAAATAAGGAATGGAATGGAATGGAAAGGAATATGTAATGGAATATGGAATGAATATGGAATGGAGTGGAATAGAATGGAATGGAATATGGAATGGAATGTAATGGAATGGAATGCAATGAAAAATAATGGAATTTGGAATGGAATGGAATGGAACAGAATGGAATGGAAAAGAACGAATATGTAGTAGAATGAATGGAATGGAATGGAAAGGAAGGAAGGAAAAGGAATGGAATGTAGAATGGAATGGAATGGAATTGAACGGAACAGAAAGGAATGGAACGGAATGGAATATAGAATGGAATGAATGGAATGGAGTGGAACAGAATGGAATGGAATGGAATGGAATGGAATGGAATATGAATTGGAATGGAATGGAACACAGAACGGAATGGATTCTGATATGGGATGGAATGGAATGGAATGGAATGTGAAGGAATATGGAAGAAATGTAATATGGAATGCGTTGGAATATGGAATGTAATGGAATATGGAATGAATTGAAATGGAACGGAACGGAATGGAATATGGAATGGAATTAACGGTAATTATTGCAACGCAATATGGAATGGAATGGAATGGAATGGAATGATGGAATGGAATATGGAATGGAATGGAATATTGAAAGGAATTGAATATGGAATGTAATATGCAATGGAATGGAATGGAACACAGAATGGAATGGAAAGGAATGGAACGGAATATGAATTGGAATGTAAGGGAATGGAATGGAATGGAATGCAGTGGAAGATGGAATGGAATGTACTATAAAATGGAATAGAACGGAATAGAATGAAATGGAATATGGAATGTAATGGAAAGTGGAATGCAATGAAAAATAATGGAATTTGGAATGGAGCGGAATGGAATGGAATACGGAATGGAATGGAATATGGAACGGAATGGAATGGAATATGGAATGGATGGAATGGAATGCAATGGAATGGAAAGGAATGGAATATGCAATGGAATGGAATGTAATGGAATGGAATATGGAAAGGAATATGGAATGGAATGGATGGAATGGAATGCAATGGAATGGAATGGAATATGAATGGAATGAAATGGAATGTGTTAGAAAGTGGAATGAAATGGAATGGAATAGAATGCAATGGAATGGAATATGGAATGAATGAATGGAATGTGTTAGAAAGTGGAATGAAATGGAATGGAATAGAAAGGAATGGAATGGAATGGAATGCAATATGGAATGGAATGGAATGGAATATTGAATGGTATGGAATGGAATATGGATGGAATGGAATATTGAAAGGAATTGAATATGGAATGGGACACAATGAAATACGGAATAGAATGGAATATGGAATGGAATAGAATGGAATATAGAATGGAATGGAATATGCAATGGAATGGAATGGAATGAAATATGGAATGAAATAGAATAAAGAATGGAATGGAATTGAACGGAACAGAAAGGAATGGAATGGAATGGAATGGAATGAATTGAATGTAATGTAATGGAATATGGAATGGAATGGAATGGAATATGGAATATGGAACATAATGGAATGGAATATGGAATGGAATCTAATATGGAATGGATGGAAAGGAATGGAAAGGAATGGAATATGGAATGAATGGAATGAATGGAACAGAATGGAATGGAATGAATGAAATGGAATGGAATAGAATGGAATGGATTGAATATGGAATGGAATGGAATGGAATGGAATGATATGGAATGGAATATGGAATGGAATGAATAGAATGGAATATGGTATGGAATGGAATAGAATGGAATATGGAATAGAATGGAATATGGAATGGAATGGAATGGAATATAATGGAATGGAATATGCAATGGAATGGAATGGAATATGGAATGAAATAGAATAAAGAATGGAATGGAATTGAACGGAACAGAATGGAATGGAAAGTGGAATGAAATGGAATATGGAATGGAATAATGGAATGGAATATGGAATGGAATGGAATATGGAATGAATGGAATGGAATATGGAATGGAATCTAATATGGAATGGATGGAAAGGAATGGAAAGGAATGGAATATGGAATGGAATGAATGGAATATGGAACAGAAGGGAATGGAATGGAAAAGAATGGAATGGAATATGGAAATGGAATGGAATGGAATATGGAAAGGAATGGAATGGAATGGAATGGAATTGAATGGAATGGAATGGAATGATTATTGAGAGGAAATGATTACGGAATGGAATGGAATGCAACAGAATGGAAGGAATGGATTGGAAAGAAATAATGGAATGTAATGGAATATTGAATGCAATGGAATATGGAATGGAAGTGAATATGGAATGCAACAGAATATGGAATGGAATGGAATGTGGAATCAAATGGAAAGGAATGGAATGGAATGGAAAATGGAATGCAAAATGGAATGAAATTGAATGTAATGTAATGGAAGGGTATACAGCGTGGAATGGAATATGGAATGGATTGGAATATGGAATTGAATCGGGTATTGAAAGAAAAGGAATATGTAATTGAATGGAATATGGAATGGAATGGAATGGAGTATGGAATGGAATGGAATGGAATGGAATGGAATGCAATGCGATATGGAAAGAAATAGATTAAGGAATGTAATGGAATGGAATATGGGATGAAGTGGAATGGAATATGGAAAGGAATGGAAGGGAATGGAAAAGAATGGAATATGAAACGGAATGGAATGGAATATAGTATGGAATGGAATGGACTGGAATCTGCAATGGAATGGAATATGGAATGAAATGGATTAGACTGAAATGGAACGGAATGCAATGGAATGTAATGGAATATGGAATGGAATGGAATACGTAATGAAATGGAATATGGAATGCAATGGAATACAATAGGGAATGGAATGGATTCAAATGAAATCTGGTATGAAATGGAATAAGGACTGCAACTGAATGGAATTCAATGGAATGGAATATTAAACGGAATGGAATGGATTGAATATGGAATGAAATGGAATATGGAATGAAATGGAATGGAATATGGGATGAAGTGGAATGGAATATGGAAAGGAATGGAATGGAATGGAAATGGAATGGAATATTAAACGGAATGGAATGGAATATGGTATGGAATGGAATGGACTGGAATCTGCAATGGAATGGAATGGAATGAAATGGAATGGAACGAATGGAATGGAATGAATGGAATGCAATGGAATGGAATGGAATATGGAATGGAATGAATGAATGGAATGAATGGAATGGAATGGAACGGAATGAATGGAATGGAATGGAATGGATTGAAATGAATATGGTATGAAATGGAATATGGAATGCAATGGAATGGAATTAATGGAATGGAATATTAAACGGAATGGAATGGATTGAATATGGAATGGAATGGAATATGGAATGGAATGGATTGAAATGAATATGGTATGAAATGGAATGGAAAGAATGGAATGGAATGGAATGCAATGGAATGGAATATGAAATGGAATGGAATGCAATATGGAATGGAATGGAATATGAAATGGAATGGAATGGAATGCAATATGGAATGGAATGGAGTATGGAATGGAATAGAATGGAATGGAATAGAATGGAATGAATAGAATGGAATGGAATATGGAATATGGAATGGAATGGAATGCAATGCAATATGGAATGGAATGCAATATGGAATGGAATGGAATGGAACGGAATGGAATGGAATGAATGAATGGAATGGAACAGAATATGGTATGGAATGGAATGGAATGAATTGGAATATTGAATGGAATGAAATATGGAATGAAATGGAATATGAAATGGAAAGATATATGGATTGAAAAGGAATGGAATAGAATGGAATGAAAGGAATGGAATATGGAAATGGAATGCAATGGAATGGAATGGAATGAGATCAAATGGAATGGAATGGAATGGAAATGGAATGGAATGTAATGGAATATGGAACGGAATGGAATATGGCAATGAATGGAATGGAATATGGAATGGAATATAATGGAATATGGAGTGGAATGGAATATGGAGTGGAATGGAATGGAATTGAATGGAATATGGTATGGAATGGAATATTAAACGGAATGGAATGAAATGGAAAGGAATATTGAATGAAATGGAATGGAATATGAAATGGAATGGAATGAAATGGAATATGGAATGAAATGTAATGGAATATGGAATGTAATGGAATATGGAATGGAATGGAATGGAATATGGAGTGGAATGGAATGGAATATGGAATGGAATGGAATATGGAATGGAATGGAATATGGAGTGGAATGGAATGGAAAGGAATATGGAATGGAATGGAATATGGAATGGAATGCAAAGGAATGGAATATGGAATGGAATGGAATATGGAATGGAATATAGAATGGAATGGAATATGCAATGGAATGGAATGGAACGGAATGGAATGGAATGGAATGCAATGGAATATGAAATGGAATGGAATGGAATGGAGTATGGAATGGAATGCAATGGAATATGGAATGGAATGGAATATGGAATGGAATGGAACGGAATGGAATGGAATATGGAATGGAATGGATATGGAATGGAAAGGAAGGAAGGAAAAGGAATGGAAAGGAATGAATGGAACAGAATATGGAATGGAATGAAATGGAATGAATGGAATGGAAGGAATGGAATGGAACGGAATGGAATGAAATGGAATGAATATGGAATGAATGGAATATGGAATGGAATGGAATGGAACGGAATGAATGGAATGAACAGAATGGAATGAAATACTGAATGGAATGGAATGAAATGGAATGGAATATTGAATGAAATGGAATGGAATATGGAATGGAATATGGAATGAAATGTAATGGAATGGAATGAAATGTAATGGAATATGGAATGGAATTGAATGGAATATGGAAAGGAATGGAATGGAATATGGTATGGAATGGAATATGGAATGGAATATGGAATGGAGGAATGGAATGGAAGGAATATGGAATGGAATGGATATGGAATGGAATGCAAAGGAATGGAATATGGAATTGAGTTGAATATGTAATGGAATATAGAATGGAATGGAATATGGAATGGAATGGAATATCAAATGGAATGGAACGGAATGGAATATGAAATGGAATATGAAATGGAATGGAAGGAAAGTATGGAATGGAACGCAATGGAATATGGAATGGAATGGAATATGGAATAGAATGGAATGGAATGGAATGGAAAGTGGAATGGAATGGAATATGGAATGGAATGAAATGGAAGGAATATGGAAGGAAGCAGAATATGGAATGGAACATGGAATGGAATGTAATGGAATGGAATGGAAAGAATGGAATGGAAAGGAATGGAATGGAATGAAAGGAACATGGAAAGGAATGGAATATGGAAAGGAATGGAATGGAATGGAATGCAAAGGAATGGAATATGGAATTGAATGGAATGGAATGTAATGGAATATAGAATGGAATGGAATATGGAATGGAATGTGGAATCAAATGGAAAGGAATGGAAGGAATGGAAAGAATGGAATATGAAATGGAATGGAAGGAAAGTATGGAATGGAACGCAATGGAATATGGAATGAATGGAATATGGAATAGAATGGAATGGAATGCAGTGGAAGATGGAATGGAATGGAATATGGAATGGAATGAAATGGAAGGAATATGGAAGGAAGCAGAATATGGAATGGAACATGGAATGGAATGTAATGGAATGGAATGAATGAAATGGAAGGAATGGAATGGAACAGAATGGAATGGAAAGGAATATGGAATGGAATGAATGGAATATGGAATGGAATGGAATGGAATGGAACGGAAAATAGAATGGAATGAAATACTGAATGGAATGGAATGAATATTGAATGGAATTGAATATGGAATGGAATGGAATGGAATGGAACGGAAAATAGAATGGAATGGAATGCAGTGGAATATGGAATGTAATGGAATATGGAACGGAATGGAATATGGCAATGAATGGAATGGAATATGGAATGGAATATAATGGAATATGGAATGGAATGCAATGGAATGGAATGTGGAATGGAATGGTATGGAATGGAATACGGTATGGAATGAAATACTGAATGGAATGGAATGAAATGGAATGGAATATTGAATGAAATGGAATGGAATATGGAATGTAATGGAATATGGAATGGAATGGAATGGAATATGAAATGAATGGAATATGGAATGGAATGTAATGGAATATGGAGTGGAATGGAATGGAATATGGTATGGAATGGAATATGGAATGGAATGGAATATGGAGTGGAATGGAAAGGAAAAGGAATATGGAATGGAATGGAATATGGAATGGAATGAAAGGAATGGAATATGGAATTGAGTTGAATATGTAATGGAATATAGAATGGAATGGAATATGGAATGGAATGGAATGGAACGGAATGGAATGGAATGCAATGGAATATGAAATGGAATGGAAGGAAAGTATGGAATGGAATGCAATGGAATATGGAATGGAATGGAATATGGAATAGAATGGAATGAATGAATGGAATATGGAATGGAATGGAATATGGAATGGAATGAAATGGAATGGAATATGGAATGGAATGCAGTGGAATATGGAATAGAATGGAATGGAATGAATTGAATGTAATGTAATGGAATGGAATTGGAATGGAATGGAATGGAATGAAAGGGAACATGGAAAGGAATGGAATATGGAATGGAATGGAATGGAAGAGAAAATAGAATGGAATGAAATACTGAATGGAATGGAATGAATATTGAATGGAATTGAATATGGAATGGAATGGAATGGAACGGCATCGAATAGAATGGAATGGAAGTAAATAGGGAATGTAATGGAATATAGAATGCAATGGAATATGGGATGGAATGGAATACGGAATGGAATGGAATGTGAAATGAAATGGAAAGTGGAATGGAAAGGAATGGAATGAAATGGAGTATGGAATGGTATGGAATATGAAAAGAATGGAATGGAATATGGAATGGAATGGAAAGTGGAATGCAATGAAATATAATGGAATTTGGAATGGAGCGTAATGGAATATGGAATGGAATAGAATATGGAACAGAATGGAATGGAATATGGAATGGGATGGAATGAAATGGAATGGAAAGTAAAGGAAAGGATTATGCAACGTAATGTAATGGAATGGAATCCAATATGGAAAGGAATATGGAATGGAATGGATGCAATGGAATACAATGTAATGGAATGGAATATGGAATGGAATGAAATGTAATGTGTTAGAAAGTGGAATGAAACGGAATGGAATAGAATGCAAAGGAATGGAATATGGAATGGAATGGAATGGATTAGAATGTGGAATGAAATGGAATGGAATAGAAAGGAATGGAATGGAATGGAATATGGAACGGAATGGAATGAATATGAATGGAATGGAATATGAAATGGAATGGAATGAAATACGGAATAGAATGGAATATGGAATGGAATAGAATGGAATAGAGAATGGAATGGAATATGTAATGGAATGGAATGGAATGAAATATGTAATGAAATAGAATAAAGAATGGAATGGAATTGAACGGAACAGAAAGGAATGAAATGGAATGGAATGGAATATATATGGAATGGAATGTAATGGAATATGGAATGGAATAGAACGGAATATGGAACATAGTGGAATGGAATATGGAATGGAATCTAATATGGAATGGGATGTAAAGGAATGCAAAGGAATGGAATATGGAATGAAGTGGAATATGGAACAGAAAGGAATGGAGCGGAATGGAATGGAATGGAATATGGAATGGAATGGAATGGAATGGAATATGGAATGGAATGGAAAATTGAATGGAAAGAATCCGAAATGGAATGGAAAGGAATGATTATTGAGAGGAAATGATTACGGAATGGAATGGAATGCAAGAGAATTGAAGGAATGGATTGGAAAGAAATACTGAATGGAATGGAATATGGAATGCAATGGAATATGGAATGGAAGTGAATATGGAATGCAACGGAATACGGAATGGAATGGAATGTGGAATCAAATGGAAAGGAATGGAATGGAATGGAACATGGAATGGAAAATGGAGTGAAATTGAATGTAATGTAAAGGAAGGGTATACAGAGTAGAATGGAATATGGAATGCAATGGAATATGAAATGGAATGAAATATGGAATGGATTGGAATATGGAATTTAATGGAGTATTGAAAGAAAAGGAATATGTAATTGAGTCGAATATGTAATGGAATGGAATGGAGTATGGAATGGAATGGAATGGAATGGAATGGAATGCGATATGGAAAGAAATAGATTAAGGAATGGAATGGAATGCAATATGGGATGAAGTGGAATGGAATATGGAAAGGAATGGAAGGGAATGGAAAAGAATGGAATATGAAACGGAATTGAATGGAATATAGAATGGAATGGAATGGACTGGAATCTGAAATGGAATGGAATATGGAACGAAATGGATTGGACTGAAATGGAACGGAATGCAATGGAATGGAATGGAATATGGAATGTAATGGAATACGGAATGGAATGGAATATGGAATGGAATGAAATGGAATGGATTGGAATATGGAATTGAATGGAGTATTGAAAGAAAAGGAATATGTAATTGAATGGAAAATGGAATGGAATGGAGTATGGAATGGAATGGAATGGAATGGAATGGAATGGAATATGGAAAGAAATAGATTAAGGAATGGAATGGAATGGAATATGGGATGAAGTGGACTGGAATATGGAAAGGAATGGAAGGAATGGAAAAGAATGGAATATGGAACGGAATTGAATGGAATATAGAATGGAATGGAATTGACTGGAATCTGCAATGGAATGGAATATGGAACGAAATGGACTGGATTGGAATGGAATGGAGTGGAATGCAATGGAATGGAATGGAAAGGAATATGGAATGGAATGGAATACAGAATGGAAAGGAATATGGAATGGATGGAATGGAATACAATAGGGAATGGAATGGATTGAAATGAAATATGGTATGAAATGGAATAAGGACTGCAACTGAATGGAATTCAATGGAATGGAATATTAAACGGAATGGAATTCGATATGCAATGGAATGGAATATGAAATGGAATGGAATGGAATGCTATATGGAATGGAATGGAATGCTATATGGAATGGAATAGTGTGGAATGGAATGGAGTGGAAAGGAATAGAATAACGAATAGAATGGAATGGAATGGAATATGGAATGGAATGCAATGCAATAAAATATGGAATGGAATGCCATATGGAATGGAATGGAATGGAACGGAAAGAATGGAAAGGAACTAAATGGAACGGAACAGAATATGGTATGGAATGGAATGGAATGAATTGGAATATTGAATGGAATGAAATATAGAATGAAATGGAATATGAAATGGAAAGATATATGGATTGAAAAGGAATGGAATAGAATGGAATGAAAAGGAATGGAACATAAAATTGAATGCAACGGATTGGAATGGAATGAGATCAAATCGAATTGAATGCATTGGAATAGGGAAAGGAATGTAATGGATTATGGAATGGAATGGAATATGGCAATGAATGGAACGGAATATGGAATGGAATATAATGGAATATGGACTGGATTGCAATATGGAGTGGGAGGGAATGGCATCGAATGGAATGGTATAAAATGGAATACTCAAAGGAATGGAATGAAGTGGAACGGAATATTGAATGAAATGGAATGGAATATGGAATGGAATGGAATATGGAATGAAATGTAATGGAATATGGAATGGATTGTAATGGAATATGGACTGGAATAGAATGGAATATGGAATGGAATGGAATATGGAATGCAATGGAATATGGAGTGGAATGGAAAGGAAAGGAATATGGAAGGGAATGGTATATAGAAAGGAATGCAAAGGAATGGAATATGCAATTGAGTTGAATATTTAATGGAATATAGAATGGAATGGAATATGGAATGGAATGGAACGGAACGGAATGGAACGGAAAGGAATAGAAGGGAATATGGAATGGAATGGAAGGGAAAGTATGGAATGGAACGCAATGAAATATGGAATGGAATGGAATATGGAATAGAATGGAATGGAATGTAATGGAATATGGAATGGAATGGGATATGGAATGGAATGAAATGGAAGGGAATATGGAAAGAAGCAGAATATCGAAAAGAATGGAATGGAATGGAATGGAATGTATAAGAAGGGAATGGAAAGGAACGGAATGGAATGAAAGGGAACATGGAAAGGAATGGAATATGGTATGGAATGGAATGGAATGGAATGGAAAATAGAATGGAATGAAATACTGAATGGAATGGAATGAATATTGAATGGAATTGACTATGGAGTGGAATGGAATGGAACGGCATGGAATAGAATGGAATGGAAGGAAATATGGAATGGAATGGAATATACTATGCAATGGAATATGGGATGGAATGGAATATGGAATGGAATGGACTATGAAATGGAATGGAATGTGGAATGGAAAGGAATGGAATGAAATGGAATGTGGAATGGAATGGAATATTGAAAGAATGGAATGGAATATGGAATGGAATGGAATTTCAAATGGAATAGACGGGAATAGAATGGAATGGAACAGCATATGGAATGGAATGGAAAGGAATATGGAATGAAATGGAATGGAATGAAATGGAACAGACTATGAAATGAAATGATATGGAACAGAATGGAATGGATAGGAATATGGAGTGGAGTGGAATATGTAATTCAATGGAATATAGAATGGAATGGAATGCAATGGAATATGGAATGGAAAGGAATATGGAATGGAGTGGAACGGAACGGAATGGAATATATAACTGAACGGAATGCAAAGTAATGCAATGGAATAAGGAATGGAATGGAATACGGTATGGAATGAAATATGGAATGGAATGGAACGTGGAATGGAATGGAACGGAATATGGAATGGAATGGAATGAAATAAGGAATGGAATGGAATGGAAAGGAATATGTAATGGAATATTGAATGGTATGGAATGGAGTGGAATAGAATGGAATGGAATATGGATTAGAGTAGAATATTGAAAAGAGTGGAATCTGGAATGGAATGGAATGGAACAGAAAGGAATGGAAAAGAACGTAATATGTAGTAGAATGAATGGAATGGAATGGAAAGGAAGGGAAGGAAAAGGAATGGAATGCAGAATGGAATGGAATGTGGAATGGAATGGAACAAAACGAAACGGAACAGAATATACAATTGAATGGAATGGAATGGAGTGGAACAGAATGGAATGGAATGGAATATGGAATGGAACGGAATATGCAGTGGAATGGAATGGAATACAGAATGGAACGGATTCTGATATGGGATGGAATGGAATGGAATGAAATGGAATGTGAAGGAATATGGAAGAAATGTAATATGGAATGCGTTGGAATATGGAATGGAATGGAATATGGAATGAACTGAAACGGAACAGAATGGAATGGAATATGGAATGGAATTCAACGGTAATTATTGCAACGCAATATGGAATGGAATGGAATATGGTATGGAATGGAATATGGAATGGAATGGAATATTGAAAGGAATTGAATATGGAATGGAATATGCAATGGAATGGAATGGAACAAAAAGGAATGGAAAGGAATGGAATGGAATATGAATTGGAATGTAAGGGAATGGAATGGAATGGAATGCAGTGGAATATGGAATGGAATGTAATATGAAATGGAATAGAATGGAATAGAATGAAATGGAATATGGAATGTAATGGAAAGTGGAATGCAATGAAAAATAATGGAATTTGGAATGGAGCGTAATGGAATATGGAATGGAATGGAATATGGAACGGAATGGAATGGAATATGGAATGGGATGGAATGAAATGGAATGCAAAGTAACGGAAAGGATTATGCAACGTAATGTAATGGAATGGAATCCAATATGGAAAGGAATATGGAATGGAATGGATGCAATGGAATACAATGGAATGCAATGGAATATGGAATGGAATGAAATGGAATGTGTTAGAAAGTGGAATGAAATGGAATGGAATAGAATGCAAAGGAATGGAATATGGAATGGAATGGAATGGATTAGAATGTGGAATGAAATGGAATGGAATAGAAAGGAATGGAATGGAATGGAATGGAATATGGAATGGAATGAAATGGAATGGAATGTTTTGGAATGGAATATGGAACGGAATGCAATAGAACGATATTGTATGAAATGGGACACAATGAAATACGGAATAGAATGGAATATGGAATGCAATAGAATGGAATATAGAATGGAATGGAATATGCAATGGAATGGAATGGAATGAAATATGGAATGAAATAGAATAAAGAATGGAATGGAATTGAACGGAACAGAAAGGAATGGAATGGAATGGAATATGGAATGGAATGTAATGGAATATGGAATGGAATGGAATGGAATATGGAACATAATGGAATGGAATATGGAATGGAATCTAATATGGAATGGGATGGAAAGGAATGGAAAGGAATGGAATATGGAATGAACTGGAATATGGAACAGAAGGGAATGGAGCAGAATGGAATGGAATGGAATATGGAATGGAATGGAATATGGAATGGAATGGAAAATGGAATGCAATGGAATCCGAAATGGAATGGAATGGAATGAATGGAATGGAAAGGAAAAGGAATATGGAATGTAATGGAATGGAATGCAACAGAATGGAAGGAATGGATTGGAAAGAAATACTGAATGGAATGGAATATGGAATGCAATGGAATATGGAATGGAATTGAATGGAATGGAATGTGAAGGAATATGGAATGGAATGGAATGTGGAATCAAATGGAAAGGAATGGAATGGAATGGAACATGGAATGGAAATGGAATGAAATTGAATGTAATGTAATGGAATGGAATACTGAATGGAATGGAATATGGAATGCAATGGAATATGAAATGGAATGAAATATGGAATGGATTGGAATATGGAATTGAATGGAGTATTGAAAGAAAAGGAATATATAATTGAATGGAATATGAATTGGAATGGAATGGAGTATGGAATGGAATGGAATGGAATGGAATGTGCAATGGAATGGAAAGAAATAGATTAAGGAATGGAATGGAATGGAATATGGGATGAAGTGGAATGGAATATGGAAAGGAATGGAAGGAATGGAAAAGAATGGAATATGAAACGGAATTGAATGGAATATGGAATGGAATGGAATGGAATGGAATTGAATGGAATGGAATATGGAATGAAATGGAATGGAATGAAATGGAATGGAATGCAATGGAATGGAATGGAATATGGAATGGAATGGAATGGAATATGGAATGGAATGGAATGGAATAGGAATGGAATGGATTGAAATGAAATATGGTATGAAATGGAATATGGAATGGAATATTGAATGGAATTCAATGGAATGGAATATTAAACGGAATGGAATTCGATATGCAATGGAATGGAATATGAAATGGAATGGAATGGAATGCTATATGGAATGGAATGGAATGCTATATGGAATGGAATAGTGTGGAATGGAATGGAGTGGAAAGGAATAGAATAACGAATAGAATGGAATGGAATGGAATATGGAATGGAATGGAATGCAATGCAATATGGAATGGAATGCCATATGGAATGGAATGGAATGGAACGGAATGGAATGGAAAGGAATGCTATATGGAATGGAACAGAATATGGTATGGAATGGAATGGAATGAATTGGAATATTGAATGGAAAGAATGGAATGGAAAGAATGGAATATGAATGAAATGGAAAGATATATGGATTGAAAAGGAATGGAATAGAATGGAATGAAAAGGAATGGAACATAAAATTGAATGCAACGGATTGGAATGGAATGAGATCAAATCGAATTGAATGCATTGGAATAGGGAAAGGAATGTAATGGATTATGGAATGGAATGGAATATGGCAATGAATGGAACGGAATATGGAATGGAATATGGAATGGAAATGGAATGGAATGCAATGCAATATGGAATGGAATGGAATGGAATGGAATTGAATGGAATATGGTATGGAATGGAATGCCATATGGAATGGAATGAAATGGAACGGAATATTGATTGAAATGGAATGGAATATGGAATGTGATGGAATATGGAATGGATTGTAATTGAATATGGAGTGGAATGGAATGGAATATGGAATGGAATGCCATATGGAATGGAATGGAATGGAATGGAATGGAATGGAACTGAGCTAAATGGAATGGAAGAGAATATGTTATGGAATGGAATGGAATGAACTGGAATATTGAATGGAAAGAAATATAGAAAGAAATGGAATATGAAATGAAAAGATATATGGATTGAAAAGGAATGGAATAGAATGGAATGAAAAGGAATGGAACATAAAATGGAATGCAATGGAATGGAATGGAATGAGATCAAATGGAATGGAATGCATTGGAAAAGGGAAAGGAATGTAATGGATTATGGAATGGAATGGAATATGGCAATGAATGGAACGGAATATGGAATGGAATATAATGGAAATGGAATGAAATGGAATGCAATATGGAATGGAGGAATGGAATGGAACGAATGGAATATGGTTTGAAATGGAATACTCAACGGAATGGAATGAAATGGAACGGAATATTGATTGAAATGGAATGGAATATGGAATGTGATGGAATATGGAATGGATTGTAATTGAATATGGAGTGGAATGGAATGGAATATGGTATGGAATGGAATATGGAATGGAATGGAATATGGAGTGGAATGGAAAGGAAAGGAATATGGAAGGGAATGGTATATAGGAGGGAATGCAAAGGAATGGGATATGGAATTGAGTTGATACGTAATGGAATATAGAATGGAATGAAATATGGAATGGAATGGAACGGAACGGAACGGAACCGAAAGGAATAGAAGGGAATATGAAATGGAATGGAAGGGAAAGTATGGAATGGAACGCAATGGAATATGGAATGGAATGGAATACGGAACAGAATGGAACGGAATGAAATGGAATATGGAATGGAATGGGATATGGAATGGAATGAAATGGAAGGGAATATGGAAGGAAGCAGAATATGGAAAAGAATGGAATGGAATGGAATGGAATGGAATATGGAAAAGAATGGAATGGAATGGAACGAATGGAATGGAAAGGAATAGAAGGAATATGAAATGGAATGGAAGGAAAGTATGGAATGGAATGGAATATGGAATGGAATGGAATACGGAACAGAATGGAACGGAATGAAATGGAATATGGAATGGAATGGGATATGGAATGGAATGAAATGGAAGGGAATATGGAAGGAAGCAGAATATGGAAAAGAATGGAATGGAATGGAATGGAATGTATAAGAAGGGAATGGAAAGGAACGGAATGGAATGAAAGGGAATATGGAAAGGAATGGAATATGGAATGGAATGGAATGGAACGGAAAATAGAATGGAATGAAATACTGAATGGAATGGAATGAATATTGAATGGAATTGAATATGGAACGGAATGGAATGGAACGGCATGGAATAGAATGGAATGGAAGGAAATATGGAATGGAATGTAATATAGAATGCAATGGAATATGGGATGGAATGGAATATGGAATGGAATGGAATATGAAATGAAATGGAATATGGAATGGAAAGGAATGGAATGAAATGGAATGCAGAATGGAATGTAATATGGAAAGAATGGAATGAAATATGGAATGGAATGGAATATGCAAAGGAATGGAATGTTAAATGGAATAGACGGGAATAGAACGGAATGGAACAGCATATGGAATGGAATGTAAAGGAATATGGAATGAAATGGAATGGAATGAAATGGAACAGAATATGAAATGGAATGATATGGAACAGAATGGAATGGATAGGAATATGGAGTGGAGTGGAATATGTAATGCAGTGGAATATAGAATGGAATGGAATATGGAATGCAAGGGAATATGGAATGGAAAGGAATATGGAATGGAGTGGAACGGAATGAATGGAACAGAATATAGAATTGAATGGAATGGAAATGGAATGCAATGGAATATGGAATGGAATGGAATACGGTATGGAATGAAATATGGAATGGAATGGAACATGGAATGGAATGGAACGGAATATGGAATGGAATGGAATGAAATAAGGAATGGAATGGAATGGAAAGGAATATGTAATGGAATATTGAATGGTATGGAATGGAGTGGAATAGAATGGAATGGAATATGGAATAGAGTAGAATATGGAAAAGAGTGGAATATGGAATGGAATGCAATGGAACAGAATGGAATGGAAAAGAATATAATATGTAGTATACTGGAATGGAATGGAATGGAAAGGAAGGGAAGGAAAAGGAATGGAATGTAGAATGGAATGGAAAGTGGAATGGAATGGAGCAAAACGAAACGGACCACAATATAGAATTGAATGGAACGGAATGGAGTGGAACAGAATGGAATGGAATGGAATATGGAATGGAACGGAATATGCAGTGGAATGGAATGCAATACAGAACGGAACGGATTCTGATATGGGATGGAATGGAATGGAATGAAATGGAATGTGAAGGAATATGAAAGAAATGTAATATGGAATGCGTTGAAATATGGAATGGAATGGAATATGGAATGAACTGAAACGGAACAGAACGGAATGGAATATGGAAAGAAATTCAACGGTAATTATTGCAACGCAATATGGAATGGAATGGAATATGGTATGGAATGGAATATGGTATGGAATGGAATATGGAATGGAATGGAATATTGAAAGGAATTGAATATGGAATGGAATATGCAACGGAGTGGAATGGAACAAAAAGTAATGGAAAGGAATGGAACGGAATATGAATTAGAATGTAAGGGAATGGAATGGAATGGAATGCAGTGGAATATGGAATGGAATGTAATATGAAATGGAATAGAACAGAATAGAATGAAATGGAATATGGAATGTAATGGAATGGAATGGAATGGAATATAATGGAATATGGAATTGAGTTGAATATGTAATGGAATATGGAATGGAATATGGAATGGGATGGAATGAAATGGAATGGAAAGTAAAGGAAAGGATTATGCAACGTAATGTAATGGAATGGAATGGAATATGGAAAGGAATATGGAATGGAATGGATGCAATGGAATACAATGGAATGGAATGGAATATAGAATGGAATGAAATGGAATGTGTTAGAAAGTGGAATGAATGAATGGAATAGAATGCAATGGAATGGAATATGGAATGGAATGAATGGAATGGAATGTGGAATGAAATGCAATGGAATAGAAAGGAATGGAATGGAATTGAATGGAATGGAATGGAATGGAATATGGAATGGAATGGAATAGAATGGAATATGGTATGGAATGGAACAGAATGGAATGAAATGGAATAGAACGGAATGGAACAGCATATGGAATGGAATGGAAAGGAATATGGAATGAAATGGAATGGAATGAAATGGAACAGAATATGAAATGGAATGATATGGAACAGAATGGAATGGATAGGAATATGGAATGGAGTGGAATATGTAATGCAATGGAATATAGAATGGAATGGAATATGGAATGGAAGGAATATGGAATGGAAAGGAATATGGAATGGAATGGAACGGAACGGAATGGAATGGAATATGAATGAACGGAATGCAAAGTAATGCAATGGAATATGGAATGGAATGGAATATGGAATGAAATATGGAATGGAGTGGAACATGGAATGGAATGGAACGGAATATGGAATGGAATGGAATGAAATAAGGAATGGAATGGAATGGAAAGGAATATGTAATGGAATATTGAATGGAATGGAATGGAGTGGAATAGAATGGAATGGAATATGGAATAGAGTAGAATATGGAAAAGAGTGGAATATGGAATGGAATGGAATGGAACAGAATGGAATGGAATGGAATATGGAATGGAATGGAATATGGAATGGAATGGAATGGAATGGAAAGGAAGGGAAGGAAAAGGAGTGGAATGTAGAATGGAATGGAATGTGGAATGGAATGGAACAAAACGAAACGGAACAGAATATAGAATTGAATGGAATGGAATGGAGTGGAACAGAATGGAATGGAATGGAATATGGAATGGAATGGAATATGCAATGGAATGGAATGAAATGGAATAGAACGGAACGGATTCTGATATGGGATGGAATGGAATGGAATGAAATGGAATGTGAAGGAATATGGAAGAAATGTAATATGGAATGCGTTGGAATATGGAATGGAATGGAATATGGAATGAACTGAAACGGAACAGAACGGAATGGAATATGGAATGGAATTCAACGGTAATTATTGCAACGCAATATGGAATGGAATGGAATATGGTATGGAATGGAATATGGTATGGAATGGAATATGGAATGGAATGGAATATTGAAAGGAATTGAATATGGAATGGAATATGCAATGGAATGGAATGGAACAAAAAGGAATGGAAAGGAATGGAACGGAATATGAATTGGAATGTAAGGGAATGGAATGGAATGGAATGCAGTGGAATATGGAATGGAATGTAATATGAAATGGAATAGAACAGAATAGAATGAAATGGAATAAGGAATGTAATCGAAATTGGAATGCAATGAAAAATAATGGAATTTGGAATGGAGCTTAATGGAATATGGAATGGAATGGAATATAGAACGGAATGGAATGGAGTATGGAATGGGATGGAATGAAATGGAATGGAAAGTAAAGGAAAGGATTATAAAACGTAATGTAATGGAATGGAATCCAATATGGAAAGGAATATGGAATGGAATGGATGCAGTGGAATACAATGGAATGGAATGGAATATAGAATGGAATGAAATGGAATGTGTTAGAAAGTGAAATGAAATGAACTGGAATAGAATGCAATGGAATGGAATATGGAATGGAATGGAATGGATTCGAATGTGGAATGAAATGCAATGGAATAGAAAGGAATGGAATGGAATTGAATGGAATGGAATGGAATGGAATATGGAATGGAATGAAATAGAAGGATATTTTATGGAATGGGACACAATGAAATACGGAATAGAATGGAATATGGAATGGAATAGAATGCAATATAAAATGGAATGGAATATGCAATGGAATGGAATGGAATGAAATATGGAATGAAATAGAATAAAGAATGGAATGGAATTGAACGGAACAGAAAGGAATGGAGTGGAATGAAATGGAATATGGAAGGTAATGTAATGGAATATGGAATGGAATGGAATATGGAACATAATGGAATGGAATATGGAATGGAATCTAATATGGAATGGGATGGAAAGGAATGGAAAGGAGTGGAATATGGAATGAAGTGGAATATGAACAGAAGGGAATGGAGCGGAAAAGTATGGAATGGAATATGGAATGGAATGGAATGGAATATGGAATGGAATGGAAAATGGAATGCAATGGAATCCGAAATGGAATGGAAGGGAATGATTATTGAGAGGAAATGATTACGGAATGGAATGGAATGCAACAGAATGGAAGGAATGGATTGGTAAGAAATACTGAATGGAATGGAATATGGAATGCAATGGAATATGGAATGTAAGTGAATACGGAATGCAACGGAATATGGAATGGAATGGAATGTGGAATCAAATGGAAAGGAATGGAATGGAATGGAACATGGAATGGAAAATGGAATGAAATTGCATGTAATGTAATGGAAGGGTATACAGAGTGGAATGGAATATGGAATGCAATGGAATATGAAATGGAATGAAATAAGGAATGGATTGGAGTAAGGAATTGAATGGAGTATTGAAAGAAAAGGAATATGTAATTGAGTGGAATATGGAATGGAATGGAATGGAGTATGGAATGGAATGGAATGGAATGGAGTGGAATGGAATGGAATGCGATATGGAAAGAAATAGATTAAGGAATGGAATGGAATGGAATATGGGATGAAGTGGAATGGAATATGGAAAGGAATAGAAGGGAAAGGAAAAGAATGGAATATGAAACGGAATTGAATGGAATATAGAATGGAATGGAATGGACTGGAATCTGCAATGGAATGGAAAATGGATTGAAATGGACTGGACTGGAATGGAACGGAATGCAATGGAATGGAATGGAATGGATTAGAATGTGGAATGAAATGCAATGGAATAGAAAGGAATGGAATGGAGTTGAATGGAATGGAATGGAATGAAATATGGAATAGAATGGAACGGAATGGAATGGAGTATGGAATGGAATGGGATATGGAATGGATTGAAATGGAAGGGAATATGGAGGGAAGCAGAATATGGAAAAGAATGGAATGGAATGTTTAAAAAAGGAATGGAAACGAACACAGTGGAATGAAAGAGAACATGGAAAGGAATGGAATATGGAATGGAATGGAATGGAACGGAAAATAGAATGGAATGAAATACTGAATGGAATGGAATGAATATTGAATGGAATTGAATATGGAATGGAATGGAATGGAACGGCATGGAATAGAATGGAATGGAAGGAAATATGAAATGGAATGGAACATAGAATGCAATGGAATATGGGATGGAATGGAATATGGAATGCAATGGAATATGAAATGAAATGGAATGTGGAATTGAAAGGAATGGAATGCAATGGAATGTGGAATGGAATGGAATTTGGAAAGAATGGAATGGAATATGGAATGGAATGGAATGTGCAATGGAATGGAATGTAATGGAATAGACGGGAATAGAATGGAATGGCACAGCATATGGAATGGAATGGAAAGGAATATGGAATGAAATGGAGTGGAATGAAATGGAACAGAATATGAAATGGAATGATATGGAACAGAATGGAATGGATAGGAATATGGAGTGCAGTGGAATATGTAATGCAATGGAATGTAGAATGGAATGGAATATGGAATGCAATGGAATATGGAATGCAAAGGAATATGGAATGGAGTGGAATAGAACGGAGTGGAATATATAAGTGAACGGAATGCAAAGTCATGCAATGGAATATGGAAAGGAATGTAATACGGTATGGAATGAAATATGGAATGGAATGGAACATGGAATGGAATGGAACGGAATATGGAATGAAATAGAATAAAGAATGGAATGGAATTGAACGGAACAGAAAGGAATGGAATGGAATGGAATATGGAATGGAATGTAATGGAATATGGAATGGAATGGAATGGAATATGGAACATAATTGAATGGAATATGGAGTGGAATCTAATATGGAATGGGATGGAAAGGAATGGAAAGGAATGGAATATGGAATGAAGTGGAATATGGAACAGAAGGGAATGGAGTGTAGTGGAATGGAATGGAATATGGAATGGAATGGAATGGAATATGGAATGAAATGGAAAATGGAATGCAATGGAATCCGAAATGGAATGGAATGGAATGAATATTGAGTGGAAATGATTACGGAATGGAATGTAATGCAACAGAATGGAAGGAATGGATTGGAAAGGAATACTGAATGGAATGGAATATGGAATGCAATGGAATATGGAATGGAAATGAATATGGAATGCAACGGAATATGGAATGGAATGGAATGTGGAATCAAATGGAAAGGAATGGAATGGAATGGAACATGGAATGGAAAATGGAATGAAATTGAATGTAATGTAATGGAAGGGTATACAGAGTGGAATGGAATATGGAATGCAATGGAATATGAAATCGAATGAAATATGGAATGGATTGGAATATGGAATTGAATGGAGTATTGAAAGAAAAGGAATATGTAATTGAATGGAATATGTAATGGAATGGAATGGAGTATGCAATGGAATGAAATGGAATGGAATGGACTGTGATATGGAAAGAAATAGAATAAGGAATGCAATTGAATGGAATATGGGATGAAGTGGAATGGAATATGGAAAGAAATGGAAGGGAATGGAAAAGAATGGAATATGAAACGAAATTGAATGGAATATAGAATGGAATGGAATGGACTGGAATCTGCAATGGAATGGAATATGGAACGAAATGTATTGGAGTGGAACGGAACGTAATGGAATGCAATGTAATGGAATGGAATGGAATATGGAATGGAATGGAATACGGAATGGAATGGAATATGGAATGGAATGGAATACAATAGGGAATGGAATGGATTGAAATGAAATATGGTATGAAGTGGAATAAGGACTGCAACTGAATGGAACTCAATGGAATGGAATATTAAACGGAGTGGAATTCGATATGGAATGGAATGGAATATGAAATGGAATGGAATGGAATGCTATATGTAATGGAATAGTGTGGAATGGAATGGAGTGGAAAGGAATAGAATAACGAATGGAATGGAATGGAATGGAATATGGAATGGAATGGAATGCAATGCAATATGGAATAGAATGCCATATGCAATGGAATGGAATGCAACGGAATGGAATGGAAAGGAACTAAATGGAATGGAACAGAATATGGTGTGCATTGCAATGGAATGAATTGGAATATTGAATGGAATTAGATATAGAATGAAATGGAATATGAAATTGAAAGATATATGGATTGAAAAGGAATGGAATAGAATGGAATGAAAAGGAATGGAACATAAAGTGGAATGCAATGGAATGGAATGGAATGATAACAAATGGAATGGAATGCATTGGAAAAGGGAAAGGAATGTAATGGATTATGGAATGGAATGGAATATGGCAATGAATGGAACGGAATATGGAGTGGAGTATAATGGAATATGGACTGGATTGCAATATGGAGTGGGAGGGAATGGCATCGAATGGAATGGTATGAAATGGAATACTCCACGGAATGGAATGAAATGGAACGGAATATTGAATGAAATGGAATGCAATATTGAATGTAATGGAATATGGAATGGAATGTAATGGATTATGAAATGTAATGGAATATGGAATGGAGTGTAATGGAATATGGAGTGGAATGTAATGGAATATGGTATGGAATGGAATATGGAATGGAAAGGAATATGGAGTGGAATGGAAAGGAAAGGAATATAGAAGGAAATGGTATATAGAAGGGAATGCAAAGGAATGGAATATGGAATTGAGTTGAATATGTAATGGCATATAGAATGGAATGGAATATGGAATGGAATGGAATGGAACGGAACGGAATGGAAAGGAATACAAGGGAATATGAAATGGAATGGAAGGGAAAGTATGGAATGGAACGCAATGGAATATGGAATGGAATGGAATATGGAATAGAATGGAACGGAATTGAATGGAATATGGAATGGAATGGGATATGGAATGCAATGAAATGGAAGGGAATATGGAAGGAAGCAGAATATGGAAAAGAATGGAATGGAATGGAATGGAATGCATAAGAAGGGAATGGAAAGGAACGGAATGGAATGAAAGGGAACATGGAAAGGAATGGAATATGGAATGGAATGGAATGGAACGGAAAATAGAATGGAATGAAATACTGAATGGAATGGAATGAATATTGAATGGAATTGAATATGGAATGGAATGGAATGGAACGGCATGGAATAGAATGGAATGGAAGGAAATATGGAATGGAATTGAATATAGAATGCAATGGAATATGGGATGGAATGGAATATGGAATGGAATGGAATATGAAATGAAATGGAAAGTGGAATGGAAAGGAATGGAATGAAATGGAATGTGTAATGGAATGGAATATGGAATGGAATGGAATATGCAATGGAATGGAATGTTAAATGGAATAGACGGGAATAGAACGGAATGGAACAGCATATGGAATGGAATGGAAAGGAATATGGAATGAAATGGAATGGAATGAAATGGAATAGAGTATGAAATGGAATGATATGGAACAGAATGGAATGGATAGGAATATGGAGTGGAGTGGAATATGTAATGCAATGGAATATAGAATAGAATGGAATATGGAATGCAATGGAATATGGAATGGAAAGGAATATGGAATGCAGTGGAATGGAACGGAATGGAATATATAACTGAACGGAATGCAAAGTAATTCAATGGAATATACAATGGAACGGAATACGGTATGGAATGAAATATGGAATTGAATGGAACATGGAATGGAATGGAACGGAATATGGAATAGAATGGAATGGAGTGGAATAGAATGGAATGGAATATGGAATAGAGTAGAATATGGGAAAGAGTGGAATCTGGAATGGAATGGAATGGAACAGAATGGAAAGGAAAAGAACGTAATATGTAGTAGAATGGAATGGAATTGAATGGAAAGGAAGGGTAGGAAAAGGAATGGAATGTAGAATGGAATGGACTGTGGAATGGAATGGAACAAAACGAAACGGAACAGAATATAGAATTAAATGGAACGGAATGGAGTGGAACAGAATGGAATGGAATGGAATATGGAATGGAACGGAATATGCAGTGGAATGGAATGGAATAAAGAACGGAACGGATTCTGATATGGGATGGAATGGAATGGAATGAAATGGAATGTGAAGGAATATGGAAGAAATGTAATATGGAATGCGTTGGAATATGGAATGGAATGGAATATGGAACGAAGTGAAACGGAGCAGAACAGAATGGAATATGGAATGGAATTCAATGGTAATTGTTGCAACGCAATATGGAATGGAATGGAATATGGTATGCAATGGAATATGGAATGGAATGGAATATTGAAAGGAATTGAATATGGAATGGAATATGCAGTGGAATGGAACGGAACAAAAAGGAATGGAAAGGAATGGAACGGAATATGAATTGGAATGTAAGGGAATGGAATGGAATGGAATGCAGTGGAATATGGAATGGAATGTAATATGAATGGGAATAGAACGGAATAGAATGAAATGGAATATGGAATGTAATGGAAAGTGGAATGCAATGAAAAATAATGGACTATGGAATGGAGCGTAATGGAATATGGAATGGAATGGAATATGGAACGGAATGGAATAGAATATGGAATGGGATGGAATGAAATGGAATGGAAAGTAAAGGAAAGGATTATGCAACGTAATGGAATGGAATGGAATCCAATATGGAAAGGAATATGGAATGGAATGGATGCAATGTAATACAATGGAATGGAATGGAATATGGAATGGAATGAAATGTAATGTGTTAGAAAGTGGAATGAAATGGAATGGAATTGAAAGCAATGGAATGGAATATGGAATGGAATGGAATGGATTAGAATGTGGAATGAAATGGAATGGAATAGAAAGAAATGGAATGGAATGGAATGGAATATAGAATGGAATGGAATGGAATGTTTTGGAATGGAATATGGAACGGAATGAAATAGAACGATATTGTATGGAATGGGACACAATGAAATACGGAATAGAATGGAATATGGAATGGAATAGACTGGAATATAGAATGGAATGGAATATGCAATGGAATGGAATGGAATGAAATATGGAATGAAATAGAATAAATAATGGAATGGAATTGAACGGAACAGAAAGGAATGGAATGGAATGGAATACGGAATGTAATGTAATGGAATATGGAATGGTATGGAATATGGAATGCAATGTAATGTAATATGGAATGGAATCTAATATGGAATGGGATGGAAAGGAATGGAATATGGAATGAAGTGGAATATGGAACAGAAGGGAATGGAGCGGAATGGAATGGAATGGAATATGGAATGGAATGGAATGGAATATGGAATGGAATGGAAAATGGAATGCAATGGAATCCGAAATGGAATGGAATGAAATGATTATTGAGAAGACATTATTACAGAATGGAATGGAATGCAACAGAATGGAAGGAATGGATTGGAAAGAAATACTGAATGGAATGGAATATGGAATGCAATGGAATATGGAATGGAAGTGAATATGGAATGCAATGGAATGGAATGGAATGAAATGGAATGTGAAGGAATATGGAAGAAATGTAATATGGAATGCGTTGGAATATGGAATGGAATGGAATATGGAACGAAGTGAAACGGAGCAGAACAGAATGGAATATGGAATGGAATTAATGGTAATTGTTGCAACGCAATATGGAATGGAATGGAATATGGTATGCAATGGAATATGGAATGGAATGGAATATTGAAAGGAATTGAATATGGAATGGAATATGGAATGGAACGGAACAAAAGGAATGGAAAGGAATGGAACGGAATATGAATTGGAATGTAAGGGAATGGAATGGAATGGAATGCAGTGGAATATGGAATGGAATGTAATATGAATGGGAATAGAACGGAATAGAATGAAATGGAATATGGAATGGAATGGAATGAAATATGGAATGAAATAGAATAAATAATGGAATGGAATGGAAAATGGAATGCAATGGAATATGGAATGGAATGGAATATGGAACGGAATGGAATAGAATATGGAATGGGATGGAATGAAATGGAATGGAAAGTAAAGGAAAGGATTATGCAACGTAATGGAATGGAATGGAATCCAATATGGAAAGGAATATGGAATGGAATGGATGCAATGTAATACAATGGAATGGAATGGAATATGGAATGGAATGAAATGTAATGTGTTAGAAAGTGGAATGAAATGGAATGGAATTGAAAGCAATGGAATGGAATATGGAATGGAATGGAATGGATTAGAATGTGGAATGAAATGGAATGGAATAGAAAGAAATGGAATGGAATGGAATGGAATATAGAATGGAATGGAATGGAATGTTTTGGAATGGAATATGGAACGGAATGAAATAGAACGATATTGTATGGAATGGGACACAATGAAATACGGAATAGAATGGAATATGGAATGGAATAGACTGGAATATAGAATGGAATGGAATATGCAATGGAATGGAATGGAATGAAATATGGAATGAAATAGAATAAATAATGGAATGGAATTGAACGGAACAGAAAGGAATGGAATGGAATGGAATACGGAATGTAATGTAATGGAATATGGAGTGGAATATGGAACATAATGGAATGGAATATGGAATGGAATTTAATATGGAATGGGATGGGAAGGAATGGAATATGGAATGAAGTGGAATATGGAACAGAAGGGAATGGAGCGGAATGGAATGGAATGGAATATGGAATGGAATGGAATGGAATATGGAATGGAATGGAAAATGGAATGCAATGGAATCCGAAATGGAATGGAATGAAATGATTATTGAGAAGACATTATTACAGAATGGAATGGAATGCAACAGAATGGAAGGAATGGATTGGAAAGAAATACTGAATGGAATGGAATATGGAATGCAATGGAATATGGAATGGAAGTGAATATGGAATGCAACGGAATATGGAATGGAATGGAATGTGGAATCAAATGGAAAGGAATGGAATGGAATGGAACATGGAATGGAAAATGGAATGAAATTGAATGTAATATAATGGAAGAGTATACAGAGTGGAATGGAATATGGAATGCAATGGATTATGAAATGGAATGAAATATGGAATGGATTGGAATATGGAATTGAATGGAGTATTGAAAGAAAAGGAATATGTAATTGAATGGAATATGGAATGGAGTATGGAATGGAATGGAATGGAATGGAATGGAATGGAATCGAATGGAATGTGATATGGAAAGACATAGTTTAAGAATGGAAAGAAATGGAATATGAGATGAAGTGGAATGGAATATGGAAACGAATGGAAGGGAATGGAAAAGAATGGAATATGAAACGGAATTGAATGGAATATAGAATGGAATGGAATGGACTGGAATCTGCAATGGAATGAAATATGGAACGAAATGGAATAGACTGAAATGGAACGGAATGCAATGGAATGGAATGGAATATGGAATGGAATGGAATAGGGAATGGAATGGAATATGGAATGGAATGGAATAGGGAAAAAAACTGAATATCGAATGGAATATGCAATGGAATGGAACGGAACAAAAAGGAATGGAAAGGAATGGAACGGAATATGAATTGGAATGTAAGGGAATGGAATGGAATGGAATGCAGTGGAATATGGAATGGAATGTAATATGAAATATAATAGAATGGAATAGAATGAAATGGAATATGGAATGTAATGGAAAGTGGAATTCAATGAAAAATAATGGAATTTGGAATGGAGCGTAATGGAAAATGGAATGGAGTGGAATATGGAACGGAATGGAATGGTATATGGAATGGGATGGAATGAAATGGAATGGAAAGCAAAGGAAAGGATTATGCAACGTAGTGTAATGGAATGGAATCCAATATGGAAAGGAATATGGAATGGAATGGATGCAATGGAATACAATGGAATGGAATGGAATATGGAATGGAATGAAATGGAATGTGTTAGAAAGTGGAATGAAATGGAATGGAATAGAATGCAATGGAATGGAATATGGAATGGAATGGAATAGATTAGAATGTGGAATGAAATGGAATGGAATAGAAAGGAATGCAATGGAATGGAATGGAATGGAATGGAATATGGAATGGAGTGGAATGGAATGTAATGGAATGTTTTAGAATGGAATATGGAACGGAATGAAATAGAACGATATTGTATGGAATGGGACACAATGAAATACGGAATAGAATGGAATATGGAATGCAATAGAATGGAATATAGAATGAAATGGAATATGCAATGGAATGGAATGGAATGAAATATGGAGTGAAATAGAATGAAGAATGGAATGGAATTGAACGGAACAGAAAGGAATGGAATGGAATGGAACGCACTACGGAATGGAATGGAATATGGAATGGAATGGAATACAATAGGGAATGGAATGGATTGAAATGGAATATGGTATGAAATGGAATAAGGGATTCAACAGAATGGAATTCAATGGAATGGAATATTAAACGGAATGGAATTCGATATGGAATGGAATGGAATGTGAAATAGAATGGAATGGAATGCTATATGGAAAGGAGTAGTGTGGAATGGAATGGAGTCGAAAGGAATAGAATAACGAATAGAATGGAATGGAATGGAATATGGAATGGAATGGAATGCAATGCAATATGGAATGGAATGCCATATGGAATGGAATGGAATGGAACGGAATGGAATGGAAAGGAACTAAATGGAAAGGAACAGAATATGGTATGGAATGGAATGGAATGAATTGGAATATAGAATGGACTGAAATATAGAATGAAATGGAATATGAAATGGAAAGATATATGGATTGAAAAGGAATGGAATAGAATGGAATGAAAAGGAATGGAACATAAAATGGAATGCAATGGAATGGAATGGAATGAGATCAAATGGAATGGAATGCCTTGGAAAAGGGAAAGGAATGTAATGGATTATGGAATGGAATGGAATATGACAATGAATGGAACGGAATATGGAATGGAACATAATGGAATATGGACTGGATTGCAATATGGAGTGGGAGGAAATGGCATGGAATGGAATGGTATGAAGTGGAATACTCAGCGGAATGGAATCAAATGGAATGGAATATTGAATGAAATGGAATGGAATATGGAATGGAATGGAATATGGAATGAAATGTAATGGAATATGAAATGTGATGGAATATGGAATGGATTGTAATGGAATACGGAGTGGAATGGAATGGTATATGGTATGGAATGGAATATGGAATGGAATGGAATATGGAGTGGAATGGAAAGGAAAGATATACAGTAGGGAATGGTATATAGAAGGAATGCAAAGGAATGGAATATGGAATTGAGTTGAATATGTAATGGAATATAGAATGGAATGGAATATGGAATGGAATGGAATCAAACGGAACGGAACGGAAAGGAATAGAAGTCAATATGAAATGGAATGGAAGGGAAAGTATGGAATGGAACGCAATGGAATATGGAATGGAATGCAATATGGAATAGAATGGAACGGAATGGAATGGAATATGGAATGGAATGGGATATGGAATGGAATGAAATGGAAGGGAATATGAAGGAAGCAGAATATGGAAAAGAATGGAATGGAATGGAATGGAATGTATAAGAAGGGAATGGAAAGGAACGGAATGGAATGAAAGGGAACATGGAAAGGAATGGAATATGGAATGGAATGGAATGGAACGGAAAATAGAATGGAATGAAATACTGAATGGAATGGAATGAATATTGAATGGAATTGAATATGGAATGGAATGGAATGGAACGGCATGGAATAGAATGGAATGGAAGGAAATATGGAATGGAATGGAATATAGAATGCAATCGTATATGGGATGGAATGCAATATGGAATGGAATGGAATATGAAATGAAATGGAATGTGGAATGGAAAGGAATGGAATGAAATGGAATGTGTAATGGAATGGAATATGGAAAGAATGGAATGGAATATGGAATGGAATGGAATATGCAATGGAATGGAATGTTAAATGGAATAGACGGGAAAAGAACGGAATGGAACAGCATATGGAATGGAATGGAAAGGAATATGGAATGAAATGGAATGGAATGAAATGGAACAGAATATGAAAAGGAATGATATGAAACAGAATGGAATGAACAGGAATATGGAGTGGAGTGGAATATGTAATGCAATGGAATATAGAATGGAATGTAATCTGGAATGCATTGGAATATGGAATGGAATGAAATATGGAATGAACTGAAACGGAACAGAACGGAATGGCATATGGAATGGAATTCAACGGTAATTATTGCAACGCAATATGGAATGGAATGGAATATGGTATGGAATGGAATGGAATATTGAAAGGAATTGAATACGGAATGGAATATGCAATGGAATGGAACGGAACAAAAAGGAATGGAAAGGAATGGAACGGAATATGAATTGGAATGTAAGGGAATGGAATGGAATGGAATGCAGTGGAATATGGAATGGAATGTAATATGAAATGGAATAGAACGGAATAGAATGAAATGGAATATGGAATGTAATGGAAAGTGGAATGCAATGAAAAATAATGGAATTTGGAATGGAGCGTAATGGAATCTGCAATGGAATGGAATATGGAATGAAATGGAATGGAATATGGAATGGGATGGAATGAAATGGAATGGAAAGTAAAGGAAAGGATTATGCAACGTAATGTAATGGAATGGAATCCAATATGGAAAGGAATATGGACTGGAATGGATGCAATGGAATACAATGCAATGGAATGGAATATGGAATGGAATCATACGGAATGTGTTAGAAAGTGGAATGATGGAATGGAATAGAATGCAATGGAATGGAATATGGAATGGAATGGAATGGATTAGAATGTGCAATGAAATGGAATGGAATAGAAAGGAATGGAATGGAATGGAATGGAATGGAATATGGAATGGAATGGAATGGAATGTTTTGGAATGGAATATGGAATGGAATGAAATAGAACGATATTGTATGCAACGGAACACTATGAAAAGTAATATGTAGTAGAATGGAATGGAATGGAATGGAAAGGAAGGGAAGGATATGGAATGGAATGTAGAATCGAATGCAATGTGGAATGGAATGGAACAAAAGGAAACGAAACAGAATATAGAATGGAATGGATCGGAATGGAGTGGAACAGAATGGAATGGAATGGAATATGGAATGGAACGGAATATGCAGTGGAATGGAATAGAATACAGAACGGAATGGATTCTCATATGGGATGGAATGGAATGGAATGAAATGGAATGTGAAGGAATATGAAGAAATGTAATATGGAATGCGTTGGAATATGGAATGGAATGGAATATGGAATGAACTGAAATGGAACACAACGGAATGGAATATGGAATGGAATTCAATGGTAATTATTGCAACGCAATATGGAATGGAATGGAATATGGTATGGAATGGAATATGGAATGAATTAGAATATTGAATGGAATGAAATATAGAATGAAATGGAATATGAAATGGAATGAAATATGGATTGAAAAGGAATGGAATAGAATGGAATGAAAAGGAATGGAACATAAAATGGAATGCAATGGAATGGAATGGAATGAGATCAAATGGAATGGAATGCATTGGAAAAGAGAAAGGAATGTAATGGATTATGGAACGGAAAGGAATATGGCAATGAATGGAACGGAATATGGAATGGAATATAATGGAATATGGACTGGATTGCAATAAGGAGTGGGAGGGAATGGCATCGAATGGAATGGTATGAAATGGAATACTCAACAGAATGGAATGAAATGGAACGGAATATTGAATGAAATGGAATGGAATATGGAATGACGTGTAATGGAATATGAAATATGATGGGATAAGGAATGGATTGTAATGGAATATGGAGTGGAATGGAATGGAATATGGTATGGAATGGAATATGGAATGGAATGGAATATGGAGTGGAATGGAAAGGAAAGGAATATGGAAGGGAATGGTATATAGAAGGGAATGCAAAGGAATGGAATATGGAATTGAGTTGAATATGTAATGGAATATAGAATGGAATGGAATATGGAATGGAATGGAACGGAATGGAACGGAACGGAAACGAATACAAGGGAATATGAAATGGAATGGAAGGGAAAGTATGGAATGGAACGCAATGGAATATGGAATGGAATGGAATATGGAATAGAATGGAACGGAATGGAATGGAATATGGAATGGAATGGGATATGGAATGGAATGAAATGGAAGTGAATATGGAAGGAAGCAGAATATGGAAAAGAATGGAATGGAATGGAATGAAATTTATAAAAAGGGAATGGAAAGCAAAGGAATGGAATGAAAGGGAACATGGAAAGGAATGGAATATGGAATGGAATGGAATGGAACGGAAAATAGAATGGAATGAAATAACGAATGCAATGGAATGAATCTTGAATGGAATTGAATATGGAATGGAATGGAATGGAACGGCATGGAATAGAATGGAATGGAAGGAAATATGGAATGGAATGTAATATAGAATGCAATGTAATATGGGATGGAATGGAATATGGAATGGAATGGAATATGAAATGAAATGGAAAGTGGAATGGAAAGGAATGGAATGAAATGGAATGTGGAATGGAATGGAATATGGAAAGAATGGAATGGAATATGGAATGGAATGGAATATGCAATGGAAGGGAATGTTAAATGGAATAGACGGGAATAGAACGGAATGGAACAGCATATGGAATGGAATGGAAAGGAATATGGAATGAAATGGAATGGAATGAAATGGAACAGAATATGAAATGGAATGATTTGGAACAGAATGGAATGGATAGGACTATGGAGTGGAGTGGAATATGTAACGCAATGGAATATAGAATGAAATGGAATATGGAATTCAATGGAATATGGAATGGAAAGGAATATGGAATGGAGTGGAACGGAACGGAATGGAATATATAACTGAACGGAATGCAAAGTAATGCAATGGAATATACAATGGAATGGAATACGGTATGGAATGAAATACGGAATGGAATGGAACATGGAATGGAATGGAACGGAATATGGAATAGAATGGAATGAAATAAGGAATGGAATGGAATGGAAAGGAATATGTAATGGAATATTGAATGGAATGGAATGCAGTGGAATAGAATGGAATGGAATATGGAAAAGAGTAGAATATGGAAAATAGTGGAATCTGGAATGGAATGGAATGGAACAGAATAGAATGGAAAAGAACGTAATATGTAGTAGAATGGAATGGAATGGAATGGAAAGGAAGGGAAGGGAAAGGAATGGAAAGTAGAATGGAATGGAATGTGGAATGGAATGGAACAAAAAGAAACGGAACAGAATATAGAATTGAATGGAACGGAATGGAGTGGAACAGAATGGAATGGAATGGAATATGGAATGGAACGGAATATGCAGTGGAATGGAATGGAACACAGAACGGAACGGATTCTGATATGGGATGGAATGGAATGGAATGAAATGGAATGTGAAGGAATATGAAAGAAATGTAATATGGAATGCGTTGGAATATGGAATGGAATGGAATATGGAATGAACTGAAACGGAACAGAACTGAATGGAATATCGAATGGAATTCAACAGTAATTATTGCAACGCAACATGGAATGGAATGGAATATGGTATGGAATGGAATATGGAATGGAATGGAATATTGAAAGGAATTGAATATGGAATGGAATATGCAATGGAATGGAACGGAACAAAAAGGAATGGTAAGGAATGGAACGGAATATGAATTGCAATGTAAGGGAATGGAATGGAATGGAAAGCAGTAGAATGTGGAATGGAATGTAATATGAAATGGAATAGAACGGAATAGAATGAAATGGAATATGGAATGTAATGGAAAGTGCAATGCAATGAAAATAATGGAATTTGGAATGGAGCGTAATGGAATACGGAATGGAATGGAATATGGAACGGAATGGAATGGAATATGGAATGGGATGGAATGAAATGCAATGGAAAGTAAAGGAAAGGATTAGGCAACGTAATGTAATGTAATGGAATCCAATATGGAAAGGAATATGGAAGGGAATGGATGCAATGGAAGGCAATGGAATGGAATGGAATATGAAATGGAATGAAATGGAATGTGTTAGAAAGTGGAATGAAATGGAATGGAATAGAATGCAATGGAATGGAATATGAAATGAAATGGAATGGATTAGAAAGTGGAATGAAATGGAATGGAATAGAAAGGAATGGAATGGAATGGAATGCAATATGGAATGGAAAGGAATGGAATTTAATGTTTTGGAATGGAATATGGAAGGGAATGAAATATAAAGATATTGTATGGAATGGGACACAATGAAATACGGAAGAGAATGGAATATGGAATGGAATAGAATGGAATATAGAATGGAATGGAATATGCAATGGAATGGAATGGAATGGAATATGGAATGAAATAAAATAAAGAATGGAATGGAATTGAACGGAAGAGAAAGGAATGGAATGGAATGGAATGGAATATGGAATGTAATGGAATGGAATATGGAATGGAATGGAATATGGAACATAATGGAATGGAATATGGAATGGAATCTAATATGGAATGGGATGGAAAGGAATGGAAAGGAATGGAATATGGAATGAAGTGGAATATGGAACAGAAGGGAATGGAGCGGAATGGAATGGAATGGAATATGGAATGGAATGGAATGGAATATGGAATGGAATGGAAAATGGAATGCAATGGAATCCGAAATGGAATGGAATGGAATGAGTATTGAGAGGAAATGATTATGGAATGGAATGGAATGGAAGAGAATGGAAGGAACGGATTGGAAAGAAATACTGAATGGAATGGAATATGGAATGCAATGGAATATGGAATGGAAGTGAATATGGAATGCGAAGGAATATGGAATGGAATGGAATGTGCAATCATATGGTAAGGAATGGAATGGAATGGAACATGGAATGGAAAATGGAATGAAATTGAATGTAATGTAATGGAAGGTTATACAGAGTGGAATGGAATATGGAATGCAATGGAATATGAAATGGAATGAAATATGGAATGGATTGGAATATGGAATTGAAGGGAGTATTGAAAGAATAGGAATATGTAATTGAATGGAATATGGATTGGAATGGAATGGAGTATGGAATGGAATGGAATGGAATGGAATG
>CM058079.1:1959113-1977921 GCA_030247045.1 Colobus guereza | reverse complement strand
AGTTGCGGTCCTTATTCCATTCCATTCCACTGCCTATTCCGTTCCATTCCATTGCATCCATTCCATTCCTTCCATTCCATATTCACTGCATTCCATTCCGTATTCCGTTCCATTCCATTCTGTTCCGTTTCGTTTTGTTCCATCCATTCCATTCCATTGCATTACTTTGCATTCCATTCCATATTCAATCCATTCCATATTAATTCCGTTCCGTTTAATATTCCATTCCATTCAGTTGCGGTCCTTATTCCATTCCATTCTGTATTCCATTCCATTCTGTTCCTCCATTCCGTTCCATTCCATTCTGTTCACTCCATTCCGTTCCATTCAATATTCCATTCCATACTCCGTTCCATTCCATTCAATTGCGGTCCTTATTCCATTCCATTGCATCCATTCCATTCTGTTCACTCCATTCCATTCCATTAATTCCATTCAATTCTATATTCTGTTCCATTCCATTCAGTTGCGGTCCTTATTCCATTCCATATTCCATTGCATTACTTTGCATTCCATTCCGTATTCCATTCCATTCAGTTGCGGTCCTTATTCCATTCCATTCAGTTGCGGTCCTTATTCCATTTCATATTCCATTCTTTTCCATTCCATATTCAATCCATTCCATATTCCACTGCATTCCATTCCATACCATATTCCATTCCGTTCTGTATTCCATTCCATTCAGTTGCGGTCCTTATTCCATTCCATTGTATTCCATTCCATTGCATTCCATTCAGTTGCGGTCCTTATTCCATTCCATATTCCATTGCATTCCATTCAGTTGCGGTCCTTATTCCATTCCATTCAGTTGCGGTCCTTATTCCATTCCATATTGTATTCCATTCCATTGCATTCCATTCCATTCCGTTCCATTCAATATTCCATTCCATTCCATCCCATATCAGAATCCATTCCATTCCATTCAGTATATATTCCATTCCATTGCATCCATTCCATTCTGTTCCTCCATTCCATTCCGTTTAATATTCCATTCCACTGCCTATTCCGTTCCATTCCATTGCAATTCAGTCCATTCCATTCCGTTCCATTCCATTGCAATTCAGTCCATTCCATTCCGTTCTGTATTCCATTCCATTAATTCCATTCCGTTCTGTATTCCATTCCATTCAGTATATATTCCATTCCATATTCACTGCATTCCATTCCGTATTCCATTCCATATTGCGTTGCGATAATTACCGTTAATTCCATTCCATATTAATTCCATTCCATTGCATTCCATTCAGTTGCGGTCCTTATTCCATTCCATTCTGTTCCATTCCATTCAATTGCGGTCCTTATTCCATTCCTTTTTGTTCCGTTCCATTCCATTGCATATTCCATTCCATATTCAATTCCTTTCAATATTCCATTCCATTCCTTATTCCATTCCATACCATATTCCATTCCATTCCATATTGCGTTGCGATAATTACCGTTGAATTCCATTCCATATTCCATTCCATTCTGTTCCATTTCAGTTCATTCCATATTCCATTCCATTCCATATTCCAACGCATTCCATATTACATTTCTTCCATATTCCTTCACATTCCATTTCATTCCATTCCATTCCATCCCATATCAGAATCCGTTCCGTTCTGTATTCCATTCCATTCCACTGCCTATTCCGTTCCATTCCATATTCCATTCCATTCCATTCTGTTCCACTCCATTCCGTTCCATTCAATTCTATATTCTGTTCCGTTTCGTTTTGTTCCATCCCATTCCACATTCCATTCCATTCTACATTCCACTCCTTTTCCTTCCCTTCCTTTCCATTCCATTCCATTCCATTCTACTACATATTACGTTCTTTTCCATTCCATTCTGTTCCATTCCATTCCATTCCATATTCCACTCTTTTCCATATTCTACTCTATTCCATATTCCATTCCATTCTATTCCACTCCATTCCGTTCCATTCAATATTCCATTACATATTCCTTTCCATTCCATTCCATTCCTTATTTCATTCCATTCCATTCCATTCCATATTCCATTCCATTCCATTCCATTCTGTTCACTCCATTCCATATTTCATTCCATACCGTATTCCATTCCATTCCATATTCCATTGCATTACTTTGCATTCCGTTCAGTTATATATTCCATTCCGTTCCATTCCACTCCATTCCATATTCCTTTCCATTCCATATTCCATTGCATTCCATATTCCATTCCATTCCATATTGAATTCCGTTCCGTTTAATATTCCATTCCATTGAATTCCATTCAGTTGCGGTCCTTATTCCATTTCATACCATATTTCATTTCAATCCATTCCATTCCTATTGTATTCCTTCCATTCCATATTCCATTCCATTCCGTATTCCATTCCATTCCATATTACTTTCCATTCCATTCCATTGCATTCCATTCCATTCCATTCAATCCAATCCATTTCGTTCCATATTCCATTCCATTGCAATTCCAGTCCATTCCATTCCATTCCATATTCCATTCCATTAATTCCATTTCATATTCCATTCCATATTCCAATCCATTCCTTCCATTCCTTCCATATTCCATTCCACTTCATCCCATATTCCATTCCATTCCATTCCTTCATCTATTTCTTTCCATATCGCATTCCATTCCATTCCATATTCCATTCCATTTCATTCCATCCATTCCATATTAATTCCATTCCATTCCGTTCCATTCAATTCCATTCCATTCAATATTCCATTACATATTCCTTTCCATTCCATTCCATTCCTTATTTCATTCCATTCCATTCCGTTCCATTCCACTCCATTCCATTCCATTCTGTTCCACTCCATTCCATATTTCATTCCATACCGTATTCCATTCCATTCCATATTCCATTGCATTACTTTGCATTCCGTTCAGTTATATATTCCATTCCGTTCCATTCCACTCCATTCCATATTCCTTTCCATTCCATATTCCATTGCATTCCATATTCCATTCCATTCCACATTGAATTCCGTTCCGTTTAATATTCCATTCCATTGAATTCCATTCAGTTGCGGTCCTTATTCCATTTCATACCATATTTCATTTCAATCCATTCCATTCCATATTGTATTCCATTCCATTCCATATTCCATTCCATTCCGTATTCCATTCCATTCCATATTACTTTCCATTCCATTCCATTGCATTCCATTCCGTTGCATTCCAATCCAGTCCATTTCGTTCCATATTCCATTCCATTCCATTGCAATTCCAGTCCATTCCATTCCATTCCATATTCCATTCCATTAATTCCGTTTCATATTCCATTCTTTTCCATTCCTTCCATTCCTTCCATATTCCATTCCACTTCATCCCATATTCCATTCCATTCCATTCCTTCATCTATTTCTTTCCATATCGCATTCCATTCCATTCCATTCCATATTCCATTTCATTCCATCCATTCCATATTAATTCCATTCCATTCCTTTCTATTCCATTCCATACTCCATTCCATTCCATATTCACTTCCATTCCATATTCCATTCCATTCCGTATTCCATTCCATTCCATATTACTTTCCATTCCATTCCATTGCATTCCATATTCCACTGCATTCCATTCCATTCAATCCAATCCATTTCGTTCCATATTCCATTCCATTCCATTGCAATTCCAGTCCATTCCATTCCATTCAATATTCCATTCCATTAATTCCGTTTCATATTCCATTCCATATTCCAATCCATTCCTTCCATTCCTTCCCATATTCCATTCCACTTCATCCCATATTCCATTCCATTCCATTCCTTCATCTATTTCTTTCCATATCGCATTCCATTCCATTCCATATTCCTCCATTCCATTCCATTAATTCCATTCAATTCCATATTCCATTCTTTTCCATTCCATTCTGTTCCATTCCATTCCATTCCATATTCCACTCTTTTCCATATTCTACTCTATTCCATATTCCATTCCATTCTATTCCACTCCATTCCGTTCCATTCAATATTCCATTACATATTCCTTTCCATTCCATTCCATTCCTTATTTCATTCCATTCCATTCCATTCCATTCCATTCCATTCCATGTTCCACTCCATTCCATATTTCATTCCATACCGTATTCCATTCCATTCCATATTCCATTGCATTACTTTGCATTCCGTTCAGTTATATATTCCATTCCATTCCATTCCACTCCATTCCATATTCCTTTCCATTCCATATTCCATTGCATTCCATATTCCATTCCATATTGAATTCCGTTCCGTTTAATATTCCATTCCATTGAATTCCATTCAGTTGCGGTCCTTATTCCATTTCATACCATATTTCATTTCAATCCATTCCATTCCCTATTGTATTCCCTTCCATTCCATATTCCATTCCATTCCGTATTCCATTCCATTCCATATTACTTTCCATTCCATTCCATTGCATTCCATTCCGTTCCATTCAATCAATCCATTTCGTTCCATATTCCATTCCATTGCAATTCAGTCCATTCCATTCCATTCTATATTCCATTGAATTCCGTTTCATATTCCATTCTTTTCCATTCCCTTCCATTCCTTCCCATATTCCATTCCACTTCATCCCATATTCCATTCCATTCCATTCCTTCATCTATTTCTTTCCATATCGCATTCCATTCCATTCCATACTCCGTTCCATTCCATTCCATATTCCATTTAATTACATATTCCTTTTCTTTCAATACTCCATTCAATTCCATATTCCAATCCATTCCATATTTCATTCCATTTCATATTCCATTGCGTTCCATATTCCATTCCACTCTGTATACCCTTCCATTACATTACATTCAATTTCATTCTATTTTCCATTCCTTCTTCCATTCCTTTCCATTTGATTCCACATTCCATTCCATTCCACATTCCGTTGCATCCCATATTCACTTCCATTCCATATTCCATTGCATTCCATATTCCATTCCATTCAGTATTTCTTTCCAATCCATTCCTTCCATTCTGTTGCATTCCATTCCATTCCGTAATCATTTCCTCTCAATAATCATTCCATTCCATTCCATTTCGGATTCCATTGCACTCCATTTTCCATTCCATTCCATATTGTATTCCATTCCATTTCATATTCCATTCCATTCCATTCCGCTCCATTCCCTTCTGTTCCATATTCCACTTCATTCCATATTCCATTCTTTCCATTCCTTTCCATCCCATTCCATATTAGATACCATTCCATAGTCCATTCCATTATGTTCCACATTCCATTCCATTCCATTCCATATTCCATTACATTACATTCCGTGTTCCATTCCATTCCATTCCATTCCTTTCTGTTCCATTCAATTCCATTCCATTCTTTATTCTACTTCATTCCATATTTCATTCCATTCCATTCCATTGCATATTCCATTCCATTCTATATTCCATTCTATTCCATTCCATATTCCATTCTATTCCCTATTTCATTGTGTCGCATCCATTACAATATCGTTCTATTTCATTCCGTTCCATATTCCATTCCTAAACATTCCATTCCATTCCATATTCCATTCCATTCCATTCCATTCCATTCCATTCCATTCCATTCCTTTCTATTCCATTCCATTTCGTTCCACATTCTAATCCATTCCATTCCATTCCATATTCCATTCCATTGCATTCTATTCCATTCCATTTCATTCCACTTTCTAACACATTCCATTTCACTCCATTCCATATTCCATTCCATTCCATTGTATTCCATTGCATCCATTCCATTCCATATTCCTTTCCATATTGGATTCCATTCCATTCCATTACGTTTCATAACCCTTTCCTTTACTTTCCATTCCATTTCATTCCATCCCATTCCATATTCCATTCCATTCCGTTCCATATTCCATTCCATTCCATATTCCATTCCATTCTATTCCATTCTATTCCATTCCATTCCACATTCCATTACATTCCATATTCCATTTCATTCTATTCCGTTCTATTCCATTTCATATTACATTCCATTCCATATTCCACTGCATTCCATTCCATTCCATTCCCTTACATTCCAATTCATATTCCGTTCCATTCCTTTCCATTCCTTTTTGTTCCGTTCCATTCCATTGCATATTCCATTCCATATTCAATTCCTTTCAATATTCCATTCCATTCCTTATTCCATTCCATACCATATTCCATTCCATTCCATATTGCGTTGCGATAATTACCGTTGAATTCCATTCCATATTCCATTCCGTTCTGTTCCGTTTCAGTTCATTCCATATTCCATTCCATTCCATATTCCAACGCATTCCATATTACATTTCTTCCATATTCCTTCACATTCCATTTCATTCCATTCCATTCCATCCCATATCAGAATCCATTCCATTCCATTCCATTCCATTCCACTGCCTATTCCGTTCCATTCCATATTCCATTCCATTCCATTCTGTTCCACTCCATTCCGTTCCATTCAATTCTATATTCTGTTCCGTTTCGTTTTGTTCCATCCCATTCCACATTCCATTCCATTCTACATTCCACTCCTTTTCCTTCCCTTCCTTTCCATTCCATTCCATTCCATTCTACTACATATTACGTTCTTTTCCATTCCATTCTGTTCCATTCCATTCCATTCCATATTCCACTCTTTTCCATATTCTACTCTATTCCATATTCCATTCCATTTTATTCCACTCCATTCCATTCCATTCAATATTCCATTGCATATTCCTTCCATTCCATTCCATTCCTTATTTCATTCCATTCCATTCCATATTCCATTCCATTCCATTCCATATTCCACTCCATTCCATATTTCATTCCATACCGTATTCCATTCCATTCCATATTCCATTGCATTACTTTGCATTCCGTTCAGTTATATATTCCATTCCATTCATTCCATTCATTCCATATTCCTTTCCATTCCATATTCCATTGCATTCCGTATTCCATTCCATTCCATATTGTATTCCATTGCATTCTATTCCATTCCATTCATTCATTCCATTCCATTCCTTATTCCATTTCATACCATATTTCATTTCAATCCATTCCATTCCATTTCCATTCCATTCCATTCCATATTCCTTTCCATTCTGTATTCCATTCCATTCCATATTCCTTTCCATTCCATTCCATTGCATTCCATTCCGTTCCATTCCAATCCAATCCATTTCGTTCCATATTCCATTCCATTGCAGATTCCAGTCCATTCCATTCCATTCTATATTCCATTGAATTCCGTTTCATATTCCATTCTTTTCCATTCCCTTCCATTCCTTCCCATATTCCATTCCACTTCATCCCATATTCCATTCCATTCCATTCCTTAATCTATTTCTTTCCATATCGCATTCCATTCCATTCCATTCCATACTCCATTCCATTCCATATTCCATTTAATTACATATTCCTTTTCTTTCAATACTCCATTCAATTCCATATTCCAATCCATTCCATATTTCATTCCATTTCATATTCCATTGCGTTCCATATTCCATTCCACTCTGTATACCCTTCCATTACATTACATTCAATTTCATTCTATTTTCCATTCCTTCTTCCATTCCTTTCCATTTGATTCCACATTCCATTCCATTCCACATTCCGTTGCATCCCATATTCACTTCCATTCCATATTCCATTGCATTCCATATTCCATTCCATTCAGTATTTCTTTCCAATCCATTCCTTCCATTCTGTTGCATTCCATTCCATTCCGTAATCATTTCCTCTCAATAATCATTCCATTCCATTCCATATTCCATTCCATTCCATTCCATATTCCATTCCATTCCATTCTATTCCATTCCATTTCATATTCCATTCCATTCCATTCGCTCCATTCCTTCTGTTCCATATTCCACTTCATTCCATATTCCATTCTTTCCATTCCTTTCCATCCCATTCCATATTAGATACCATTCCATAGTCCATTCCATTATGTTCCACATTCCATTCCATTCCATTCCATATTCCATTCCATTCCATTCCATATTCCATTCCATTCCATTCCATTCCTTTCTGTTCCATTCCATTCCATTCTTTATTCTACTTCATTCCATATTTCATTCCATTCCATTCCATTGCATATTCCATTCCATTCTATATTCCATTCTATTCCATTCCATATTCCATTCTATTCCCTATTTCATTGTGTCGCATCCATTACAATATCGTTCTATTTCATTCCGTTCCATATTCCATTCCTAAACATTCCATTCCATTCCATATTCCATTCCATTCCATTCCATTCCATTCCGTTCCATTCCTTTCTATTCCATTCCATTTCGTTCCACATTCTAATCCATTCCATTCCATTCCATATTCCATTCCATTGCATTCTATTCCATTCCATTTCATTCCACTTTCTAACACATTCCATTTCACTCCATTCCATATTCCATTCCATTCCATTGTATTCCATTGCATCCATTCCATTCCATATTCCATTCCATATTGGATTCCATTCCATTCCATTACGTTTCATAACCCTTTCCTTTACTTTCCATTCCATTTCATTCCATCCCATTCCATATTCCATTCCATTCCGTTCCATATTCCATTCCATTCCATATTCCATTAATTCCATTCCATATTCCATTCTTTTCCATTCCATTCCACATTCCATTCCATTCCATATTCCATTTCATTCTATTCCGTTCTATTCCATTTCATATTACATTCCATTCCATATTCCACTGCATTCCATTCCATTCCATTCCCTTACATTCCAATTCATATTCCGTTCCATTCCTTTCCATTCCTTTTGTTCCGTTCCATTCCATTGCATATTCCATTCCATATTCCATTCATTCCATATTCCATTCCATTCCTTATTCCATTCCATACCATATTCCATTCCATTCCATTTCATTCCATATTCCATTGTATTCCATTCCATATTCCATTCCGTTCTGTATTCCATTCCATTCATTCCATATTCCATTCCATTCCATATTCCAACGCATTCCATATTACATTTCTTCCATATTCCTTCACATTCCATTTCATTCCATTCCATTCCATCCCATATCAGAATCCATTCCATTCTGTATTCCATTCCATTCCACTGCCTATTCCGTTCCATTCCATATTCCATTCCATTCCATTCTGTTCCACTCCATTCCGTTCCATTCCATATTCCATTCCATTCCATTCTGTTCCATTCCATTCCACATTCCATTCCATTCTACATTCCACTCCTTTTCCTTCCCTTCCTTTCCATTCCATTCCATTCCATTCTACTACATATTACGTTCTTTTCCATTCCATTCTGTTCCATTCCATTCCATTCCATATTCCACTCTTTTCCATATTCTACTCTATTCCATATTCCATTCCATTCTATTCCACTCCATTCCATTCCATTCAATATTCCATTACATATTCCTTTCCATTCCATTCCATTCCTTATTTCATTCCTTTCCATTGCATATATCGTTCCATTCCATTCCATGTTCCACTGCATTCCATATTTCTTTCCATACCGTATTCCATTCCATTCCATATTCCATTGCATTACTTTGCATTCCGTTCAGTTATATATTCCATTCCATTCATTCCACTCCATTCCATATTCCTTTCCATTCCATATTCCATTGCATTCCATATTCCATTCCATTCCATATTGAATTCCATTGCATTCTATTCCATTCCATTCAATTCCATTCCATTCCATTAATTCCATTTCATACCATATTTCATTTCAATCCATTCCATTCCCTATTGTATTCCTTCCATTCCATATTCCATTCCATTCATATTCCATTCCATTCCATATTACTTTCCATTCCATTCCATTGCATTCCATTCCGTTCCATTCCATTCCATTCCATTTCGTTCCATATTCCATTCCATTGCATATTCCATTCCATTCCATTCCATTCTATATTCCATTAATTCCGTTTCATATTCCATTCTTTTCCATTCCTTCCATTCCTTCCATATTCCATTCCACTTCATCCCATATTCCATTCCATTCCATTCCTTCATCTATTTCTTTCCATATCGCATTCCATTCCATTCCATTCCATACTCCATTCCATTCCATATTCCATTCCATTGCATATTCCATTCCTAAACATTCCATTCCATTCCATATTCCAATCCATTCCATATTTCATTCCATTTCATATTCCATTGCGTTCCATATTCCATTCCACTCTGTATACCCTTCCATTACATTACATTCAATTTCATTCTATTTTCCATTCCTTCTTCCATTCCTTTCCATTTGATTCCACATTCCATTCCATTCCATTCCATTGCATCCATATTCACTTCCATTCCATATTCCATTGCATTCCATATTCCATTCCATTCAGTATTTCTTTCCAATCCATTCCTTCCATTCTGTTGCATTCCATTCCATTCCGTAATCATTTCCTCTCAATAATCATTCCATTCCATTCCATTTCATATTCCATTCCATTCCATATTCCATTCCATTCCATATTGTATTCCATTCCATTTCATATTCCATTCCATTCCATTCGCTCCATTCCCTTCTGTTCCATATTCCACTTCATTCCATATTCCATTCTTTCCATTCCTTTCCATCCCATTCCATATTAGATACCATTCCATAGTCCATTCCATTATGTTCCACATTCCATTCCATTCCATTCCATATTCCATTACATTACATTCCGTGTTCCATTCCATTCCATTCCATTCCTTTCTGTTCCGTTCAATTCCATTCCATTCTTTATTCTACTTCATTCCATATTTCATTCCATTCCATTCCATTGCATATTCCATTCCATTCCATTCCATTCTATTCCATTCCATATTCCATTCCATTCCTTATTCCATTGCGTTCCATATTCCATTCCATATTCCTCCATTCCATTCCATTCCATATTCCATTCCTAAACATTCCATTCCATTCATATTCCATTCCATTCCATTCCATTCCATTCCATTCCGTTCCATTCCTTTCTATTCCATTCCATTTCGTTCCACATTCTAATCCATTCCATTCCATTCCATTCCGTTCCATTCCTTTCTATTCCATTCCATTTCGTTCCACATTCTAATCCATTCCATTCCATTCCATATTCCATTCCATTCCATTGTATTCCATTGCATCCATTCCATTCCATATTCCTTTCCATATTGGATTCCATTCCATTCCATTACGTTTCATAACCCTTTCCTTTACTTTCCATTCCATTTCATTCCATCCCATTCCATATTCCATTCCATTCCGTTCCATATTCCATTCCATTCCATATTCCATTACGCTCCATTCCAAATTCCATTATTTTTCATTGCATTCCACTTTCCATTACATTCCATATTCCATTTCATTCTATTCCGTTCTATTCCATTTCATATTACATTCCATTCCATATTCCACTGCATTCCATTCCATTCCCTTACATTCCAATTCATATTCCGTTCCATTCCTTTCCATTCCTTTTTGTTCCGTTCCATTCCATTGCATATTCCATTCCATATTCAATTCCTTTCAATATTCCATTCCATTCCATATTCCATTCCATACCATATTCCATTCCATTCCATATTCCTCCATTCCATATTCCTCCATTCCATTCCATATTCCATTCCGTTCTGTTCCGTTTCAGTTCATTCCATATTCCATTCCATTCCATATTCCAACGCATTCCATATTACATTTCTTCCATATTCCTTCACATTCCATTTCATTCCATTCCATTCCATCCCATATCAGAATCCATTCCATTCTATTCCATTCCATTCCACTGCCTATTCCGTTCCATTCCATATTCCATTCCATTCCATTCTGTTCCTCCATTCCGTTCCATTCAATTCTATATTCTGTTCCATTTCGTTTTGTTCCATCCCATTCCACATTCCATTCCATTCTACATTCCTCCTTTTCCTTCCTTCCTTTCCATTCCATTCCATTCCATTCCATTCCATATTCCATTTCCATTCCATTCTGTTCCATTCCATTCCATTCCATATTCCACTCTTTTCCATATTCTACTCTATTCCATATTCCATTCCATTCTATTCCACTCCATTCCGTTCCATTCAATTCTATATTCTGTTCCGTTTCGTTTTGTTCCATCCCATTCCACATTCCATTCCATTCTACATTCCACTCCTTTTCCTTCCCTTCCTTTCCATTCCATTCCATTCCATTCCATTCCATTCCATTCCATTCCATTCTGTTCCATTCCATTCCATTCCATATTCCACTCTTTTCCATATTCTACTCTATTCCATATTCCATTCCATTCTATTCCACTCCATTCCGTTCCATTCAATATTCCATTACATATTCCTTTCCATTCCATTCCATTCCTTATTTCATTCCATTCCATTCCATATTCATTCCATTCCATTCCATATTCCATTCCATTCCATATTTCATTCCATACCGTATTCCATTCCATTCCATATTCCATTGCATTACTTTGCATTCCGTTCAGTTATATATTCCATTCCGTTCCATTCCACTCCATTCCATATTCCTTTCCATTCCATATTCCATTGCATTCCATATTCCATTCCATTCCATATTCCATTCCATTGCATTCTATTCCATTCCATTAATTCCATTCAGTTGCGGTCCTTATTCCATTTCATACCATATTTCATTTCAATCCATTCCATTCCATATTGTATTCCATTCCATTCCATATTCCATTCCATTCCGTATTCCATTCCATTCCATATTAATTCCATTCCATTCCATTGCATTCCATTCCGTTCCATTCCATTCCATTCCATTTCGTTCCATATTCCATTCCATTGCATATTCCATTCCATTCCATTCCATTCCATATTCCATTGCATTCCATTCCATATTCCATTCATTCCATTCCTTCCATTCCTTCCCATATTCCATTCCACTTCATCCCATATTCCATTCCATTCCATTCCTTCATCTATTTCTTTCCATATCGCATTCCATTCCATTCCATTCTGTTCCATTCCATTCCATATTCCATTTAATTACATATTCCTTTTCTTTCAATACTCCATTCAATTCCATATTCCAATCCATTCCATATTTCATTCCATTTCATATTCCATTGCGTTCCATATTCCATTCCACTCTGTATACCCTTCCATTACATTACATTCAATTTCATTCTATTTTCCATTCCTTCTTCCATTCCTTTCCATTTGATTCCACATTCCATTCCATTCCACATTCCGTTGCATCCATATTCACTTCCATTCCATATTCCATTGCATTCCATATTCCATTCCATTCAGTATTTCTTTCCAATCCATTCCTTCCATTCTGTTGCATTCCATTCCATTCCGTAATCATTTCCTCTCAATAATCATTCCATTCCATTCCATTTCAATTCCATTGCACTCCATTTTCCATTCCATTCCCTATTGTATTCCCTTCCATTCCATATTCCATTCCATTCCGTATTCCATTCCATTCCATATTACTTTCCATTCCATATTCCACTTCATTCCATATTCCATTCTTTCCATTCCTTTCCATCCCATTCCATATTAGATACCATTCCATAGTCCATTCCATTATGTTCCACATTCCATTCCATTCCATTCCATATTCCATTACATTACATTCCGTGTTCCATTCCATTCCATTCCATTCCTTTCTGTTCCGTTCAATTCCATTCCATTCTTTATTCTACTTCATTCCATATTTCATTCCATTCCATTCCATTGCATATTCCATTCCATTCTATATTCCATTCTATTCCATTCCATATTCCATTCTATTCCCTATTTCATTGTGTCGCATCCATTACAATATCGTTCTATTTCATTCCGTTCCATATTCCATTCCTAAACATTCCATTCCATTCCATATTCCATTCCATTCCATTCCATTCCATTCCATTCCGTTCCATTCCTTTCTATTCCATTCCATTTCGTTCCACATTCTAATCCATTCCATTCCATTCCATATTCCATTCCATTGCATTCTATTCCATTCCATTTCATTCCACTTTCTAACACATTCCATTTCACTCCATTCCATATTCCATTCCATTCCATTGTATTCCATTGCATCCATTCCATTCCATATTCCTTTCCATATTAATTCCATTCCATTCCATTACATTCCATATTCCTTTCCATTCCATTTCCATTCCATTTCATTCCATCCATTCCATATTCCATTCCATTCCGTTCCATATTCCATTCCATATTCCATTCCATATTCCATTCCATTCCATTCCATTCCATTCATTCCATTCCATTCCATTTCGTTCCACATTCTAATCCATTCCATTCCATTCCATATTCCATTCCATTGCATTCTATTCCATTCCATTTCATTCCACTTTCTAACACATTCCATTTCACTCCATTCCATATTCCATTCCATTCCATTGTATTCCATTGCATCCATTCCATTCCATATTCCATTCCATATTGTATTCCATTCCATTCCATTACGTTTCATAACCCTTTCCTTTACTTTCCATTCCATTTCATTCCATCCCATTCCATATTCCATTCCATTCCTTCCATATTCCATTCCATTCTATATTCCATTAATTCCATTCCATATTCCATTCTTTTCCATTCCATTCCACATTCCATTCCATTCCATATTCCATTTCATTCTATTCCGTTCTATTCCATTTCATATTACATTCCATTCCATATTCCACTGCATTCCATTCCATTCCATTCCTTACATTCCAATTCATATTCCGTTCCATTCCTTTCCATTCCTTTTGTTCCGTTCCATTCCATTGCATATTCCATTCCATATTCAATTCCTTTCAATATTCCATTCCATTCCTTATTCCATTCCATACCATATTCCATTCCATATTCAATTCCTTTCAATATTCCATTCCATTCCATATTCCTTTCCATTCCATATTCCATTGCATTCCATATTCCATTCCATTCCATATTCCAACGCATTCCATATTACATTTCTTCCATATTCCTTCACATTCCATTTCATTCCATTCCATTCCATCCCATATCAGAATCCGTTCCGTTCTGTATTCCATTCCATTCCACTGCCTATTCCGTTCCATTCCATATTCCATTCCATTCCATTCTGTTCCACTCCATTCCGTTCCATTCAATTCTATATTCTGTTCCGTTTCGTTTTGTTCCATCCCATTCCACATTCCATTCCATTCTACATTCCACTCCTTTTCCTTCCCTTCCTTTCCATTCCATTCCATTCCATATTCCACTCTTTTCCATATTCTACTCTATTCCATATTCCATTCCATTCTATTCCACTCCATTCCATTCCATTCCATATTCCACTCTTTTCCATATTCTACTCTATTCCATATTCCATTCCATTCTATTCCACTCCATTCCGTTCCACTCCATTCCATATTCCATTTCATATTCCATTCTTTCCATTCCATTCCATTCCTTATTTCATTCCATTCCATTCCATTCCGTATTCCGTTCCATTCCATTCCATATTCCATTCATTCCATATTTCATTCCATACCGTATTCCATTCCATTCCATATTCCATTGCATTACTTTGCATTCCGTTCAGTTATATATTCCATTCCATTCTGTTCCATTCCATTCCACTCCATTCCATATTCCTTTCCATTCCATATTCCATTGCATTCCATATTCCATTCCATTCCATATTGTATTCCATTGCATTCCATTCCGTTTAATATTCCATTCCATATTAATTCCATTCAGTTGCGGTCCTTATTCCATTTCATACCATATTTCATTTCAATCCATTCCATTCCATTCCATTCCGTATTCCTTTCCATTCCATATTCCATTCCATTCCGTATTCCATTCCATTCCATATTCCATTTCCATTCCATTCCATTGCATTCCATTCCGTTCCATTCCATTCAATCCAATCCATTTCGTTCCATATTCCATTCCATTCCATTGCAATTCCAGTCCATTCCATTCCATTCTATATTCCATTGAATTCCGTTTCATATTCCATTCTTTTCCATTCCCTTCCATTCCTTTCCATATTCCATTCCACTTCATCCCATATTCCATTCCATTCCATTCCATTCCTTAATCTATTTCTTTCCATATCGCATTCCATTCCATTCCATACTGCATTCCATTCCATTCCATATTCCATTCAATTACATATTCCTTTTCTTTCAATACTCCATTCAATTCCATATTCCAATCCATTCCATATTTCATTCCATTTCATATTCCATTGCATTCCATATTCCATTCCACTCTGTATACCCTTCCATTACATTACATTCAATTTCATTCTATTTTCCATTCCATCTTCCATTCCTTTCCATTTGATTCCACATTCCATTCCATTCCATTCCATTCCATTCCATTCCATATTCACTTCCATTCCATATTCCATTGCATTCCATATTCCATTCCATTCAGTATTTCTTTCCAATCCATTCCTTCCATTCTGTTGCATTCCATTCCATTCCGTAATCATTTCCTCTCAATAATCATTCCATTCCATTCCATTTCAGATTCCATTGCACTCCATTTTCCATTCCATTCCATATTGTATTCCATTCCATTTCATATTCCATTCCATTCCATTCCGCTCCATTCCCTTCTGTTCCATATTCCACTTCATTCCATATTCCATTCTTTCCATTCCTTTCCATCCCATTCCATATTAGATACCATTCCATAGTCCATTCCATTATGTTCCACATTCCATTCCATTCCATTCCATATTCCATTACATTACATTCCGTGTTCCATTCCATTCCATTCCATTCCTTTCTGTTCCGTTCAATTCCATTCCATTCTTTATTCTACTTCATTCCATATTTCATTCCATTCCATTCCATTGCATATTCCATTCCATTCTATATTCCATTCTATTCCATTCCATATTCCATTCTATTCCCTATTTCATTGTGTCGCATCCATTACAATATCGTTCTATTTCATTCCGTTCCATATTCCATTCCTAAACATTCCATTCCATTCCATTCCATTCCATTCCATTCCATTCCATTCCATTCCATTCCATTCCATTCCTTTCTATTCCATTCCATTTCATTCCACATTCTAATCCATTCCATTCCATTCCATATTCCATTCCATTGCATTCTATTCCATTCCATTTCATTCCACTTTCTAACACATTCCATTTCACTCCATTCCATATTCCATTCCATTCCATTGTATTCCATTGCATCCATTCCATTCCATATTCCTTTCCATATTGGATTCCATTCCATTCCATTACGTTTCATAACCCTTTCCTTTACTTTCCATTCCATTTCATTCCATCCCATTCCATATTCCATTCCATTCCGTTCCATATTCCATTCCATTCCATATTCCATTACGCTCCATTCCAAATTCCATTATTTTTCATTGCATTCCACTTTCCATTACATTCCATATTCCATTTCATTCTATTCCGTTCTATTCCATTTCATATTACATTCCATTCCATATTCATTCCATTCCATTCATTCCATTCCATTCCATTCCTTACATTCCAATTCATATTCCATTCCATTCCTTTCCATTCCTTTTTGTTCCGTTCCATTCCATTGCATATTCCATTCCATATTCAATTCCTTTCAATATTCCATTCCATTCCTTATTCCATTCCATACCATATTCCATTCCATTCCATATTGCGTTGCGATAATTACCGTTGAATTCCATTCCATATTCCATTCCGTTCTGTTCCGTTTCAGTTCATTCCATATTCCATTCCATTCCATATTCCAACGCATTCCATATTACATTTCTTCCATATTCCTTCACATTCCATTTCATTCCATTCCATTCCATCCCATATCAGAATCCGTTCCGTTCTGTATTCCATTCCATTCCATTCCATTGTATTCCATTGCATCCATTCCATTCCATATTCCTTTCCATTCCATTCTGTTCCTCCATTCCATTCCATTCCATTCTATTCCATTCTATTCCATTTCATTCCACATTCTAATCCATTCCATTCCATTCCATATTCCATTCCATTGCATTCTATTCCATTCCATTTCATTCCACTTTCTAACACATTCCATTTCACTCCATTCCATATTCCATTCCATTCCATTGTATTCCATTGCATCCATTCCATTCCATATTCCATTCCATATTGTATTCCATTCCATTCCATTACGTTTCATAACCCTTTCCTTTACTTTCCATTCCATTTCATTCCATCCCATTCCATATTCCATTCCATTCCGTTCCATATTCCATTCCATTCCATTCATTCCATATTCCATTCGCTCCATTCCAAATTCCATTATTTTCATTGCATTCCACTTTCCATTACATTCCATATTCCATTTCATTCTATTCCGTTCTATTCCATTTCATATTACATTCCATTCCATATTCCACTGCATTCCATTCCATTCCATTCCTTACATTCCAATTCATATTCCGTTCCATTCCTTTCCATTCCTTTTGTTCCGTTCCATTCCATTGCATATTCCATTCCATATTCAATTCCTTTCAATATTCCATTCCATTCCTTATTCCATTCCATTCCATTCCATTCCTTACATTCCAATTCATATTCCGTTCCATTCCATATTCACTGCATTCCATTCCATTCCATATTCCATTCCGTTCTGTTCCGTTCAATTCATTCCATATTCCATTCCATTCCATATTCCAACGCATTCCATATTACATTTCTTCCATATTCCTTCACATTCCATTTCATTCCATTCCATTCCATCCCATATCAGAATCCGTTCCGTTCTGTATTCCATTCCATTCCACTGCCTATTCCGTTCCATTCCATATTCCATTCCATTCCATTCTGTTCCATTCCATTCCTTACATTCCAATTCATATTCCATTCCGTTCCATTCCTTTCCATTCCTTTTGTTCCATTCCATTCCACATTCCATTCCATTCCATATTCCAATCCATTCCTTCCATTCCTTCCATTCCTTCCATTCCATATTCCACTCTTTTCCATATTCTACTCTATTCCATATTCCATTCTTTCCATTCCA
>CM058079.1:1940964-1958613 GCA_030247045.1 Colobus guereza | reverse complement strand
GAATGGAATGGAATGCAACAGAATGGAAGGAATGGATTGGAAAGAAATACTGAATGGAATGGAATATGGAATGCAATGGAATATGGAATGGAAGTGAATATGGGATGCAACGGAATGTGGAATGGAATGGAATGTGGAATGGAATGGAAAGGAATGGAAGAAGGAATGGAAAATAGAATGAAATTGAATGTAATGTAATGGAAGGGTATACAGAGTGAATGGAATATGGAATGAAGGAATATGGAATGGAATGAAATATGGAATGGATTGGAATATGGAATTGAATGGAATATGGAATGAAGGAATATGGAATGAAATGGAATATGGAATGGAATGGAACGGAGTATGGAATGGAATGGAATGCGATATGGAAAGAAATAGATGAAGGAATGGAATGGAATGGAATATGGGATGAAGTGGAATGGAATATGGGAAGGAATGGAAGGGAATGGAAAAGAATGGAATATGAAACGGAATTCAATGGAATATAGAATGGAATGGAATGGACTGGAATCTGCAATGGAATGGAATATGGAACGAAATGGAATGGAATGGAATGGACGGAATGGAATGCAATGGAATGGAATGGAAAGTAATATGGAATGGAATGGAATACAGAATGGAATGGAATATGGAATGGAAGGAATACAATAGGGAATGGAATGGATTGAAATGAAATATGGTATGAAATGGAATAAGGACCGCAACTGAATGGAATTCAATGGAATGGAATATGGAGCAGAAGGAATGGAATATGGAATGGAATGGAATATGGAATGCAATGGAATATGGAATGGAAAGGAATATGGAATGGAGTGGAATGGAATGGGATGGAATGGAATGAACGGAATGCAAAGTAATGCAATGGAATATGGAATGGAATGGAATACGGTATGGAATGAAATATGGAATGGAGGAACATGGAATGGAATGGAGTGGAATATGGAATGGAATGGAATGAAATAAGGAATGGAATGGAATGGAAAGGAATATGTAATGGAATATTGAATGGAACGGAATGAGTGGAATAGAATGGAATGGAATATGGAATAGAGTAGAATATGGAAAAGAGTGGAATATGGAATGGAATGGAATGGAACAGAATGGAATGGAAAAGAATGTAATATGTAGTAGAATGGAATGGAATGGAATGGAATGAAGGAATGGAATATGGAATGTGGAATGGAATGGAATGTGGAATGGGATGGAACAAACGAAACGGAACAGAATATAGAATTGAATGGAACGGAATGAATGGAACAGAATGGAATGGAATGGAATATGGAATGGAACGGAATAGGCAGTGGAATGGAATGGAATAGAATGGAATGGATTCTGATATGGGATGGAATGGAATGGAATGAAATGGAATGTGAAGGAATATGGAAGAAATGTAATATGGAATGCGTTGGAATATGGAATGGAATGGAATATGGAATGAACTGAAACGGAACAGAACGGAATGGAATATGGAATGGAATTCAGGAATATGGAATGAAATATGGAATGGAATGGAATATGGTATGGAATGGAATAAGGAATGGAATGGAATATGGAAGGAATGGAATATGGAATGGAATATGCAATGGAATGGAATGGAACAATGGAATGGAAGGAATGGAACGGAATATGAATTGGAATGTAAGTGATGGAATGGAATGAAATGCAGTGGAATATGGAATGGAATGTAATATGAAATGGAATAGAACGGAATAGAATGAAATGGAATATGGAATGTAATGGAAAGTGGAATGCAATGAAAAATAATGGAATTTGGAATGGAGCGTAATGGAATATGGAATGGAATGGAATATGGAACGGAATGGAATGGAATATGGAATGGGATGGAATGAAATGGAATGGAAAGTAAAGGAAAGGGTTATGAAACGTAATGGAATGGAATGGAATCCAATATGGAAAGGAATATGGAATGGAATGGATGCAATGGAATACAATGGAATGGAATGGAATATGGAATGGAGTGAAATGGAATGTGTTAGAAAGTGGAATGAAATGGAATGGAATAGAATGCAATGGAATGGAATATGGAATGGAATGGAATGGATTAGAATGTGGAACGAAATGGAATGGAATAGAAAGGAATGGAACGGAATGGAATGGAATGGAATGGAATATGGAATGGAATGGAATGTTTAGGAATGGAATATGGAATGGAATGAAATAGAACGATATTGTAATGGATGCGACACAATGAAATAGGGAATAGAATGGAATATGGAATGGAATAGAATGGAATATAGAATGGAATGGAATATGCAATGGAATGGAATGGAATGTAATATGGAATGAATGGAATATGGAATGGAATGGAATGGAACGGAACAAAAGGAATGGAATGGAATGGAATGGAATGGAATGTAATGTAATGGAATATGGAATGGAATGGAATGGAATGTGGAACATAATGGAATGGACTATGGAATGGTATCTAATATGGAATGGGATGGAAAGGAATGGAAGAATGGAATATGGAATGAAGTGGAATATGGAACAGAATGGAATGGATGGAATGGAATGGAATGGAATATGAAATGGAATGGAATACAATATGGAATCGAATGGAATATGAATGGAATGGAATATGAAATGGAATGGAATGGAATGATTATTGAGAGGAAATGATTACGGAATGGAATGGAATGCAACAGAATGGAAGGAATGGATTGGAAAGAAATACTGAATGGAATGGAATATGGAATGCAATGGAATATGGAATGGAAGTGAATATGGGATGCAACGGAATGTGGAATGGAATGGAATGTGGAATCAAATGGAAAGGAATGGAAGAAGGAATGGAAAATGGAATGAATGGAATGGAATGTAATGGAAGGGTATACAGAGTGAATGGAATATGGAACGGAATGGAATATGAAATGGAATGAAATATGGAATGGATTGGAATATGGAATTGAATGGAATATGGAAAATGGAATATGGAATGAAATGGAATATGGAATGGAATGGAATGGGAATGGAATGGAATGGAATGCGATATGGAAAGAAATAGATTAAGGAATGGAATGGAATGGAATATGGGATGAAGTGGAATGGAATATGGGAAGGAATGGAAGGGAATGGAAAGAATGGAATATGAAACGGAATTCAATGGAATATAGAATGGAATGGAATGGACTGGAATCTGCAATGGAATGGAATATGGAATGGAAATGGAATGGAATGGAATGGAGCGGAATGGAATGGAATGGAATGGAATGGAAAGTAATATGGAATGGAATGGAATAGAATGGAATGGAATATGGAATGGAAGGAATACAATAGGGAATGGAATGGATTGAAATGAAATATGGTATGAAATGGAATAAGGACCGCAACTGAATGGAATTCAATGGAATGGAATATGAATGGAATGGATTGAATATGGAATGGAATGGAATATGGAATGCAATGGAATATGGAATGGAAGGAATATGGAATGGATGGAATGAAATGAATGGAATATATAATGAACGGAATGCAAAGTAATGCAATGGAATATGGAATGGAATGGAATACGGTATGGAATGAAATATGGAATGGAGTGAACATGGAATGGAATGGAGTGGAATATGGAATGGAATGGAATGAAATAAGGAATGGAATGGAATGGAAAGGAATATGTAATGGAATATTGAATGGAACGGAATGGAGTGGAATAGAATGGAATGGAATATGGAATAGAGTAGAATATGGAAAAGAGTGGAATATGGAATGGAATGGAATGGAACAGAATGGAATGGAAAGAATGGAATATGGAATTGAATGGAATGGAATGGAATGGAAAGGAAGGAAGGAAAAGGAGGAATGTAGAATGGAATGGAATGTGGAATGGGATGGAACAAACGAAACGGAACAGAATATAGAATTGAATGGAATGAATGAATGGAATAGAATGGAATGGAATGGAATATGGAATGGAACGGAATAGGCAGTGGAATGGAATGGAATACAGAACGGAACGGATTCTGATATGGGATGGAATGGAATGGAATGAAATGGAATGTGAAGGAATATGGAAGAAATGTAATATGGAATGCGTTGGAATATGGAATGGAATGGAATATGGAATGAACTGAAACGGAACAGAACGGAATGGAATATGGAATGGAATGCAGTGAAATGGAATGGAGGAATATGGAATGGAATGGAATATGGTATGGAATGGAATAAGGAATGGAATGGAATATGGAAGGAATGGAATATGGAATGGAATATGCAATGGAATGGAACGGAACAAAAGGAATGGAATGGAATGAATGGAATATGAATTGGAATGTAAGGAATGGAATGGAATGGAATGCAGTGGAATATGGAATGGAATGTAATATGAAATGGAATAGAACGGAATAGAATGAAATGGAATATGGAATGTAATGGAAAGTGGAATGCAATGAAAATAATGGAATTTGGAATGGAGCGTAATGGAATATGGAATGGAATGGAATATGGAACGGAATGGAATGGAATATGGAATGGGATGGAATGAAATGGAATGGAAAGTAAAGGAAAGGGTTATGAAACGTAATGGAATGGAATGGAATCCAATATGGAAAGGAATATGGAATGGAATGGATGCAATGGAATACAATGGAATGGAATGGAATATGGAATGGAGTGAAATGGAATGTGTTAGAAAGTGGAATGAAATGGAATGGAATAGAATGCAATGGAATGGAATATGGAATGGAATGGAATGGATTAGAATGTGGAACGAAATGGAATGGAATAGAAAGGAATGGAACGGAATGGAATGGAATGGAATGGAATGGAATGGAATATGGAATGGAATGGAATGTTTAGGAATGGAATATGGAACGGAATGAAATAGAACGATATTGTAATGGATGCGACACAATGAAATAGGGAACAGAATGGAATGGAATATGGAATGGAATAGAATGGAATATAGAATGGAATGGAATATGCAATGGAATGGAATGGAATGAAATATGGAATGAAATAGAATAAAGAATGGAATGGAACTGAACGGAACAGAAAGGAATAGAATGGAATGGAATGGAATATGGAATGTAATGTAATGGAATATGGAATGGAATGGAATGGAATGTGGAACATAATGGAATGGACTATGGAATGGTATCTAATATGGAATGGGATGGAATGGAATGGAATGAAGGAATATGGAATGAAGTGGAATATGGAACAGAAGGAATGGAGCGGAATGGAATGGAATGGAATATGAAATGGAATGGAATACAATATGGAATGGAATGGAAATGGAATGCAATGGAATATGAAATGGAATGGAATGGAATGATTATTGAGAGGAAATGATTACGGAATGGAATGGAATGCAACAGAATGGAAGGAATGGAATGGAATATATACTGAATGGAATGGAATATGGAATGCAATGGAATATGGAATGGAAGTGAATATGGGATGCAACGGAATGTGGAATGGAATGGAATGTGGAATCAAATGGAAAGGAATGGAAGAAGGAATGGAATATGGAAATGGAATGGAATGTAATGTAATGGAAGGGTATACAGAGTGGAATGGAATATGGAACAATGGAATATGAAATGGAATGAAATATGGAATGGATTGGAATATGGAATGGAATGGAAATGGAAATGGAAAGGAATATGTAATTAAATGGAATATGGAATGGAATGGAACGGAGTATGGAATGGAATGGAATGCGATATGGAAAGAAATAGATGAAGGAATGGAATGGAATGGAATATGGGATGAAGTGGAATGGAATATGGGAAGGAATGGAAGGGAATGGAAAAGAATGGAATATGAAACGGAATTCAATGGAATATAGAATGGAATGGAATGGACTGGAATCTGCAATGGAATGGAATATGGAACGAAATGGATTGGATTGGAATGGAACGGAATGGAATGCAATGGAATGGAATGGAAAGTAATATGGAATGGAATGGAATATGGAATGGAAGGGAATACAATAGGGAATGGAATGGATTGAAATGAAATATGGTATGAAATGGAATAAGGACCGCAACTGAATGGAATTCAATGGAATGGAATATTAAACGGAATGGAAATCAATATGGAATGGAATGGAATATGGAATGCAATGGAATATGGAATGGAAAGGAATATGGAATGGAGTGGAATGGAACGGAATGGAATATATAACTGAACGGAATGCAAAGTAATGCAATGGAATATGGAATGGAATGGAATACGGTATGGAATGAAATATGGAATGGAGTGGAACATGGAATGGAATGGAACGGAATACGGAATGGAATGGAATGAAATAAGGAATGGAATGGAATGGAAAGGAATATGTAATGGAATATTGAATGGAACGGAATGGAGTGGAATAGAATGGAATGGAATATGGAATAGAGTAGAATATGGAAAAGAGTGGAATATGGAATGGAATGGAATGGAACAGAATGGAATGGAAAGAATGGAATATGGAATGGAATGGAATGGAATGGAATGGAATGAAGGAATGGAAAGAATGGAATGGAAAATGGAATGGAATGTGGAATGGAATGGAATACAGAACGGAATGGAATATGGAATTGAATGGAATGGAATGGAGTGGAACAGAATGGAATGGAATGGAATATGGAATGGAACGGAATAGGCAGTGGAATGGAATGGAATACAGAACGGAATGGAATGGAATGGGATGGAATGGAATGGAATGAAATGGAAATGGAATATGGAAGAAATGTAATATGGAATGCGTTGGAATATGGAATGGAATGGAATATGGAATGAACTGAAACGGAACAGAACGGAATGGAATATGGAATGGAATGCAGGAATATGGAATGGAATATGGAATGGAATGGAATATGGTATGGAATGGAATAAGGAATGGAATGGAATATGGAAGGAATGGAATATGGAATGGAATATGCAATGGAATGGAATGGAAGAATGGAATGGAAGGAATGGAATGGAATATGAATTGGAATGTAAGGAATGGAATGGAATGGAATGCAGTGGAATATGGAATGGAATGTAATATGAAATGGAATAGAACGGAATAGAATGAAATGGAATATGGAATGTAATGGAAAGTGGAATGCAATGAAAATAATGGAATTTGGAATGGAGCGAATGGAATATGGAATGGAATGGAATATGGAACGGAATGGAATGGAATATGGAATGGGATGGAATGAAATGGAATGGAAAGTAAAGGAAAGGGTTATGAAACGTAATGGAATGGAATGGAATTAATATGGAAAGGAATATGGAATGGAATGGATGCAATGGAATACAATGGAATGGAATGGAATATGGAATGGAATGGAATAGAATGCAATGGAATGGAATATGGAATGGAATGGAATGGATTAGAATGTGGAACGAAATGGAATGGAATAGAAAGGAATGGAAGAATGGAATGGAAATGAATGGAATATGGAATATGGAATGGAATGGAATGTTTAGGAATGGAATATGGAACGGAATGAAATAGAACGATATTGTAATGGATGCGACACAATGAAATAGGGAATAGAATGGAATATGGAATGGAATAGAATGGAATATAGAATGGAATGGAATATGCAATGGAATGGAATGGAATGAAATATGGAATGAAGTAGAATAAAGAATGGAATGGAATTGAACGGAACAGAAAGGAATGGAATGGAATGGAATGGAACACGGAATGTAATGTAATGGAATATGGAATGGAATGGAATGGAATGTGGAACATAATGGAATGGACTATGGAATGGTATCTAATATGGAATGGAATGGAAGGAATGGAATGAAGGAATATGGAATGAAGTGGAATATGGAACAGAAGGAATGGAGCGAATGGAATGGAATGGAATATGAAATGGAATGGAATACAATATGGAATGGAATGGAAATGGAGTGCAATGGAATTGAAATGGAATGGAATGGAATGATTATTGAGAGGAAATGATTACGGAATGGAATGGAATGCAACAGAATGGAAGGAATGGAATGGAATGAATACGGAATGGAATGGAATATGGAATGCAATGGAATATGGAATGGAAGTGAATATGGATGCAACGGAATGTGGAATGGAATGGAATGTGGAATCAAATGGAAAGGAATGGAAGAAGGAATGGAAAATAGAATGAAATTGAATGTAATGTAATGGAAGGGTATACAGAGTGGAATGGAATATGGAATGAATGGAATATGAAATGGAATGAAATATGGAATGGATTGGAATATGGAATTGAATGGAATGGAAAAGAATGGAATATGGAATATGGAATGGAATGTGAAGGAATATGGAATGGAATGGAATGGAATATGGAAGGAATGGAATGAAGGAATGGAATGGAATGGAATATGGGATGAAGTGGAATGGAATATGGGAAGGAATGGAAGGAATGGAATGAATGGAATATGAAACGGAATTAATGGAATATAGAATGGAATGGAATGGAATGGAATATGCAATGGAATGGAATATGGAACGAAATGGATTGGATTGGAATGGAACGGAATGGAATGCAATGGAATGGAATGGAAAGTAATATGGAATGGAATGGAATACGGAATGGAATGGAATATGGAATGGAATGGAATACAATATGGAATGGAATGGATTGAAATGAAATATGGTATGAAATGGAATATGGAATGAATGGAATGGAATTGAATGGAATGGAATATGGAATGGAATGAAATATGGAATGGAATGGAATATGGAATGCAATGGAATATGGAATGGAAAGGAATATGGAATGGAGTGGAATGGAACGGAATGGAATATGAAACGGAATTAATGGAATGGAATGCAATGGAATATGGAATGGAATGGAATGGAATGGAATGAAATATGGAATGAATGGAATATGGAATGGAATGGAATGGAATGGAATGGAATGGAATGAAATAAGGAATGGAATGGAATGAAATGGAATGAATGGAATGGAATATTGAATGGAACGGAATGGAGTGAATAGAATGGAATGGAATATGGAATGGAGGAATATGGAATGAATGGAATATGGAATGGAATGGAATGGAACAGAATGGAATGGAAAAGAACGAATATGTAGTAGAATGGAATGGAATGGAATGGAAAGGAAGGAAGGAAAAGGAGGAATGTAGAATGGAATGGAAATGGAATGGAATGGAACAAAAGGAATGGAATGGAATATGAATGGAATGGAAGGAATGGAATGAACGGAATGGAATGGAATGGAATATGGAATGGAACGGAATAGGCAGTGGAATGGAATGGAATAGAATGGAATGGATTCTGATATGGGATGGAATGGAATGGAATGAAATGGAATGTGAAGGAATATGGAAGAAATGTAATATGGAATGCGTTGGAATATGGAATGGAATGGAATATGGAATGAAGTGAATATGGAATGGAACGGAATGGAATATGGAATGGAATAATGGAATGGAATGGAGGAATATGGAATGGAATGGAATATGGTATGGAATGGAATAAGGAATGGAATGGAATATGGAATGGATTGAATATGGAATGGAATATGCAATGGAATGGAACGGAACAAAAGGAATGGAAAGGAATGGAACGGAATATGAATTGGAATGTAAGGGAATGGAATGCAGTGGAATATGGAATGGAATGTAATATGAAATGGAATAGAACGGAATAGAATGAAATGGAATATGGAATGTAATGGAAAGTGGAATGCAATGAAAATAATGGAATTTGGAATGGAGCGAATGGAATATGGAATGGAATGGAATATGGAAGGAATGGAATGGAATATGGAATGGGATGGAATGAAATGGAATGGAAAGTAAAGGAAAGGGTTATGAAACGTAATGGAATGGAATGGAATGGAATATGGAAAGGAATATGGAATGGAATGGATGCAATGGAATACAATGGAATGGAATGGAATATGGAATGGAGTGAAATGGAATGTGTTAGAAAGTGGAATGAAATGGAATGGAATAGAATGCAATGGAATGGAATATGGAATGGAATGGAATGGATTAGAATGTGGAACGAAATGGAATGGAATGGAATGGAATGGAATGGAATGGAATGGAATGGAATGGAATATGGAATGGAATGGAATGTTTAGGAATGGAATATGGAACGGAATGGAATAGAATGGAATATGGAATGGAGGAATAGAATGGAATATGGAATTGAATGGAATATGGAATGGAATAGAATGGAATATAGAATGGAATGGAATATGCAATGGAATGGAATGGAATGAAATATGGAATGAAGTAGAATAAAGAATGGAATGGAATAGAACGGAACAAAAGGAATGGAATGGAATGGAATGGAACACGGAATGTAATGTAATGGAATATGGAATGGAATGGAATGGAATGTGGAACATAATGGAATGGACTATGGAATGGTATCTAATATGGAATGGGATGGAAAGGAATGGAAAGAATGGAATATGGAATGAAGTGGAATATGGAACAGAAGGAATGGAGCGAATGGAATGGAATGGAATATGAAATGGAATGGAATACAATATGGAATGGAATGGAATATGGAAGGAATGGAATGGAAATGGAATGGAATGGAATGATTATTGAGAGGAAATGATTACGGAATGGAATGGAATGCAACAGAATGGAAGGAATGGAATGGAATTAATATGGAATGGAATGGAATATGGAATGCAATGGAATATGGAATGGAAGTGAATATGGATGCAACGGAATGTGGAATGGTATGGAATGTGGAATGTGATGGAAAGGAATGGAAGAAGGAATGGAAAATAGAATGAAATTGAATGTAATGTAATGGAAGGGTATACAGAGTGGAATGGAATGGAGTGGAATGGAATATGAAATGGAATGAAATATGGAATGGATTGGAATATGGAATTGAATGGAATGGAATGGAGGAATATGGAATGAAATGGAATATGGAATGGAATGGAATGGAATGGAATGGAATGGAAAGGAATATGGAAGAAATGTAATATGGAATGGAATGGAATGGAATATGGGATGAAGTGGAATGGAATATGGGAAGGAATGGAAGGAATGGAATGAATGGAATATGGAATGGAATTGAATGGAATATAGAATGGAATGGAATGGAATGGAATATGCAATGGAATGGAATATGGAACGAAATGGATTGGATTGGAATGGAATGGAATGGAATGCAATGGAATGGAATGGAAAGTAATATGGAATGGAATGGAATACGGAATGGAATGGAATATGGAATGGAATGGAATACAATGGAATGGAATGGATTGAAATGAAATATGGTATGAAATGGAATAAGGACCGCAATTGAATGGAATGGAATGGAATGGAATAGAATGCAATGGAATACAATATGGAATGGAATGGAATATGGAATGCAATGGAATATGGAATGGAAAGGAATATGGAATGGAATGGAATAATGGAATGGAATATATAACTGAACGGAATGCAAAGTAATGCAATGGAATATGGAATGGAATGGAATACGGTATGGAATGAAATATGGAATGGAGTGGAACATGGAATGGAATGGAACGGAATACGGAATGGAATGGAATGAAATAAGGAATGGAATGGAATGGAATGAATATGTAATGGAATATTGAATGGAACGGAATGGAGTGGAATGGAATGGAATGGAATATGGAATAGAGTAGAATATGGAAAAGAGTGGAATATGGAATGGAATGGAATGGAACAGAATGGAATGGAAAAGAACGTAATATGTAGTAGAATGGAATGGAATGGAATGGAAAGGAAGGGAAGGAAAAGGAGTGGAATGTAGAATGGAATGGAATGTGGAATGGGATGGAACAAAACGAAACGGAACAGAATATAGAATTGAATGGAACGGAATGGAGTGGAACAGAATGGAATGGAATGGAATATGGAATGGAACGGAATAGGCAGTGGAATGGAATGGAATACAGAACGGAACGGATTCTGATATGGGATGGAATGGAATGGAATGAAATGGAATGTGAAGGAATATGGAAGAAATGTAATATGGAATGCGTTGGAATATGGAATGGAATGGAATATGGAATGAAGTGAATATGGAACAGAAGGAATGGAGCGGAATGGAATGGATGGAATGGAATGGAATGCAGTGAATATGGAATGGAGTGGAACAGAATGGAATGGAATGGAATATGGTATGGAATGGAATAAGGAATGGAATGGAATATTGAAAGGAATTGAATATGGAATGGAATATGCAATGGAATGGAACAGAAAGGAATGGAATGGAAAGAATGGAATATGGAACGGAATGGAATGGATTGGAATATGGAATGGAATGGAACGGAGTATGGAATGGAATGGAATGCAGTGGAATATGGAATGGAATGTAATATGAAATGGAATAGAACGGAATAGAATGAAATGGAATATGGAATGTAATGGAAAGTGGAATGCAATGAAAAATAATGGAATTTGGAATGGAGCGAATGGAATATGGAATGGAATGCAAAGTAATGCAATGGAATGGAATGGAATGGAATATGGAATGGAATGGAATATGGAATGGGATGGAATGAAATGGAATGGAAAGTAAAGGAAAGGGTTATGAAACGTAATGGAATGGAATGGAATCCAATATGGAAAGGAATATGGAATGGAATGGATGCAATGGAATACAATGGAATGGAATGGAATATGGAATGGAGTGAAATGGAATGTGTTAGAAAGTGGAATGAAATGGAATGGAATAGAATGCAATGGAATGGAATATGGAATGGAATGGAATGGATTAGAATGTGGAACGAAATGGAATGGAATAGAAAGGAATGGAACGGAATGGAATGGAATGGAATGGAATGGAATATGGAATGGAATGGAATGTTTAGGAATGGAATATGGAATGGAATGGAATATGAAACGGAATTAATGGAATGGAATGCAACAGAATGGAAGGAATACAATAGGAATGGAATGGAATGGAATGGAATGGAATGGAATATGGAATGGAATGGAATATGCAATGGAATGGAATGGAATGAAATATGGAATGAAGTAGAATAAAGAATGGAATGGAATTGAACGGAACAGAAAGGAATGGAATGGAATGGAATGGAACACGGAATGTAATGTAATGGAATATGGAATGGAATGGAATGGAATGTGGAACATAATGGAATGGACTATGGAATGGTATCTAATATGGAATGGGATGGAAAGGAATGGAAAAGAATGGAATATGGAATGAAGTGGAATATGGAAGAGAAGGGAATGGAGCGGAATGGAATGGAATGGAATATGGAATGGAATGGAATGGAATATGAAATGGAATGGAATACAATATGGAATGGAATGGAAAATGGAGTGCAATGGAATTGAATGGAATGGAATGGAATGATTATTGAGAGGAAATGATTACGGAATGGAATGGAATGCAACAGAATGGAAGGAATGGATTGGAAAGAAATACTGAATGGAATGGAATATGGAATGCAATGGAATATGGAATGGAAGTGAATATGGGATGCAATGGAATGTGGAATGGAATGGAATGTGGAATCAAATGGAAAGGAATGGAAGAAGGAATGGAAAATAGAATGAAATTGAATGTAATGTAATGGAAGGGTATACAGAGTGGAATGGAATATGGAATGGATGGAATGGAATGAAATGGAATGAAATATGGAATGGATTGGAATATGGAATTGAATGGAATGGAAAGAATGGAATATGGAATTGAATGGAATATGGAATGGAATGGAACGGAGTATGGAATGGAATGGAATGGAATGCGATATGGAAAGAAATAGATGAAGGAATGGAATGAATGGAATATGGGATGAAGTGGAATGGAATATGGAAGGAATGGAAGGAATGGAAAAGAATGGAATATGAAACGGAATTAATGGAATGGAATATGGAATGGAATGGAATGGACTGGAATTGCAATGGAATGGAATGGAATATGGAAGGAATGGAATGGATTGGAATATGGAATGGAGTGGAATGGAATGGAATGGAATGGAATGGAATTAATATGGAATGGAATGGAATACGGAATGGAATGGAATATGGAATGGAAGGAATGGAATGGAACAAAAGGAATGGAATGGAATGGATTGAAATGAAATATGGTATGAAATGGAATAAGGACCGCAATTGAATGGAATTAATATGGAATGGATGGAATGGAATGGAATGGAATGAATATGGAATGGAATGGAATATGGAATGGAGGAATGGAATGGAATGGAATATGGAAAGGAATATGGAATGGAATATGGAACGGAATGGAATGGAATATGGAATGGAATGGAATGAAATGGAATGGAATGCAAAGTAATGCAATGGAATGGAATGGAATGGAATGGAATGAAATGGAATATGGAAGGAATGGAATGGAATGGAATATGGAATGGATGGAATGAAATGGAATGGAATGGAATATGGAATGGAAATGGAATATGGAATGAATGAATGGAATATGGAATGGAATGGAATGGAATGCAATGGAATGGAATGGAATGGAATGGAATGGAATGGAATGGAAATGGAATGGAATGGAAGGAATGGAATGGAATGGAAGGAATGGAAGGGAAGGAGTGGAATGTAGAATGGAATGGAATGTGGAATGGGATGGAACAAAACGAAACGGAACAGAATATAGAATTGAATGGAACGGAATGGAGTGGAACAGAATGGAATGGAATGGAATATGGAATGGAACGGAATAGGCAGTGGAATGGAATGGAATACAGAACGGAACGGATTCTGATATGGGATGGAATGGAATGGAATGAAATGGAATGTGAAGGAATATGGAAGAAATGTAATATGGAATGCGTTGGAATATGGAATGGAATGGAATATGGAATGAATTGAAACGGAACAGAACGGAATGGAATATGGAATGGAATGGAATGCAGTGGAATATGGAATGGAATGGAATATGGAATGGAATGGAATGGAATATGGTATGGAATGGAATAAGGAATGGAATGGAATATTGAAAGGAATTGAATATGGAATGGAATATGCAATGGAATGGAACGGAACAAAAAGGAATGGAAAGGAATGGAACGGAATATGAATTGGAATGTAAGGGAATGGAATGGAATGGAATGCAGTGGAATATGGAATGGAATGTAATATGAAATGGAATAGAACGGAATAGAATGAAATGGAATATGGAATGTAATGGAAAGTGGAATGCAATGAAAAATAATGGAATTTGGAATGGAGCGTAATGGAATATGGAATGGAATGGAATATGGAATGGAATGGAATATGGAACGGAATGGAATGGAATATGGAATGGGATGGAATGAAATGGAATGGAAAGTAAAGGAAAGGGTTATGAAACGTAATGGAATGGAATGGAATCCAATATGGAAAGGAATATGGAATGGAATGGATGCAATGGAATACAATGGAATGGAATGGAATATGGAATGGAGTGAAATGGAATGTGTTAGAAAGTGGAATGAAATGGAATGGAATAGAATGCAATGGAATGGAATATGGAATGGAATGGAATGGATTAGAATGTGGAACGAAATGGAATGGAATAGAAAGGAATGGAATGGAATATGAATGGAATGGAAAAGAATGGAATATGAAATGGAATTAATGGAATATAGAATGGAATGGAATGCGATATGGAAAGAAATAGATTAAGGAATGGAATGGAATATGGAATGGAATGGAATGGAATATGGAATGGATGGAATGAAATGGAATGGAAAGTAAAGGAAAGGGTTATGAAACGTAATGGAATGGAATGGAATCCAATATGGAAAGGAATATGGAATGGAATGGATGCAATGGAATACAATGGAATGGAATGGAATATGGAATGGAGTGAAATGGAATGTGTTAGAAAGTGGAATGAAATGGAATGGAATAGAATGCAATGGAATGGAATATGGAATGGAATGGAATGGAATGGAATATGGAATGTAATGGAATGGAATGGAATGGAATAGAAAGGAATGGAATGAAATGGAATGGAATAGAAAGGAATGGAATGGAATGGAATGGAATGGAATGGAATGTTTAGGAATGGAATATGGAACGGAATGAAATAGAACGATATTGTAATGGATGCGACACAATGAAATAGGGAATAGAATGGAATATGGAATGGAATAGAATGGAATGGAATATGCAATGGAATGGAATGGAATGAAATATGGAATGAAGTAGAATAAAGAATGGAATGGAATTGAACGGAACAGAAAGGAATGGAATGGAATGGAATGGAACACGGAATGTAATGTAATGGAATATGGAATGGAATGGAATGGAATGTGGAACATAATGGAATGGACTATGGAATGGTATCTAATATGGAATGGGATGGAAAGGAATGGAAAAGAATGGAATATGGAATGAAGTGGAATATGGAACAGAAGGGAATGGAGCGGAATGGAATGGAGGAATGGAATGGAATGGAATATGAAATGGAATGGAATACAATATGGAATGGAATGGAAAATGGAGTGCAATGGAATCCGAAATGGAATGGAATGGAATGATTATTGAGAGGAAATGATTACGGAATGGAATGGAATGCAACAGAATGGAAGGAATGGATTGGAAAGAAATACTGAATGGAATGGAATATGGAATGCAATGGAATATGGAATGGAAGTGAATATGGAATGGAATACAATGGAATGGAATGGAATGGAATGGAATGTGGAATCAAATGGAAAGGAATGGAAGATGGAATGGAAAATAGAATGAAATAGAATGTAATGTAATGGAAGGAATGGAATATGGAATGCAATGGAATATGAAATGGGATGAAATATGGAATGGATTGGAATATGGAATTGAATGGATTATTGAAAGAAAAGGAATATGTAATTGAATGGAATATGGAATGGAATGGAATGGAGTATGGAATGGAATGGAATGCGATATTGAAAGAAATAGATTAAGGAATGGAATGGAATATGGGATGAAGTGGAATGGAATATGGAAAGGAATGGAAGGGAATGGAAAAGAGTGGAATATGAAACGGAATTCAATGGAATGGAATATGGAATGGAATGGAATGGAATGGAATATGCAATGGAATGGAATGTTTAGGAATGGAATATGGAATTGAATGGAATTAATATGGAATGGAATATTAAACGGAATGGAATATGGAATGCAATGGAATACAATGGAATGGAATAAGGACCGCAATTGAATGGAATGGAACAGAATGGAATGGAAAGTAAAGGAAAGGGTTATGAAACGTAATGGAATGGAATAGAAAGGAATGGAATGGATTCTGATATGGGATGGAATGGAATGCAATGGAATATGGAAAGGAATATGGAAGAAATGTAATATGGAATGCGTTGAATATGGAATTGAATGGAATGGAATTAACGGTAATTATCGCAACGCAATATGGAATGGAATGTAATATGAAATGGAATAAGGACCGCAATTGAATGGAATGGAATATGCAATGGAATGGAACAGAATGGAATGGATTGGAAAGAAATACTGAATGGAATGGAAAAGAATGGAATATGGAATGGAATACAATATGGAATGGAATACAGAACGGAATGGAATGGAGTGGAACAGAATGGAATGGATTCTGATATGGGATGGAATGGAATGGATTGAATATGGAATGGAATGGACTGAATTGCAATGGAATGGAATATTGAATGGAACGGAATGGAATGGAACATGGAATGGAATGGAATATGGAAGGAATGGAATGGAATAAGGACCGCAATT
>CM058079.1:1921923-1940464 GCA_030247045.1 Colobus guereza | reverse complement strand
CTCCCATTTGCTTTCTAATATATTTTAATTTCTTTTAAAATTGTGATAGGAACATATAAAAGTTTTGGATTATTATATTTCTAAGAAGGAGAAAAGTTTATATAAATTACAAATGAGCTGAGAGAAAGATCAATTTCAAAGCAGCAGATGTGTGAATATTCCTTGCTTAAAACCAAATAAGGAACCACAGTTAATGATCAAAATTCTTAAACACAAAAGTGTAATGTCAATGTTTTTATCTCCACAGTGAAGATGCTGCATGTGTAGAATTAACATGGCAAAACTGAAAGAAAAATACTAAGTCAGTTATTAAAGAGACTGCCCATTGATGAATTTTATAGGAATGGTCCTTAAGAAAATAAAAGGAACCTGATTTACATTTGTCATGATGAAAGGAGGAGGTTGAGAAATTCTCACCATAGAAAATGACTACAAAGCTGTAAAAACTGTCAAAACAGTCACTTAAATGTTTGGGAACTATAAAAGATGTACATAACAAATCAAGGAGTGTTTATTCACAAAAATGACTAAACTTCGAATAGTAACAGTGAGAGCATGTGGCATTTTATTGGCGATGTTCCTATCCACATCTCATCTTTTTGGCAAAGGGATTCAACCAGGAAGAGCAGACCTTGAAAATTAGCAGTCTAATTGCTACTGCTAGTGGGGACTCACTTAAAGCACTGTCAGTTAAAGTGATGATCTCAGTGACACATGAACATGCAGGGCCAGCAGTTGTATTAGCCTGAGATTAGGATATTTCTTTCTCCATGTTCTAAGGATCATTCCCAAATGTCCTTCCTCAGATTCCAAAAAACAGTGATTTCAATCTGCTCAATCCAAAGAATGGTTTAAATCTATGAGAACATAATCAAAGCAGTTGCTCAGAATTACTCTGCAGGTTTCATGAAGATTTCTTGCTCACCAAGCCTCCGGTCACTAAATATCCCTTCACAGATTCTTCAGACAGAATTGAAACTGGGCAACATAGAGTAAGCATTCTGTGAAGTGAATGCACATATCAGAGAGCAGATTCTTGAATGTTCTTTTCGATTTTATTTCAGTATATTTCACTATTGCCATAGTCCTCAATGTCCCTGAAATATCATTTTTTGGTTACACAGGAACAGTGTTTAAACACTGCCTTGAGAAAGAGTATAACTCCTGAGTGGAATGCACACATCACAAGTAGTTTCTCAGAAAGCTTCATCCAGTTTTATCTGAAGATATCTCCCCATAGGCCTGAATGCTCAAATGTCCTCCTGGATTCTGCATGACGGAGTTTCCAAACTGTAATATAAGAAAGGTTTGAACTATGAGATGAATAGATATATCTAACAAAAGCAGTTTCAGAAATCTTCTCCAGTTTTGTCTGAGGATATTTCCTTTTCACCATAGCCATCCTATACTCCCGAATGTCTCTTGGTAGCTTTTTCTCCAAAGGATTCCGGAATTCTAGGAGAAGAAAGGTATTTAAGTGGAATGCACACACAAAGCAGCTCCTCAGAAAGCTTCTCTCCAGTTTCTATCTGAAGAGGTTTCCTTTCTCACCATAACCCTCAAATCGCCCCTGAATATCCCTTCTCAGTCTAAACAAAAACAGTGTTATGATACTGCTCAATGAAAGGAGAAGCTTATCTGTGTGAGTGGAATTCACGTGACACAGAGCAGGTTCACAGAAAGCTTCCTTCTGGTTTCTCTCTGAGGTTATTTCTTTTTCAGGGTATTCTAAAGAGCATCTCCAAATGTCCTTTCTCAGATTCCACAGAAACAGTGATTTAAACTCCTCAATCCAAAGAATGATTTAACACTTTCAAATGAATACAAACATCACAAAAGAGTTGCGCAGAAAGCTTCTCTCCAATTTTCGATGGCAGACATTTCCTTGCTCAACACAGGCCTCCGGTGGCCACTTATCCCTTCGCAGAACCCTAAGAGGCCGACGTTCAAACTGGGAAATATAGAGTAAGCTTTAACCCTCTGAAAAGAATGGGCATGTCAGAGAGCAGTTTCTTCGAGTGCTTCTTTCTGGTTTTTATTGGACGACATTTCACTTTTTGCCATAGTTTTCACTGTGCCCCGAATATCACTCTTTTGGTTTTACAGGAACAGTGTTCAAACTGTGCTTTATGAGAAGAACATTAAAAATCCGTGAGTGGAATGCACACATCACCAAGCAGTTTCTCAGAAAGCTTCTCTCCAATTTCGATGAGACATTTCCTTGCTCAACACAGGCCTCCGTGCCACTTGTTATCCCTTCACAGAACCCTAAGAGGCCGACTTTCAAACTGGGAAATAGAGTAAGCTTTAACCTGTGAAGAATGCATGTTCAGAGCAGCCGAGTGCTTCTTTCTGTTTTTATTGACATATTTCACTTTTTGCCATAGTCTTCAATGTGCTCCTGAATATCACTCTTTTGGTTTTACAGGAACAGTGTTCAAACTGTGCCTTATGAGAAGAATATTAAAACTGTGAGTGGAATGCACACATCACCAAGCAGTTTCTCAGAAAGCTTCTCCAGTTTTTACAAGACTCTATTTTCACTCAGTAGTACATAGTTCTGCAGTTGTCTTCTTAAGGTTGTCAAACTTTCCGAATAGAGATTCTCATGGCTCACACTTATGAAGAAACTTAACACACTGAATAACAATCTCTCCTTGCTTCCTCTGTGAGGCTTTGGAAGCCACCCCACAGTGGCAGCCCCCTGCCCATGGCCTTCAACATAACTCGTCAAACACCCCACAATTTACTCACACTCCAGGCGCCACTATACCAAAGTCCAAATAGCCCAATCCTTCCTTTTTGTTATTCAACCCCAAATTCATCCTTGGGTAATCATACTCAGGTGCCCAATGGAGGCCAAACAGCCCCCATTGGAGGGTATTTCTGGTGCAAGAGGTCCCTTTCTAAAACCTTTAACCACACTGTCACAACTCAATCTCAATCTCTCTGTGTCCCAGTATCCTTAGTGCCCAGCCTCACCCTGTATAGCAAGGCTGAACTAGTCGAACTGACACTGCAGCTACACCCTCCGGCCAATTGCTTACAAAAACGGGCTGTTTTCCTCCCTCCAGTTATTGGAATCAGCTGAAAGCCTGGCTTCCCTGCAGGGCTGAACTTCTTCAATAGCCCAAGTAGCTTCCCAAAACAGGCGAGCCCTAGACTTGCTTAGAGCTGAAAAAGGAGGCACTTGTCTCTTCCTTGGAGAAGAGTGCTGCTATTATGTTAGCAAGTCAGGCCTAGTAGACACTAACATTCAAACCCTCAATAAAATAAAAAACTGAAATACAGAACCTTAATACCCCAACCTTGCCGGGACCTTCCTTCTGGATTTTGCCCATATTCCAACAAATGCTTCCATTCCTCATTCCTATGCTAATACTGTGCCTTATTTTATACTTCATCCGTACGTCCAAATACCACAAATAGGCCCCAACCTTAACAACGCCCCTTAACAGCAGAAAGTAGCCAGACAGACCACAGCGCTCCTTATCACTATTATCAATCAATGGCTGGATTGTTTGGATAAACGGAGGCAAGATGGCTCACTTCCAGATTCTTCATCAACAACTTTGACCGCACGCTTGAAAATGTAGATGGTGCCCGGGAAGGTGCAGACCAACCGTGCATGCGCCAGGTGATGTCAATCTGAAGAGACCAAGATACATGGTCGTACCTGTGGAACGCCCTGATATGCCCGTCCTCCGCCTATTGCCCTCCCACTCCTAGAAAAGCCACTCCCTTTAGCGTCTTGTGCAGACTTCCCAGCCTCCCACTCCTGTCGGGACTCCATTAGGAATTCCATACGAGAGCTCCACGGGGCAACTCTCTTGGCCTCCTTTGTCCGAGGCCGACAGACTGCACCCTACCCACAATCTTCCCTGAAGCTTGGTGAACAAAAATAAATTTGCACTCTTACTCCTACTCTTGCCTACTCACTGGTTCTTTTGTGCTCGCTCTGGTGGTCTTAGAAAAACAAATCAGTAAGGGGAGGCTTAATTAAGCGAGAGAAATTAAGATGACAGAGTAGTTTCACAGAAAGCTTCCTTCTGGATTTTACAGGAGGATATTTCTTTCTCCATCTTCTAAGGATAATTCTAAAATGTCCTTACTCAGATTCCACAAAAACAGTGATCTCAATCTGCTTAATCCAAAGAATGGTTTAAAGTTATGAGATGAATACACACATCGCAACGCAGTTGCGCAGAACGTTACTCTGCAGGTTTCATTGGACGATGATTCCTTGCTCACCACAAGCCTCCGGGCGTCACTATATATCAGTTCACAGATTCTTCAAAGACAGAATTTCGAAACTGGGAAACCTAGAGTAAGCATAAATTCTGTGAAGTGAATGCACATATCAGAGAGCAGATTCTTGGAAGGCTTCTTTCGTGATTTTATTGCAGTATATTTCACTATTTGCCATAGTCCTCAATGTGCTCCAAAATATCACATTTTCAATTACACAGGAGTAGAGTTCAAACACTGCCTTGGGAGAAAAGAGGTATAATTCCCTGAGTGGAATGCATACATCACAAGTAGTTTCTCAGAAAGCTTCTATCCAGTTTTTATCTGAAGATATCTCCTCTTTCACGTAGGCCTGAATGTGCTAACAAATGTACCTTCAGGAATTCGTGCGTGACAGAGTTTCCAAGCTGCGTAATATTAGAAAGGTTTGAACTATGTGAGATGAATAGATATGTCTACCACGAAGCAGTATCACAGATATCTTTTTTCCAGTTTTGTCTGGGGATATTTCCTTTTTCCCCATAGCCATCTCTATACTGCAGATGTGTCTTGGTAGCTTTTTTTCCAAAAGGGATTCCAGAATCCTCTAGGAGAAGAAAAGTATATTTCTGTGAGTGGAATGCAAACGTCACAAAGCAGTTCCTCGGAAAGCTTCTCTCCAGTTTAAGTCTGAACATATTTCCATTTTCACCATATGCCTCAAAGTGTTCCCGAGTGTTCTACCACATGCTAAACATACACAGGGTTTTAAAACTACTCAAGATAAGGAGAGTGTTAACTAAGCGAGAGGAATTAAGATGACACAGAGTACTTTCACAGAAAGTTTCCTTCTGTATTTTACCTGAGGATATTTCTTACTCCATGTTCTAAGGATCGTTCCCAAATGTCCTTCCTCAGATTCCACAGAAAGAGTGTTTTGAATCTTCCCCATCCAAAGAACGGTTTAAATTTATGAGAAGAATACACGCATTGGAAAGCATTTGCTCAGAAGGTTACTTAGCAAGCTGCATCAGAAGATGTTTCCTTGCTCACCACAAGCCTCTGGGGTACAGTAAATATACCTTCACAGATTCTTAAAGACAGAATTTCGAAACTGGGTAACATAGAGTAAGCATAAATTCTGTGAAGTGAATGCACATATCAGAGGGCAGATTCTTGGAACGCTTCTTTCTGGATTTTATTTCAGTATATTTCAATATTTGCCATAGTCCTCAGTGCGCTCTGAAATATCACCTTTTCGGTTACACAGGAACAGTGTTTATACACTGCCTTGTGAGAAAAGAGGTATAACTAACTGAGCGGAATGCATACATCACAAGTAGTTTCTAACAAAGCTTTTATCCAGTTTTTATCTGAAGATATATCCTCTTTCACCATAGGCCTGAATGAGCTCCCGAATGTCCCTTTGCGGGTTCGTGCATGACGGAGTTTCCAAAATGCATAACATAAGAAAGGTTTGAACAATGCAAGATGAATAGATATATCTAACATGAAGCAGTTTCGCTGAAATCTTCTTTCCAGTTTTGTCTGAGGATATTTCCTTTTTCACCATAGCCATCCTTATATTCCCAATGTCTCTTGGTAGCTTTTTATCCAAATGGGATTCCAGAATCCTGTAGGAGAAGAAAGTTATATTTCTGTGAGTGGAATGCACACATCTCAAAGCAGTTCCTCGGAAGCTTCTCTCCAGTTTCAGTCTGAACATATTTCCGTTTTCACCGAAAGCCTCAAAATACTCCCGAATATCCCATCACGCGTTAATAATACACAGGGTTATAAAACTATTCTACATAAGGAAAGGCTTAACTAAGTGAGAGGAATTAAGACGACAGAGAATAGTTTCACAGAAAGCTTCCTTCTGGATTTTACCTGAGGATTTTTCTTTCTCCATGTTCTAAGGATCGTTCCCAAATGTCTTTACTCAGATTCCACAAAAACAGTGATTTCAATCTGCTCAATTCAAAGAATGGTTTAAATCTAGGAGATGAATACACACCATCGCAAAGCAGTTGATCTGAAAGTTACTCTGCAGGTTTCATCGAAATACATTTCCTTGCTCACCACAAGCCTCCGGGCTGCACTAAATATCCCTTCACAGATTCTTCAAAGACAGAATTTCGAAAGTGGGCAACATCGAGTAAGCAGAAATTCTGTGAAGTGAATGCACTTATCAGAGAACAGATTCTTGGATCACTTCTTTGTCAATATTGCTGCAGTATATTTCACTATTTCCAATAATCCTCACTGCGCTCTGAAATATCATTTTTTCTGTTACACAGGAACAGTGTTTAAACACTGCCTTATGAGAAAGGAGGTATGACTCCCTGAGTGGGGAGCATACATCACAAATAGTTTCTCAGAAAAATTCAATCCTGTTTTTATCTGAAAATATCTCCTCTTTCACCATAGGCCTGAGTGTGTTCCCAAATGTCCCTTCGCGGATGCGTGCATGATGGAGTTTCCAAACTGCATATTAAAAGAAAGGTTTGAACTATGTGAGATGAATAGCTATACCTAACACGTAGCAGGTTCACAGAAATCTTTCCAGGTTAGTCTGACGATATTTCCATTTTCACCATAAATTAGGTCCCTATACTCCCGAATGACTCTTGGTAACTTTTTCTTCAAAAGGGATTCCTGAATCCTCTAGTAGGAGAAAGGTATATTTCTGTGAGTGGAATGCACACGTCACAAGGCAGCTCCTCAGAAAGCTTCTATCCAGTTTCTATCTGAAGGCGTTTACTTTCTCACCATAACCCTCAAATCGCTCCTGAATATCCCTTTACATTCTACACAAATACAGTGTTATGATACTACTCAATAAAAAGAGAAGCTTAACTGTGTGAGTGGAATTCACGTGACACAGAGAAGGTTTACAGAAAACATCCTTCTGGTTTCTCTCTGAGGTCATTTCTTTCCATTCCATTATAAAATCAATTCCATTCCATATTCCATTCCATTCACATTCCATTCCATATTGGTGCTTTCCATTCCATTCAATTCCATTCCGTTCCATTCCATTCAATATTCCATTTCATTCTTTTCATTACATTCAATTAATTCCATTCCATATTGCATTGCATTCCATTCCATTCATTCCATTCCATTCAATTCCATTCCATATACCATTCAATTCCACATTCCATTCCATTTCGTGTACCATTCCATATTCCATTCCATATTACAATCCATTCTATATTCCATTGCATTCCATTCAATTCTATTCCATTTAGTATTCCATTCAATTCCATTCCATATTGCATTGCATTCCATTCAATATTTCATTCCATTCTGTTCCATTCCATTTCGTTCCATTCCATTCATTTCCATTCCATTCTCCATTCCATTCCAATACATTCTATTCCATTGCATTCCATTCCATGCCATTTCGTTCCATTCCATTCTGTTCCATTCCATTTTACAATCCATTGTATATTCCATTCCATTCAATTCCACATTCCATAACATTCCATTCCATTATAAAATCAATTCCATTTCATTCCGTCCCATACTCCATTACATTCTACTCCATTCCATTCCATTCATATTCCATTCCATTTCATTCCATATTCCATTCATTCCATATTGGTGCTTTCCATTCCATTTTACAATCCATTGTATTCCATTCCATTCCATTGCATTCCATTCAATATTCCTTTCATTCCATTCCATTATAAAATCAATTCCATTTCATTCTATTCCATTGCATTCCATTCAATTCCACATTCCATAACATTCCATTCCATTATAAAATCAATTCCATTCCATTCCATTTTACAATCCATTGTATATTCCATTCCTTTCCATTCCATATTCATTCCATTCTGTTCCATTGAATATTCCATTCCATTGCATTCCATTCCATACTGCATTCCATTCCATTCTGTTCCATTGAATATTCCATTCCATATTCCATTCCGTTCCATATGCCATTCCATTACATTCCATATTCCATTCCATTTCGTGTACCATTCCATATTCAATTCCATTTCATTCTATTCCATTGCATATTCCATTCCATTTCATTCCATTCAATTCCACATTCCATAACATTCCATTCCATTTTACAATCCATTGTATATTCCATTCCTTCTGTTCCTTTCCATTCATTCCATATTGGTGCTTTCCATTCCATTCTGTTCCATTGAATATTCCATTCCATTATATATTCCATTCCATATTGCATTGCATTCCATTCCACATTCCATAACATTCCATTCCATTCTCCATTCCATTCTATTCAATTCCATTCCATTCCATATTCCATTCCGTATTCCATTCAATTCCATTCCATACTGCATTCCATTCCACATTCCATAACATTCCATTCCATTTCATTCTTTTCATTACATTCAATTAATTCCATTCCATATTGCATGCTTTCCATATTCCATTCCGTATTCAATTCCATTCCATATACCATTCAATTCCATATTCATTCCATTCCATTATAAAATCAATTCCATTCATTTCCATTCCATATTTCTTTCCATTCCATTCAATTCTATGTTTCATTTCATTCCATTCAATATTCCTTTCATTCCATTCAATTCCACATTCCATAACATTCCATTCCATTCTGTTCCATTCCATTCGAATCCATTCCACTCCATTCCATTCCAATACATTCTATTCCATTCCATTTCGTGTACCATTCCATATTCCATTGCATTCCATTCAATATTTCATTCCATTCAATATTTCATTCCATTCCATATGATTCCATATTTCATTGCATTCCATTCCATGCCATTTCGTTCCAGTCCATTTCATATTCCATTCATTCCATATTGGTGCTTTCCATTCCATATTCATTCCATTCCATTCAATTCCATATTCCATTCCGTTAAATTGCATATTTCATTAATTCAATCCATTCCATATTCAATTCCATTCCATTCAATTTTATTCCATTCCATTCAATATTCCATTCATTCCATTTCATTCTATTCCATATTCCATTCCATTCTGTTCCATTGAATATTCCATTCCATTTCGTTCCGTTTGTTTCAATTCCATAGTCCATTCCATTCCGTTTCATATTCCATTCCATTCCATTATAAAATCAATTCCATTCCATATTCCATTGCATATTCCATTCCATTCAATATTTCATTCCATTCAATTCTATTCCATTCCATTCTGTTCCATTGAATATTCCATTCCATTTCATTCCATATTCCATTGCATTCCATTCAATATTCCTTTCATTCCATTCTGTTCCATTGAATATTCCATTCCATACTGCATTCCATTCCATTTAATATTCCATTCCATTTTACAATCCATTGTATATTCCATTCCATTTCGTTCCATTCCATTCATTCCATATTCATTCCATTCCATATTCCAATTCCATTCCATTCCATTCTATTCCATTCCATTCCAGTCCATATTCCATTTCATTCTTTTCATTACATTCCAATTAATTCCATTCCATTCCATATTCCAGGACATTCCATTCCATTCCACATTCCATTCCATTCCATATTCCATTCCATTCCATTTCATATTCCATTCCATTCAATATTGCATCGCATTCCATTTTATTTCATTCCCTTTTTTTCCATATAACATTCCGTTCCATTCCATTCCATTTTACAATCCATTGTATATTCCATTCCATATTCCATTCCATTCCATTATATATTCCATTCCATTCCATTCGGTTACGTTTCATATGCCATTCAATTCCATATTCTATTCCATTTAGTATTCCATTTCAATCCATTCGATATTCCATTCCCTTCCATTTCATATTCCATTCCTTTCCATTCCACTTCATTCCGTATTCAATTCCATTCCACATTCCATTCCATTCCATATTCCATTGCATTCCATTATAAAATCAATTCCATTCCATTCCATTTCCATTCCATATTTCTTTCCATTCCATTCAATTCTATGTTTCATTTCATTCCATTCAATATTCCTTTCATTCCATTCAATTCCACATTCCATAACATTCCATTCCATTCAATTCCATTCCATTCAGAATCCATTCCACTCCATTCCATTCCAATACATTCTATTCCATTCCATTTCGTGTACCATTCCATATTCCATTGCATTCCATTCAATATTTCATTCCATTCAATATTTCATTCCATTCCATATGATTCCATATTTCATTGCATTCCATTCCATTCCATATTCCAGGACATTCCATTCCATTATCCATTCCATTCTGTTCCATTGAATATTCCATTCCATACTGCATTCCATTCCATATGCCATTCAATTCCATATTCCATTCCATTCTGTTCCATTGAATATTCCATTCCATATTCCAGGACATTCCATTCCATTCAATTTTATTCCATTCCATTCAATTCCATATTCCATTCATTCCATTTCATTCTATTCCATATTCCATTCCATTCTGTTCCATTGAATATTCCATTCCATTCATTTCATTCCATATTCCAGGACATTCCATTCCATTCCGTTTCATATTCCATTCCTTTCCATTCCATTATAAAATCAATTCCATTCCATATTCCATTGCATATTCCATTCCATTCAATATTTCATTCCATTCAATTCTATTCCATTCCATTCTGTTCCATTGAATATTCCATTCCATTTCTTTCCATTCCATATGCCATTCAATTCCATTCCATTCAATATTCCTTTCATTCCATTCTGTTCCATTGAATATTCCATTCCATACTGCATTCCATTCCATTTAATATTCCATTCCATTTTACAATCCATTGTATATTCCATTCCATTTCGTTCCATTCCATTCATTCCATTCCATATTCCATTGCATTCCATTCCATTCCATGCCATTTCGTTCCAGTCCATTTCATATTCCATTCCATTCTGGTCCGTTCCGTTCCGTTCCGGTTCATTCCATTCTATATTCCATTCCTTTCTATATTCCACTCCGTATTCCATTACATTCCATATTCCATTCCATTCAATTCCATTCCATTTTATTCCATTCCATATTCCCTTCGTTTCCACTCCATTCCATTCCATTCCTTTCCATATTGCATGCTTTCCATATTCCTTTCCATTCCCTTTTCCATTCCATATTCCATTCCATTCCATATTCAATTCCATTCCATATTCCATTCCATTTCATTCTTTTCATTACATTCCAATTAATTCCATTCCATTCCTTTCCGTTCCATATACCGTACTCTACCCTATTCCATTCCTTTCCTTTCCATTCCATTCCACATTCCATTCTATTCCATATTCCATTCCATTCCATATTTCTTTCCATTCCATTTATTTGTCTTTCATTTATTCCATTCTAGTTCATATTTCATTCCATTCTGTTCCGTTGCGTTCCTCTACATTCCATATTCCATTCCATTCCATATTCCATTCCATTCCAATACATTCTATTCCATTGCATTCCATTCCATTCTTTATTCCCTTCCATTCCATTCAATTTTATTCCATTCCATATTCCATTCCATTCCATTCCATATTACATTCCATTCCATTCCTTTCCATATACTGTTCCATTCCATTCCATTTTATATTCCATATTCCATTCCATTCCATTATCCATTCCATTGCATATTCCTTTCCATTCCATTCAATTCCATTCCATTCCATTTCATATTTCGTTTCATTCCGTTGCGTTTCGTTTCATTTCATATTCCATTCTATTCCATATTCAATTCCATTCCATTTCATTCTATTCCATTTTTTTCCCTTCCACTCCGTGTTCCATTCCATTCTATTCCATTTCATTCCATTCCATTCCATTCTATTCCATTCCATTCCACATTCCATTCCATTCCACATTCCATTCCATTCCACATTCCATACCATTCCATTCCATATTCCATTCCATTCCATATTCCATTCCATTTAATATTCCATTCCATTCCATTATCCATTCCATTCTATTCCATTCCATTCCATATTCCATTTCGTTCCATATTGGATTGCTTTCCATTCCATTCCCTTCCATTCCATTCCATTTTATATTTGTTCCATTCCATTCATTCATATTCCATTCCTTTCCACTTCATTCCATATTACAATCCATTCCATATTCCATTGCATATTCCATTCCATTCCATATACCATTCAATTCCATTCCATTCTGTTCCATTCCATTCCATATGCCATTCCATTACATATTCTATTCCATTCCGTATTCCATTTCAATCCATACCATATTCCATTCCGTTAAATTGCATATTTCATTGAATTCCAATCCATTCCATATTCCATTCCATATTCCATTCCATTCCATATTCCATATTCCATTCCATTCCATTCATTCCATTCCATTCATATTCCATTCCATTCCATTATCCATTTCATTCCATTCCATATTGCATTGCATTCCATTCCATTCCACATTCCATTCCATTCGGGAATCCATTCCACTCCATTCCATTCCATATTCCATTCCATTCCATATTCCATTCCATTACGTATTCCTTTCCCTTCCATTCCATTCCCTTCTGTTCCTTTCCATTCCATTTCGTAATTGGTTCGGTTCCATTTCGTTCCGTTTGTTTCAATTCCATAGTCCATTCCATTCAATATTCCCTTTCATTCCATTCAATTCTATTCCATTCCATTCCATTCCATTCCATATTCCATATTCCATTCCATTCCATATTCCATTCCATTCCATTCCATTATATTTCATTTCTTTCCATTCTTTCCATATTACATTCCATTCAATATTTCATTCCATTCTATTCCATTCCATATTCAATTCCATTCCATTCTGTTCCATATACCATTCAATTCCACATTCCATTCCATTCCACATTCCATTCCATTCCATTCCATTCCATTCCATTCCATACTCCATTCCATTCCATTCCATTCCATACTCCATTCCATTCCATTCCATTCCATTCCATATTCCAATTCCATTCCATTCCATTCTATTCCATTCCATTGCAGTATACATTGCATTCCATTCCACATTCCATAACATTCCATTCCATATTCCAGGACATTCCATTCCATTCCACATTCCATTCCATTCCATATTCCATTCCATTCCATTTCATATTCCATTCCATTCAATATTGCATCGCATTCCATTTTATTTCATTCCCTTTTTTTCCATATAACATTCCGTTCCATTCCATTCCATATTCCATTCCATTCCACATTCCATTCCATTCCATTCCATTCCATTCCATTCCATTCCATTCCATTCCATTCCATTCCACTCCATTCCATTCCATTCCATTCCATTCCATTCCATATTCCAATTCCATTCCATTCCATTCTATTCCATTCCATTGCAGTATACATTGCATTCCATTCCACATTCCATAACATTCCATTCCATATTCCAGGACATTCCATTCCATTCCACATTCCATTCCATTCCATATTCCATTCCATTCCATTTCATATTCCATTCCATTCAATATTGCATCGCATTCCATTTTATTTCATTCCCTTTTTTTCCATATAACATTCCGTTCCATTCCATTCCATTTTACAATCCATTGTATATTCCATTCCATATTCCATTCCATTATATATTCCATTCCATTCCATTCGTTCATATGCCATTCAATTCCATATTCTATTCCATTTAGTATTCCATTTCAATCCATTCGATATTCCATTCCCTTCCATTTCATATTCCATTCCTTTCCATTCCACTTCATTCCGTATTCAATTCCATTCCACATTCCATTCCATTCCATTCCATATTCCATTGCATTCCATTCCATTCCACATTCCAATTCATTCCATTCCAGTCCATATTCCATTCCATTCCATATACCATACCATTCCATATTCCTTTCCTTTCCATTCCATTCCTTCCGTTCTTTTCCATTCTATTTCATTGGTTTTTCCATTCCATTTCGTTCCATTCCATTCTGTTCCATTGAATATTCCATTCCATTTCGTGTACCATTCCATATCATTCCATTCTATTCCATTCCATTCCATTCAATTCTATGTTTCATTTCATTCCATTCCATTTCATTCCGTCCCATACTCCATTACATTCTACTCCATTCCATTCTATTCAATTCCATATTCCATTGCATTCCGTTCCAGTCAATTTGGTTGCGTATTCCATTCCATTCCATACTGCATTCCATTCCATTCATATACATTCCATATTCGTTCCCATTCCATATTCCATTGCATTCCATTCCATGCCATTTCGTTCCAGTCCATTTCATATTCCATTCCATTCTGGTCCGTTCCGTTCCGTTCCGGTTCATTCCATTCTATATTCCATTCCTTTCTATATTCCACTCCGTATTCCATTACATTCCATATTCCATTCCATTCAATTCCATTCCATTTTATTCCATTCCATATTCCCTTCGTTTCCACTCCATTCCATTCCATTCCTTTCCATATTGCATGCTTTCCATATTCCTTTCCATTCCATATTCCATTCCATTCCATATTCAATTCCATTCCATATTCCATTCCATTTCATTCTTTTCATTACATTCCAATTAATTCCATTCCATTCCTTTCCGTTCCATATACCGTACTCTACCCTATTCCATTCCTTTCCTTTCCATTCCATTCCACATTCCATTCTATTCCATATTCCATTCCATTCCATATTTCTTTCCATTCCATTTATTTGTCTTTCATTTATTCCATTCTAGTTCATATTTCATTCCATTCTGTTCCGTTGCGTTCCTCTACATTCCATATTCCATTCCATTCCATATTCCATTCCATTCCAATACATTCTATTCCATTGCATTCCATTCCATTCTTTATTCCCTTCCATTCCATTCAATTTTATTCCATTCCATATTCCATTCCATTGCTTTCAATTGTATTCCATTCCATATTCCATTCCATTCCTTTCCATATACTGTTCCATTCCATTCCATTTTATATTCCATATTCCATTCCATTCCATTATCCATTCCATTGCATATTCCTTTCCATTCCATTCAATTCCATTCCATTCCATTTCATATTTCGTTTCATTCCGTTGCGTTTCGTTTCATTTCATATTCCATTCTATTCCATATTCAATTCCATTCCATTTCATTCTATTCCATTTTTTTCCCTTCCACTCCGTGTTCCATTCCATTCTATTCCATTTCATTCCATTCCATTCCATTCTATTCCATTCCATTCCATTCCATTCCATTCCATTCCATTCCATTCCACATTCCATACCATTCCATTACATATTCCAGTCCATTCCATTCCATATTCCATTCCATTTAATATTCCATTCCATTCCATTATCCATTCCATTCTATTCCATTCCATTCCATATTCCATTTCGTTCCATATTGGATTGCTTTCCATTCCATTCCCTTCCATTCCATTCCATTCCGTTCCATATTGGATTGCTTTCCATTCCATTCCGCTCCATTCCTTTCCACTTCATTCCATATTACAATCCATTCTATATTCCATTGCATATTCCATTCCATTATAAAATCAATTCCATTTCATTCGGTTCCATTCCGTTCCATATGCCATTCCATTACATATTCTATTCCATTCCGTATTCCATTTCAATCCATACCATATTCCATTCCGTTAAATTGCATATTTCATTGAATTCCAATCCATTCCACTCCTTTCCATATTCAATTCCATTCCATATGATTCCATATTTCATTGCATTCCATTCAATTCCATTCCGTTTCATATTCCATTTCCTTGCATACCATTTCATTCCATTCCATATTGCATTGCATTCCATTCCATTCCACATTCCATTCCATTCGGGAATCCATTCCACTCCATTCCATTCCATATTCCATTCCATTCCATATTCCATTCCATTACGTATTCCTTTCCCTTCCATTCCATTCCCTTCTGTTCCTTTCCATTCCATTTCGTAATTGGTTCGGTTCCATTTCGTTCCGTTTGTTTCAATTCCATAGTCCATTCCATTCAATATTCCCTTTCATTCCATTCAATTCTATTCCATTCCATTCCATTCAATTCCATATTCCATTTCCTTCCATTCCATTCCATATTCCATTCCATTCCATTCCATTATATTTCATTTCTTTCCATTCTTTCCATATTACATTCCATTCAATATTTCATTCCATTCTATTCCATTCCATATTCAATTCCATTCCATTCTGTTCCATATACCATTCAATTCCACATTCCATTCCATTCCACATTCCATTCCATTCCATTCCATTCCATTCCATTCCATTCCATTCCATTCCATTCCATTCTATTCCATTCCATTCCACATTCCATTCCATTCCACATTCCATTCCATTCCATTCCATATTCCATTCCATTCCATTCCATATTCCATTCCATTTAATATTCCATTCCATTCCATTATCCATTCCATTCTATTCCATTCCATTCCATATTCCATTTCGTTCCATATTGGATTGCTTTCCATTCCATTCCCTTCCATTCCATTCCATTTTATATTTGTTGCCCTTCCATTCCGCTCCATTCCTTTCCACTTCATTCCATATTACAATCCATTCTATATTCCATTGCATATTCCATTCCATTATAAAATCAATTCCATTTCATTCGGTTCCATTCCGTTCCATATGCCATTCCATTACATATTCTATTCCATTCCGTATTCCATTTCAATCCATACCATATTCCATTCCATTACATTCCATATTCCATTTCATTCATTCCATTCCATTCCTTTCCATATTCAATTCCATTCCATATGATTCCATATTTCATTGCATTCCATTCCATTCCGTTTCATATTCCATTTCGTTCCATTCCATTCATTCCATTCCATATTGCATTGCATTCCATTCCATTCCATTCATTCCATTTCATTCGGTTCCATTCCATTCCTCCATTCCATTCCATATTCCATTCCATTCCATTTCGTTCCATTCCATTCCTTCCATTCCATTCCTTCTGTTCCTTTCCATTCCATTGCAGTATACATTGCATTCCATTCCATTTCGTTCCGTTTGTTTCAATTCCATAGTCCATTCCATTCAATATTCCCTTTCATTCCATTCAATTCTATTCCATTCCATTCCATTCAATTCCATATTCCATTTCCTTCCATTCCATTCCATATTCCATTCCATTCCATTCCATTATATTTCATTTCTTTCCATTCTTTCCATATTACATTCCATTCAATATTTCATTCCATTCTATTCCATTCCATATTCAATTCCATTCCATTCTGTTCCATATACCATTCCATTCCACATTCCATTCCATTCCACATTCCATTCCATTCCATTCCATTCCATTCCATTCCATACTCCATTCCATTCCATTCCATTCCATACTCCATTCCATTCCATTCCATTCCATTCCATTCCATTCCATTCCATTCCAATTCCATTCCATTCCATTCTATTCCATTCCATTGCAGTATACATTGCATTCCATTCCACATTCCATAACATTCCATTCCATATTCCAGGACATTCCATTCCATTCCACATTCCATTCCATTCCATATTCCATTCCATTCCATTTCATATTCCATTCCATTCAATATTGCATCGCATTCCATTTTATTTCATTCCCTTTTTTTCCATATAACATTCCGTTCCATTCCATTCCATTTTACAATCCATTGTATATTCCATTCCATATTCCATTCCATTCCATTATATATTCCATTCCATTCCATTCGGTTACGTTTCATATGCCATTCAATTCCATATTCTATTCCATTTAGTATTCCATTTCAATCCATTCGATATTCCATTCCCTTCCATTTCATATTCCATTCCTTTCCATTCCACTTCATTCCGTATTCAATTCCATTCCACATTCCATTCCATTCCATTCCATATTCCATTGCATTCCATTCCATTCCACATTCCAATTCATTCCATTCCAGTCCATATTCCATTCCATTCCATATACCATACCATTCCATATTCCTTTCCTTTCCATTCCATTCCTTCCGTTCTTTTCCATTCTATTTCATTGGTTTTTCCATTCCATTTCGTTCCATTCCATTCTGTTCCATTGAATATTCCATTCCATTTCGTGTACCATTCCATATCATTCCATTCTATTCCATTCCATTCCATTCAATTCTATGTTTCATTTCATTCCATTCCATTTCATTCCATTCCATTCCATATTCCATTCCATTCCATTCTATTCAATTCCATATTCCATTGCATTCCGTTCCAGTCAATTTGGTTGCGTATTCCATTCCATTCCATACTGCATTCCATTCCATTCATATACATTCCATATTCGTTCCCATTCCATATTCCATTGCATTCCATTCCATGCCATTTCGTTCCAGTCCATTTCATATTCCATTCCATTCTGGTCCGTTCCGTTCCGTTCCGGTTCATTCCATTCTATATTCCATTCCTTTCTATATTCCACTCCGTATTCC
>CM058079.1:1899905-1921423 GCA_030247045.1 Colobus guereza | reverse complement strand
TTCCATTCCGTTCAATATACCATTCAATTCCACATTCCATTCCATTCCATATTCCATTCCATTCCATTCAATTCCATTCCATACTCCATTCCATTCCATTCCATTCCATACTCCATTCCATTCCATTCCATTCCATTCCATTCCATATTCCATTCCATTCCATTCCATTCCATTCCATTCCATTCCATTCCATTCCATTCCATTCCATATTCCAATTCCATTCCATTCCATTCTATTCCATTCCATTGCATTCTACATTGCCTTCCATTCCACATTCCATATCATTCCATTCCATATTCCAGGCCATTCCATTCCATTCCACATTCCATTCCATTCCATTTCATATTCCATTCCATTCCATATTGCATTCCATTTTATTTCAGTCCTTCTTTTCCATTCTATTCCATTCCATTCCATTCCATTTTACAATCCATTGTATATTCCATTCCATATTCCATTCCATTATATATTCCATTCCATTCGATTACCTTTCATATGCGATTCAATTCCATATTCTCTTCCATTTAGTATTCCATTTCAATCCATTCCATATGCCATTCCCTTCCATTTCATATTCCATTCCATTCCATTCCACTCCATTCCGTATTCAATTCCATTCCACATTCCATTCCATTCCATTCCATATTCCATTGCATTCCATTCCATTCCACATTCCAATTCATTCCATTCCAGTCCATATTCCATTCCATTCCATATACCATACCATTCCATATTCCTTTCCTTTCCATTCCATTCCCTTCCCTTCTTTTCCATTCTATTTCATTGGTTTTTCCATTCCATTTCGTTCCATTCCATTCTGTTCCATTGAATATTCCATTCCATTTCGTGTACCATTCCATATCATTCCATTCTATTCCATTCCATTCCATTCCATTCCATGTTTCATTTCATTCCATTCCATTTCATTCCGTCCCATACTCCATTACATTCTATTCCATTCCATTCTATTCAATTCCATATTCCATTGCATTCCGTTCCAGTCAATTCGGTTGCGTATTCCATTCCATTCCATACTGCATTCCATTCCATTCATATACATTCCATATCCATTCCATATTCCATTGCATTCCATTCCATGCCATTTCGTTCCAGTCCATTTCATATTCCATTCCATTCTGGTCCGTTCCGTTCCGTTCCGGTTCATTCCATTCTATATTCCATTCCTTTCTATATTCCACTCCATATTCCATTACATTCCATATTCCATTCCATTCAATTCCATTCCATATTCCCTTCGTTTCCACTCCATTCCATTCCATTCCTTTCCATATTGCATGCTTTCCATATTCCTTTCCATTCCCTTTTCCATTCCATATTCCATTCCATTCCATATTCAATTCCATTCCATATTCCATTCCATTTCATTCATTCCATTCTATATTCCATTCCTTTCTATATTCCTCCATATTCCATTACATTCCATATTCCATTCCATTCAATTCCATTCCATTTTATTCCATTCCATATTCCTTCATTTCCTCCATTCCATTCCATTCCTTTCCATATTGCATGCTTTCCATATTCCTTTCCATTCCCTTTTCCATTCCATATTCCATTCCATTCCATATTCAATTCCATTCCATATTCCATTCCATTTCATTCCGTTTCATTACATTCCAATTAATTCCATTCCATTCCTTTCCATTCCATATACCGTACTTTACCCTATTCCATTCCTTTCCTTTCCATTCCATTCCACATTCCATTCCATTCCATATTCCATTCCATTCCATATTTCTCTCCATTCCATTTACTTGTCTTTCATTTATTCCATTCTAGTTCATATTTCATTCCATTCTGTTCTGTTGCGTTCTTCTACATTCCATATTCCATTCCATTCCATATTCCATTCCATTCCAATACATTCTATTCCATTGCATTCCATTCCTTTCCATATTCCATTCCATTCCATTTTATTCCATTCCATATTCCATTCCATTCCATTCCATTCCATATTACATTCCATTCCATTCCTTTCCATATACCATTCCATTCCATTCCATTTTATATTCCATATTCCATTCCATTCCATTATCCATTCCATTGCATAGTCCTTTCCATTCCATTCAATTCCATTGCATTCCATTTCATATTTCGTTTCATTCCGTTGTGTTTCGTTTCATTTCATATTCCATTCTATTCCAGAGTCAATTCCATTCCATTTCATTCTATTCCATTTGTTTCCCTTCCACTCCGTATTCCATTCCATTCTATTCCATTTCATTCCATTCCATTCCATTCTATTCCATTTCCATTCCATTCCATTCACATTCCATTCCATTCCACATTCCATACCATTCCATTACATATTCCAGTCCATTCCATTCCATATTCCATTCCATTTAATATTCCATTCCATTCCATTATGCATTCCATTCTATTCCATTCCATTCCATATTCCATTTCATTCCATATTGGATTGCTTTCCATTCCATTCCCTTCCATTCCATTCCATTTTATATTTGTTGCCCTTCCATTCCGCTCCATTCCTTTCCATTCATTCATATTCCATTCCATTCCATATTCCATTGCATATTCCATTCCATTATAAAATCAATTCCATTTCATTCGGTTCCATTCCGTTCCATATGCCATTCCATTACATATTCTATTCCATTCCGTATTCCATTTCAATCCATACCATATTCCATTCCGTTAAATTGCATATTTCATTGCATTCCAATCCATTCCACTCCTTTCCATATTCAATTCCATTCCATATGATTCCATATTCCATTGCATTCCTTTCAATTCCATTCCGTTTCATATTCCATTTCCTTGCATACCATTTCATTCCATTCCATATTGCATTCCATTCCATTCCATATTCCATTCCATTCCACATTCCATTCCATTCCGTAATCCATTCCACTCCATTCCATTCCATATTCCATTCCATTACGTATTCCTTTCCCTTCCATTCCATTCCCTTCTGTTCCTTTCCATTCCATTTCGTACTTGGTTCGGTTCCATTTCTTTCCGTTTGTTTCAATTCCAGTCCATTTCATATTCCATTTCATTCCATTCAATTCTATTCCATTCCATTCCATTGAATTCCATATTCCATTCCCTTCCATTCCATTGCATATTCCATTCCATTCCATTCCATTATATTTCATTTCTTTCCATTCCTTTCCATATTACATTCCATTCAATATTTCATTCCATTCTATTCCATTCCATATTCAATTCCATTCCATTCCGTTCAATATACCATTCAATTCCACATTCCATTCCATTCCATATTCCATTCCATTCCATTCAATTCCATTCCATACTCCATTCCATTCCATTCCATTCCATACTCCATTCCATTCCATTCCATTCCATACCATATTCCATTCCATTCCATTCCATTCCATTCCATACTCCATTCCATTCCATTCCATTCCATATTCCAATTCCATTCCATTCCATTATATTTCATTTCTTTCCATTCCTTTCCATATTACATTCCATTCAATATTTCATTCCATTCTATTCCATTCCATTCAATTCCATTCCATTCCGTTCAATATGCCATTCAATTCCATTCCATTCCATTCCATATTCCATTCCATTCCATTCAATTCCATTCCATTCCATTCCATTCCATTCCATTCCATACTCCATTCCATTCCATTCCATTCCATTCCATACCATATTCCATTCCATTCCATTCCATTCCATTCCATTCCATTCCATACTCCATTCCATTCCATTCCATTCATTCCATATTCCATTCCATTCCATTCCATTCCATTCCATTCCATTCATTCATTTCATTCCATTCCACATTCCATATCATTCCATTCCATTTCCATATTCCATTCCATTTCCATTCCACATTCCATTCCATTCCATTTCATATTCCATTCCATTCTATATTGCATTGCATTCCATTTTATTTCAGTCCTTCTTTTCCATATAACATTCCATTCCATATATTCCATTCCATTCGATTACCTTTCATATGCCATTCAATTCCATATTCTCTTCCATTTAGTATTCCATTTCAATCCATTCCATATGCCATTCCCTTCCATTTCATATTCCATTCCATTCCATTCCACTCCATTCCGTATTCAATTCCATTCCACATTCCATTCCATTCCATTCCATATTCCATTGCATTCCATTCCATTCCACATTCCAATTCATTCCATTCCAGTCCATATTCCATTCCATTCCATATACCATACCATTCCATATTCCTTTCCTTTCCATTCCATTCCATTCATTCTATTCCATTTCCATTCCATTCTTTCCATTCCATTTCATTCCATTCCATTCTGTTCCATTGAATATTCCATTCCATTCCACATTCCATATCATTCCATTCTATTCCATTCCATTCCATTCCATTTCATTCCATTCCATTCCATTTCATTCCATTCCATACTCCATTACATTCTATTCCATTCCATTCTATTCAATTCCATATTCCATTGCATTCCATTCATTCCATTCCATTTCCATATTCCATTCCATTCCATACTGCATTCCATTCCATTCATTACATTCCATATTCATTCCATTCCATATTCCATTGCATTCCATTCCATTCCATTTCATTCATTCCATTTCATTTCCATTCCATTTCCATTCCATTCCGTTCCGTTCATTCATTCCATTCATTCCATATTCCATTCCTTTCTATATTCCACTCCATATTCCATTACATTCCATATTCCATTCCATTCAATTCCATTCCATTTTATTCCATTCCATATTCCTTCATTTCCTCCATTCCATTCCATTCCTTTCCATATTCCATATTCCATATTCCATTCCATTCCTTTTCCATTCCATATTCCATTCATTCATTCCATATTCAATTCCATTCCATATTCCATTCCATTTCATTCCGTTTCATTACATTCCAATTAATTCCATTCCATTCCTTTCCATTCCATTTATATTCCATTCCATTCGATTACCTTTCATATGCATTCAATTCCATATTCTCTTCCATTTAGTATTCCATTTCAATCCATTCCATATGCCATTCCTTCCATTTCATATTCCATTCCATTCCATTCCATTCCATTCGTATTCCATTCCATTCCATATTCCATTGCATTCCATTCCATTCCATTCCACATTCCATTCATTCCATTCCAGTCCATATTCCATTCCATTCCATATCCATTCCATTCCATATTCCTTTCCTTTCCATTCCATTCCTTCCTTCTTTTCCATTCTATTTCATTGGTTTTTCCATTCCATTTCGTTCCATTCCATTCTGTTCCATTGAATATTCCATTCCATTTCGTGTACCATTCCATATCATTCCATTCTATTCCATTCCATTCCATTCCATTCCATGTTTCATTTCATTCCATTCCATTTCATTCCGTCCCATACTCCATTACATTCTATTCCATTCCATTCAATTCCATATTCCATTGCATTCCGTTCCAGTCAATTTGTTGCGTATTCCATTCCATTCCATACTGCATTCCATTCCATTCATATACATTCCATATTCGTTCCCATTCCATATTCCATTGCATTCCATTCCATGCCATTTCGTTCCAGTCCATTTCATATTCCATTCCATTCTGGTCCGTTCCATTCCATTCCAGTTCATTCCATTCTATATTCCATTCCTTTCTATATTCCACTCCATATTCCATTACATTCCATATTCCATTCCATTCAATTCCATTCCATTTTATTCCATTCCATATTCCCTTCGTTTCCACTCCATTCCATTCCATTCCTTTCCATATTGCATGCTTTCCATATTCCTTTCCATTCCCTTTTCCATTCCATATTCCATTCCATTCCATATTCAATTCCATTCCATATTCCATTCCATTTCATTCCGTTTCATTACATTCCAATTAATTCCATTCCATTCCTTTCCGTTCCATATTCCATTCATTTTATTCCATTCCATTCCTTTCCTTTCCATTCCATTCCACATTCCATTCTATTCCATATTCCATTCCATTCCATATTTCTCTCCATTCCATTTACTTGTCTTTCATTTATTCCATTCTAGTTCATATTTCATTCCATTCTGTTCTGTTGCGTTCCTCTACATTCCATATTCATTCCATTCCATATTCATTCCATTCCATTACATTCCATTCCATTCCATTCTTTATTCCCTTCCATTCCATTCAATTTTATTCCATTCCATATTCCATTCCATTCCATTCCATTACATTCCATTCCATTCCTTTCCATATACTGTTCCATTCCATTCCATTTTATATTCCATATTCCATTCCATTCCATTATCCATTCCATTGCATATTCCTTTCCATTCCATTCAATTCCATTCCATTCCATTTCATATTTCGTTTCATTCCATTGCATTCCATTCATTCATATTCCATTCTATTCCATATTCAATTCCATTCCATTTCATTCTATTCCATTTTTTTCCCTTCCACTCCGTGTTCCATTCCATTCTATTCCATTTCATTCCATTCCATTCCATTCTATTCCATTCCATTCCACATTCCATTCCATTCCACATTCCATACCATTCCATTACATATTCCAGTCCATTCCATTCCATATTCCATTCCATTTAATATTCCATTCCATTATCCATTCCATTCTATTCCATTCCATTCCATATTCCATTTCGTTCCATATTGGATTGCTTTCCATTCCATTCCCTTCCATTCCATTCCATTTTATATTTGTTGCCCTTCCATTCCGCTCCATTCCTTTCCACTTCATTCCATATTACAATCCATTCTATATTCCATTGCATATTCCATTCCATTATAAAATCAATTCCATTTCATTCGGTTCCATTCCGTTCCATATGCCATTCCATTACATATTCTATTCCATTCCGTATTCCATTTCAATCCATACCATATTCCATTCCGTTAAATTGCATATTTCATTGAATTCCAATCCATTCCACTCCTTTCCATATTCAATTCCATTCCATATGATTCCATATTTCATTGCATTCCATTCAATTCCATTCCGTTTCATATTCCATTTCCTTGCATACCATTTCATTCCATTCCATATTGCATATTCCATATTCCATTCCATTCCTTTTCCATTCCATATTCCATTCATTCATTCCATATTCAATTCCATTCCATATTCCATTCCATTTCATTCCGTTTCATTACATTCCAATTAATTCCATTCCATTCCTTTCCATTCCATTTATATTCCATTCCTTTCCTTTCCATTCCATTCCACATTCCATTCCATTCCATATTCCATTCCATTCCATATTTCTCTCCATTCCATTTACTTGTCTTTCATTTATTCCATTCTATTCCATTTCATTCCATTCTGTTCTGTTGCATTCTTCTACATTCCATATTCCATTCCATTCCATATTCCATTCATTCCATTTCATTTCCATTTCATTCCATTCCTTTCTATATTCCATTCCATTCCATTCCATTCCATTTTATATTCCATTCCATTCCATTCCATTCCATATTACATTCCATTCCATTCCTTTCCATATACCATTCCATTCCATTCCATTTTATATTCCATATTCATTCCATTCCATTATCCATTCCATTGCATAGTCCTTTCCATTCCATTCAATTCCATTGCATTCCATTTCATATTTCATTTCATTCCATTGTGTTTCATTTCATTTCATATTCCATTCCATTCCATTAATTCCATTCCATTTCATTCTATTCCATTTGTTTCCTTCCACTCCGTATTCCATTCCATTCTATTCCATTTCATTCCATTCCATTCCATTCTATTCCATTCCATTCCATTCCATTCCATTCCACATTCCATTCCATTCCATTCCATACCATTCCATTACATATTCCATTCCATTCCATTCCATATTCCATTCCATTTAATATTCCATTCCATTCCATTGCATTCCATTCTATTCCATTCCATTCATTCCATATTCCATTTCATTCCATATTGCATTGCATTCCATTCCATTCCTTCCATTCCATTCCATTTTATATTTGTTGCCCTTCCATTCGCTCCATTCCTTTCCACTTCATTCCATATTCATTCCATTCCATATTCCATTGCATATTCCATTCCATTCCACATTCCATTCCATTTCATTCGTTCCATTCCGTTCCATATGCCATTCCATTACATATTCTATTCCATTCCGTATTCCATTTCAATCCATTCCATATTCCATTCCATTCATTCCATATTTCATTGCATTCCAATCCATTCACTCCTTTCCATATTCAATTCCATTCCATTTTCCATATTCCATTGCATTCCTTTCAATTCCATTCCATTTTCCATATTCCATTCCATTCCATATTCCATTCCATTCCATATTCCTTTCCTTCCATTCCATTCCTTCTGTTCCTTTCCATTCCATTTCATTCCATTCATTCCATTTCTTTCCGTTTGTTTCAATTCCATAGTCCATTCCATTCAATATTCCATTTCATTCCATTCAATTCCATTCCATTCCATTCCATTGAATTCCATTCCATTCCCTTCCATTCCATTGCATATTCCATTCCATTCCATTCCATTCCATTATTCCATTCCATTTCTTTCCATTCTTTCCATATTACATTCCATTCAATATTTCATTCCATTCTATTCCATTCCATATTCAATTCCATTCCATTCCTTTCATTCCATTCAATTCCACATTCCATTCCATTTCATATTCCATTTCCATTCCATTCAATTCCATTCCATACTCCATTCCATTCCATTCCATTCCATACTCCATTCCATTCCATTCCATTCCATTCCATTTCCATATTCCATTCCATTCCATTCCATTCCATTCCATACTCCATTCCATTCCATTTCATTCCATATTCCATTCCCTTCCATTGCATTGCATATTCCATTCCATTCCATTCCATTCCATTATATTTCATTTCTTTCCATTCTTTCCATTCCTTTCATTCCATTCAATATTTCATTCCATTCTATTCCATTCCATATTCAATTCCATTCCATTCCATTCCATATGCCATTCAATTCCATTCCATTCCATTCATATTCCATTTCATTCCATTCCATTCCATTCCATTCCACTCCATTCCATTCCATTCATTCCATTCCATTCCATTCCATTCCATTCCATTCCATTTCCATTCCATACCATTCCATTCCATTCCATTCCATTCCATTCCATTCCATTCCATTTCCATTCCATTCCATATTCCATATTCCAATTCCATTCCATTTCCATTCATTCATTCCATTTCCATTTTCCATTTCCATTCCATTCACATTCCATATCATTCCATTCCATATTCCAGGCCATTCCATTCCATTCCATTCCATTCCATTCCATTTCATATTCCATTCCATTCTATATTCCATTGCATTCCATTTTATTTCAGTCCCTTCTTTTCCATATAACATTCCATTCCATTTCCATTTTCCATTCCATTCTATTCCATTCCATATTCCATTCCATTATATATTCCATTCCATTCAATTCCATTCCATATCATTCCATTCCATATTCTCTTCCATTTAGTATTCCATTTCAATCCATTCCATATGCCATTCCTTCCATTTCATATTCCATTCCATTCCATTCCATTCCATTCTATTCAATTCCATTCCATTCCATTCCATTCCATTCCATATTCCATTGCATTCCATTCCATTCCACATTCCAATTCATTCCATTCCAGTCCATATTCCATTCCATTCCATATACCATTCCATTCCATATTGCTTTCCATTCCATTCCATTCCTTTCCATTTCCATTCCATTCATTCCATTCTTCCATTCCATTTCCATTCCATTCCATTCTGTTCCATTGAATATTCCATTCCATTTCCATTCCATTCCATTCCATGTTTCATTTCATTCCATTCCATTTCATTCCATTTCCATATTCCATTCCATTCCTCCATTCCATTCCATTCTATTCAATTCCATTTCCATTGCATTCATTCCATTCCTTCATTTCATATTCCATTCCATTCCATTCCATTCCATTCCATTCATTCCATATTCATTCCATTCCATATTCCATTTCCATTCCATTCCATACCATTCCATTCCATTTCATATTCCATTCCATTCTATTCCATTCCATTCCATTCATTCATTCATTCCATTTCATTCATTCCATTCCATATTCCATTCCATATTCCATTACATTCCATATTCCATTCCATTCAATTCCATTCCATTTTATTCCATTCCATATTCCTTCATTTCCTCCATTCCATTCCATTCCTTTCCATTCCATATTGCATGCTTTCCATATTCCTTTCCATTCCATTTTCCATTCCATATTCCATTCCATTCCATATTCAATTCCATTCCATATTCCATTTCCATTTCATTCCATTTCATTCATTCCATTTATTCCATTCCATTCCTTTCCATTCCATATCCATTCCATTCCTATTCCATTCCTTTCCTTTCCATTCCATTCCACATTCCATTCCATTCCATATTCCATTCCATTCCATATTTCTTTCCATTCCATTTGTTGTCTTTCATTTATTCCATTCATTCATTCATTTCATTCCATTCTGTTCATTCCATTCTATATTCCATTCCATTCATATTCCATTCATTCCATATTCCATTCCATTCCATTCATTCTATTCCATTTCCATTCCATTCCTTTCTTTATTCCTTCCATTCCATTCCATTTATTCCATTCCATTCATTCCATTCCATTCCATTCCATATTACATTCCATTCCATTCCTTTCCATATACCATTCCATTCCATTCCATTCCATTTCCATATTCCATTCCATTCCATTTCCATTCCATTATCCATTCCATTCCATTCAATTCCATTGCATTCCATTTCATTCCATTCCATTCCATTCTATTCCATTCCATTCCATTCATTCCATTCCACATTCCATTCCATTCCACATTCCATTCCATTCCATTACATATTCCATTCCATTCCATTCCATATTCCATTCCATTTAATATTCCATTCCATTCCATTATGCATTCCATTCCTTTCCATTCCATTCCATATTCCATTCCATTCCAATACATTCTATTCCATTGCATTCCATTCCTTTCTTTATTCCTTCCATTCCATTCCATTTTATTCCATTCCATATTCCATTCCATTCCATATTACATTCCATTCCATTCCATTCCATATATTCCATTCCATTCCATTTTATATTCCATATTCCATTCCATTCCATTATCCATTCCATTGCATATTCCTTTCCATTCCATTCAATTCCATTTCATTCCATTTCATATTTCATTTCATTCCATTGTGTTTCATTTCATATTCCATTCTATTCCATATTCAATTCCATTCCATTTCATTCTATTCCATTTTTTCCTTCCACTCCGTGTTCCATTCCATTCTATTCCATTTCATTCCATTCCATTCCATTCCATTCCATTCCATTCCATTCCACATTCCATTCCATTCCATTCATTCCATTCCATTCCATTCCATATTCCATTTCCATATTCCATTCCATTTAATATTCCATTCCATTCCATTATTCCATTCCATTCCATTCCATTCCATATTCCATTTCATTCCATATTAATTGCTTTCCATTCCATTCCATTCCTTCCATTCCATTCCATTCCTTTCTTTATTCCTTCCATTTCCATTCCATTCCTTTCCATTTCATTCCATTTCAATCCATTCCATATTCCATTGCATATTCCATTCCATTATAAAATCAATTCCATTTCATTCGGTTCCATTCCATTCCATATGCCATTCCATTACATATTCTATTCCATTCCGTATTCCATTTCAATCCATTCCATTCCATTCCATTTCAATTCCATTTCATTTCCATTCCATTCCATTCCACTCCTTTCCGTATTCAATTCCATTCCATTCCATTCCATTCCATTGCATTCCTTTCAATTCCATTCCATTTCATATTCCATTCATTCATTCCATTCCATTCATATTCATTCCATTCCATTCCATATTCATTCCATTCATATTCCATTCCATTCCATATTCCATTCCACATTCCATTCCATATTCCATTCCATTCCATATTCCATTCCATTCGTATTCCATTCCATTCTTCATTCCATTCCATTCTTCATTCCATTCCATTTCATTCCATTTCATTCATTTCATTCCATTTCATTTCCATTTCATTCCATATTCCATTCCATATTCCATTTCATTCCATTCAATTCCATTCCATTCCATTCCATTAATTCCATATTCCATTCCTTCCATTCCATTCCATTCCATTCCATTCCATTCCATTCCATTATATTTCATTTCTTTCCATTCCTTTCCATTCATTCCATTCAATATTTCATTCCATTCCATTCTATTCCATTCCATATTCATTCCATTCCATTCCATTCAATATACCATTCAATTCCACATTCCATTCCATTTCATATTCCATTCCATTCCATTCAATTCCATTCATTTCCATTCCATTCCATTCCATTCCATACTCCATTCCATTCCATTCCATTTTCCATTCCATATTCCATTCCATTCCATTCCATTCCATTCCATACTCCATTCCATTCCATTTCATTCCATATTCCATTCCATTCCATGATTCCATATTCATTCCATTCCATTCCATTCCATTATATTTCATTTCTTTCCATTCCTTTCCATATTACATTCCATTCAATATTTCATTCCATTCTATTCCATTCCATATTCAATTCCATTCCATTCATTCATATTCCATTCCATTCCATTCCATTCATATTCCATTTCCATTCCATTCCATTCCATTCCATTCCATTGCATTCTACATTGCCTTCCATTCCATTCCATTTCATTCCATTTCCATATTCCATTCCATTCCATTTCCATTCCACATTCCATTCCATTCCATTCATATTCCATTCCATTCCATATTGCATTCCATTCCATTCCATATTCCATTCCATTCCACATTCCATTCCATTCCTCCATTCCATTCCATATTCCATTCCATTCCATATTCCATTCCATTACGTATTCCTTTCCCTTCCATTCCATTCCCTTCTGTTCCTTTCCATTCCATTTCGTACTTGGTTCGGTTCCATTTCTTTCCGTTTGTTTCAATTCCATAGTCCATTCCATTCAATATTCCATTTCATTCCATTCAATTCTATTCCATTCCATTCCATTGAATTCCATATTCCATTCCCTTCCATTCCATTGCATATTCCATTCCATTCCATTCCATTCCATTATATTTCATTTCTTTCCATTCCTTTCCATATTACATTCCATTCAATATTTCATTCCATTCTATTCCATTCCATATTCAATTCCATTCCATTCCATTCCTATTCCATTCCATTCCACATTCCATTCCATTCCATATTCCATTCCATTCCATTCAATTCCATTCCATATTCCATTCCATTCCATTCCATTCCATATCCATTCCATTCCATTCCATTCCATTCCATTCCATTCCATTCCATTCCATTCCATTCCATTCCATTCCATTCAATTCCATTCCATTCCATTCTATTCCATTCCATTCCATTCCATACATTCCATTCCATTCCATTCCATATCATTCCATTCCATATTCAGGCCATTCCATTCCATATTCCATTCCATTCAATATTGCATTGCATTCCATTTATTTCAGTCCTTCTTTTCCATATAACATTCCATTCCATTCCATTTTACAATCCATTGTATATTCCATTCCATATTCCATTCCATTTCATATTCATTCCATTCATTACCTTTCATATGCATTCAATTCCATATTCTCTTCCATTTAGTATTCCATTTCAATCCATTCCATATTCCATTCCTTCATTTCATATTCCATTCCATTTCCATTCCCATTCCATTCCATTCCATTCCATATTCCATTGCATTCCATTCCATTCCACATTCCAATTCATTCCATTCAGTCCATATTCCATTCCATTCCATTATTCCATTCCATTCCATATTCCTTTCCTTTCCATTCCATTCCTTCCGTTCTTTTCCATTCTATTTCATTGGTTTTCCATTCCATTTCATTCCATTCCATTCTGTTCCATTGAATATTCCATTCCATTTCGTGTACCATTCCATATCATTCCATTCATTCCATTCCATTCCATTCCATATTCATTTCATTCCATTCCATTTCATTCCATTTCCATATTCCATTACATTCCATTCCATTCCATTCTATTCAATTCCATTTCCATTGCATTCCATTCAATCCATTCCATTCCGTATTCATTCCATTCCATACTGCATTCCATTCCATTCATATACATTCCATATTCGTTCCCATTCCATATTCCATTGCATTCCATTCCATGCCATTTCGTTCCAGTCCATTTCATATTCCATTCCATTCTGGTCCGTTCCGTTCCGTTCCGGTTCATTCCATTCTATATTCCATTCCTTTCTATATTCCACTCCATATTCCATTACATTCCATATTCCATTCCATTCAATTCCATTCCATTTTATTCCATTCCATATTCCCTTCGTTTCCACTCCATTCCATTCCATTCCTTTCCATATTGCATGCTTTCCATATTCCTTTCCATTCCCTTTTCCATTCCATATTCCATTCCATTCCATATTCAATTCCATTCCATATTCCATTCCATTTCATTCCGTTTCATTACATTCCAATTAATTCCATTCCATTCCTTTCCGTTCCATATACCGTTCCATTCCATTGCATTCCATTCCATTCCATTCCATACTCCATTCCATTCCATTCCATTCCATATTCCATTCCATTCCATATTCCTTCCATTCCATTTACTTGTCTTTCATTTATTCCATTCCATTCATATTCATTCCATTCCATTCCATTTCATTTCATTTCCATTCCATATTCCATTCCATTCCATATTCCATTCCATTCCAATACATTCTATTCCATTGCATTCCATTCCATTCTTCATTCCATATTCCATTTCCATTCCATTCCATATTCCATTCCATTCCATTTCATTCATTCCATTTCCATTCCATTCCATTTCCATTCCGTTCCATTCCATTCCATTCCATATTCATTCCATTCCATTTCCATTCCATTTCCATTCCATTCCATTTCATTCCATTCCATTCAATTCCATTCCATTCATTCCATATTCATTCATTCCATTCCATTTCCTTCCATTCCATTTCCATTCTATTCATTCCATTCCATTCCATTTCATTCCATTCCATTTGTTCCATTCCATTTCATTCCATTCCATTTCCATTCCATTCCATTTCCATTCCATATTCCATTCTATTCCATTCCATTCCACATTCCATTCCATTCCATTTCCATTCCATTCCATATTCCATTCCATTCATATTCCATTCCATTCCATTCCATTCCATTCCATTTAATATTCCATTCCATTTCCATTTTCCATTCCATTCATTCCATTCCATTCTTTCATTCCATTTCATTCCATATTGTTGCTTTCCATTCCATTCCTTCCATTCCATTCCATTTTATATTCCATTCCATTCCATTCCTCCATTCCATTCCACTTCATTCCATATTCCATTCCATTCCATATTCCATTTCATTTTCCATTCCATTCATTCAATTCCATTTCCATTCATTTCCATTCCATTCCATTCCATATGCCATTCCATTCCATATTCTATTCCATTCATTCATTCCATTTCAATCCATTCATATTCCATTCCATTCAATTCCATTTCATTCATTCCATTCCAATCCATTCCATTCCATTCCGTATTGCATTCCATTCCATTCCATATTCCATTCCATTCCACATTCCATTCCATTCCGTAATCCATTCCACTCCATTCCATTCCATATTCCATTCCATTCCATATTCCATTCCATTCCATATTCCATTCCATTACGTATTCCTTTCCCTTCCATTCCATTCCCTTCTGTTCCTTTCCATTCCATTTCGTACTTGGTTCGGTTCCATTTCTTTCCGTTTGTTTCAATTCCATAGTCCATTCCATTCAATATTCCATTTCATTCCATTCAATTCTATTCCATTCCATTCCATTGAATTCCATATTCCATTCCGTTCCATTCCATTGCATATTCCATTCCATTCCATTCCATTCCATTATATTTCATTTCTTTCCATTCCTTTCCATATTACATTCCATTCAATATTTCATTCCATTCTATTCCATTCCATATTCAATTCCATTCCATTCCGTTCAATATACCATTCAATTCCACATTCCATTCCATTTCCTTCCATTCCATTCCATTCAATTCCATTCCATACTCCATTCCATTCCATTCCATTCCATACTCCATTCCATTCCATTCCATTCCATACCATATTCCATTCCATTCCATTCCATTCCATTCCATACTCCATTCCATTCCATTTCATTCCATATTCCATTCCCTTCCATTGCATTGCATATTCCATTCCATTCCATTCCATTCCATTATATTTCATTTCTTTCCATTCCTTTCCATATTACATTCCATTGAATATTTCATTCCATTCTATTCCATTCCATATTCAATTCCATTCCATTCCGTTCAATATACCATTCAATTCCACATTCCATTCCATTACATATTCCATTTCATTCCATTCAATTCCATTCCATACTCCATTCCATTCCATTCCATTCCATACTCCATTCCATTCCATTCCATTCCATTCCATTCCATACCATATTCCATTCCATTCCATTCCATTCCATTCCATATTCCATTCCATTCCATTCCATTCCATTCCATATTCCATTCCATTCCATTCCATTCCATTCCATTCCATTCATTTCCATTCCATTCATTCCATTCCATTCCATATTCCATTCCCATTCCATATTCCATTCCATTCCATTCCATTCCATTCCATTCCATTCCATTTCATATTCCATTCCATTCAATATTGCATTGCATTCCATTTTATTCCATTCTATTCCATTCCATTATATATTCCATTCCATTCATTCCTTTCCATTTCATTCAATTCCATATTCTCTTCCATTTAGTATTCCATTTCAATCCATTCCATATGCCATTCCTTCCATTTCATATTCCATTCCATTCCATTCCACTCCATTCCGTATTCAATTCCATTCACATTCCATTCCATTCCATTCCATTCCATTGCATTCCATTCCATTCCATTCAATTCATTCCATTCCAGTCCATATTCCATTCCATTCCATACCATACCATTCCATATTCCTTTCCTTTCCATTCCATTCCTTCCTTCTTTTCCATTCTATTTCATTGTTTTCCATTCCATTTCATTCCATTCCATTCTGTTCCATTCCATTCCATTCCATTTCGTGTACCATTCCATATCATTCCATTCTATTCCATTTCCATTCCATTCCATTCCATATTCATTTCATTCCATTCCATTTCATTCCATTCCATACTCCATTCCATTTATTCCATTCCATTCTATTCAATTCCATATTCCATTGCATTCCATTCCAGTCAATTTTGCGTATTCCATTCCATTCCATTCCATTCCATTCCATTCATTACATTCCATATTCATTCCATTCCATATTCCATTGCATTCCATTCCATTCCATTTCCATTTCATTCCATTTCATATTCCATTCCATTCTGGTCCGTTCCATTCCATTCGTTCATTCCATTCTATATTCCATTCCTTTCTATATTCCACTCCGTATTCCATTACATTCCATATTCCATTCCATTCAATTCCATTCCATTCCATTCCATATTCCTTCGTTTCCTCCATTCCATTCCATTCCTTTCCATATTGCATGCTTTCCATATTCCTTTCCATTCCTTTTCCATTCCATATTCCATTCCATTCCATATTCAATTCCATTCCATATTCCATTCCATTTCATTCCATTCATTCCATTCTATATTCCATTCCTTTCTATATTCCACTCCATATTCCATTACATTCCATATTCCATTCCATTCAATTCCATTCCATTTCATTCATTCCATTCCATATTCCATTCCTTTCATTCCATTCCATTCCATTCCTTTCCATATTCCTTCCATTCCATTCCTTTTCCATTCCATATTCCATTCCATTCCATATTCAATTCCATTCCATATTCCATTCCATTTCATTTTCCATTCCATTACATTCCATTAATTCCATTCCATTCCTTTCCATTCCATATCCATTCCATTCCATTATTCCATTCCATTCCTTTCCATTCCATTCCATTCCATTCCATTCCATATTCCATTCCATTCCATATTTCTCTCCATTCCATTTACTTGTCTTTCATTTATTCCATTCTATTTCATTGTTTTCCATTCCATTCCATTGCATTCCTTTCCATTTCCATATTCCATTCCATTCCATTCCATTCCATTCCATTCCATTTCCATTCATTCCATTCCATTCATTTCCATTCCATTCCATTCCATTCCATTCCATTCCATTCCATCCATTCCATTTCCATTCCATATTCATTCATTCCATTTTCCATTCCATTGCATAGTCCTTTCCATTCCATTCCAATTCCATTCCATTCCATTTCATATTTCGTTTCATTCCATTCTGTTCCATTCATTCCATTCCATTCCATTCCATCATTCCATTCCATTTCATTCTATTCCATTTTTCCATTCCATTCCATTCATTCCATTCCATTCCATTCTTCATTCCATTCCATTCCATTCCATTCCATTCATTCCATTTCCATTCCATTTCATATTCCATTCCATTCCATATTCCATTCCATTTAATATTCCATTCCATTCCATTGCATTCCATTCATTCCATTCCATTCCATATTCCATTTCATTCCATATTGGTGCTTTCCATTCCATTCCTTCCATTCCATTCCATTTTATTCCATTCCATTCCATTTCATTCATTCCATTCTTCCATTCCATATTCCATTCCATTCCATATTCCATTCCATATTCATTCCATTCTTCCATTCCATATTCCATTCCATTCCATTCGTTCCATTCCATTCCATATGCCATTCCATTACATATTCTATTCCATTCCATATTCATTCCATTCCATATTCCATTCCATTCCGTTCATTCCATTCATTCCATTCCATTCCACTCCTTTCCATTCAATTCCATTCCATATGATTCCATATTCCATTGCATTCCTTTCAATTCCATTCATTCCATTTCATATTCCATTCCATTCATTTCATTCCATTCCATTTCATTCCATTCCATATTCAATTCCATTCCATTCCATTCCTTCCATTCCATTCCATATTCCATTCCTTCATTCCATTCCATATTCATTCCATTCCATATTCCATTCCATTCCATTTTATTCCATTTCCATTCCATTCCATTCCTATTCCATTCCATTCCATTTCATTCCATTCCATTTCTTTCCATTCCTTTTCCATTCCATATTCCATTCCATTCCATTCCATTTCATTCCATTCAATTCTATTCCATTCCATTCCATTGAATTCCATATTCCATTCCCTTCCATTCCATTGCATATTCCATTCCATTCCATTCCATTCCATTATATTTCATTTCTTTCCATTCTTTCCATTTACATTCCATTCAATATTTCATTCCATTCTATTCCATTCCATATTCAATTCCATTCCATTCCGTTCCATTTCCATTCAATTCCATTCCATTCCATTTCATATTCCATTCCATTCCATTCCAATTCCATTCCATTCCCTTCCATTCCATTCCATTTCCATTCCATTCCATTCCATTCCATTCCATTCCATTCCATATTCCATTCCATTCCATTCCATTCCATTCCATTCCATTCCATTCCATTCCATTCCATATTCCATTCCATTCCATTCCATTCCATATTCCAATTCCATTCCATTCCATTCCATTCATTTCATTCCATTCCATTCCATTCATTCATATTCCATTCCATTCATTCCATATTCATTCCATTCCATTCCATATTCAATTCCATTTCCATTCCATTCATTCCATTCCATTCCATTCCATTCCATTCATTCCATTCCATTCCATTCCATTCCATTTCATTCCATTCATTCCATTCCATTCCATTCCATTCATTCCATTCCATTCCATTCCATATTCCATTCCATTCCATTCCATTCTATTCCATTCCATTGCATTCTACATTGCCTTCCATTCCATTCCATATCATTCCATTCCATATTCATTCCATTCCATTCCATTCCACATTCCATTCCATTCCATTTCATATTCCATTCCATTCTATATTCCATTGCATTCCATTTTATTTCAGTCCTTCTTTTCCATTCCATATTCATTCCATTCCATTCCATTCCATTCCATTCATTTATTCCATTCCATATTCCATTCCATTATATTCCATTCCATTCCATTCCCTTCCATTCCATTCAATTCCATATTCTCTTCCATTTAGTATTCCATTTCAATCCATTCCATATGCCATTCCCTTCCATTTCATATTCCATTCCATTCCATTCCACTCCATTCCGTATTCAATTCCATTCCACATTCCATTCCATTCCATTCCATTCCATTGCATTCCATTCCATTCCATTCCAATTCATTCCATTCCAGTCCATATTCCATTCCATTCCATATACCATACCATTCCATATTCCTTTCCTTTCCATTCCATTCCCTTCCCTTCTTTTCCATTCTATTTCATTGGTTTTTCCATTCCATTTCGTTCCATTCCATTCTGTTCCATTGAATATTCCATTCCATTTCGTGTACCATTCCATATCATTCCATTCTATTCCATTCCATTCCATTCCATTCCATGTTTCATTTCATTCCATTCCATTTCATTCCGTCCCATACTCCATTACATTCTATTCCATTCCATTCTATTCAATTCCATATTCCATTTCATTTCCATTCATTCCACATTCCATATTCCATTCCATTCCATATTCCATTCCATTCCATTTCCATTCCATTCCATTCCATTCCATTCCATTCCATTCCATTTCCATTCCATTTCCATTCCATTCATTCCATTCCATATTCCATTCCATTTCCATTTCCATATTCCATTCATTTCCATTCCATTTCCATTCCTTTCCATTCCATTCCCTTCCATTCCATTCCATTTATATTTGTTGCCCTTCCATTCCGCTCCATTCCTTTCCATTTCATTCCATTTCCATTCCATTCCATATTCCATTCATATTCCATTCCATTATTCCATTCCATTTCCATTCATTCCACATTCCATTCCATATTCCATTCCATTTCCATTCCATATTCCATTCCATTCCGTATTCCATTTCAATCCATACCATATTCCATTCCATTCAATTCCATATTCCATTTCCATTCATTCCATTCCACTCCTTTCCATATTCAATTCCATTCCATTCCATTCCATTCATTCATTTCCATTCATTCAATTCCATTCCATTTCATATTCCATTTCCTTGCATACCATTTCATTCCATTCCATATTGCATTGCATTCCATTCCATTCCATTCCATTCCATTCCATTCCATTCCATTTTCCATTCATTCCATTCCATTCCATTCATTCATATTCCATTCCATTATTCCATTCCATTCTATTCATTCCATTTATTCCATTCCATTCATTCCATTCTTCCATTCCATTCGTATTCCATTCCATTCCATACTGCATTCCATTCCATTCCATATTCATTCCATATTCATTTCCATTCCATATTCCATTGCATTCCATTCCATTCCATTCCGTTCATTCCATTTCATATTCCATTCCATTCTGGTCCGTTCCGTTCC
>CM058079.1:1867925-1899405 GCA_030247045.1 Colobus guereza | reverse complement strand
TTTAAAATACACAGAATGGAATGGAATGGAATGGAAAGGAATGGAATATGGAATGGAATGAAATGGAATGGAATTGAATGGAACAGAAGGAATGACCAACCAACGAATGGAAATGAACGAATATGAAATGGAATGGAATTGAATGGAATGGAAAGGAATATGCAATGGAATGGATAACGGAATGGAATGGAATGAATAGAATGGAATGAAATTGGAACGGCATATGGAAAGGAATGAATGGAATATAATATGGAAATGAATGAATGGAATGGAATATGGAATGGAATAAAATTGAATGGATGGAAGGAATAAAGAATGGAATGTAATGCAATGAATAGAATGTATTGGAATGGAATGGAATATGGAATGGAATGGAATATGGTATGTAGAGGAATGCAACGGAATGAATGGAAACGAAAGAACTAGAATGGAATAAATGAAAGACAAATAAAATGGAATGTAGAATATGGAATGGAATGGAAGTGGAATAGAATGGAATGTGAAAGGAATGGAAAGGAAAGGAATGTCAAAGTACGTATATGGAAAACAAGGAATGGAAATGAACAATTGAACAATGAAACGGAATGAAATGGAATGGAATATGGAATGGAATTGAATATGGAATGGAATGAATATGGAATGGAAAGGAATGGAAAGGAATATGGAAAGGCGCAATATGGAAAGGAATGAATGGAATGGAGGGAAACGATAGTGAACATGGAATGGAACAAAATGGAATGGAATTGAATGGAATGGAATACGGAATGCAATGGAATATGGAGGAATATAGAATGGAATGGAATATGAATATGGAATGAACAGAATGGAATGGACGACCAGAATGGAATGGAATATGAAATGGACTGGAAATGAAATGGCATGGAATGGAATGCAATGGAATATGGAATGGAAAACGGAATATGGAATGTATATGAATGGAATGAAATGGCATGGAATGGAATGAATACGCAATAATTGAATGGAAAGGAATGCAATGGAATATGGAATGAATAGAATGGAATGGAATAGAATGGAACGGAATTGAATAATGGATATGGGATGGAAATGAAATGAATGGAATGAAAAAGTGAAACATAGAACTGAATGAATGAATGGAACAGAATGGAATGATATGGAAAGGTACACGAAATGGAATGGAATATTCAATGGAACAGAATGGAATGGAATGAAATGGAATGGAAAACAATGGAAATAGAATGGAAAAGAACGGAAGGGAATGGAATGGAAAGGAGGAATATGGTATGGTATATGTGAATTGAATGGAATATGGACTGGAATGGAATGAATTGGGAATGTGGAATGAATGGAATGCAATGGAATATGGAATGGAATGGAATGAAATCCTGAAATGGAATGAATAATGGAATGAAATGGAATGGAATATGGCGAATGAAATGGAATGAATATGGAATGGATTGAAATGGAACGGAATGGAATAGAATATGGAATGAATGGCATTTGAAATGAATCTGAATGGAATGAATGGAATATATATAATGGAATGGAATATGGAATGGAATATACAATGGATGGTAAATGGAATGCAATGGAACGGAATGTTATATGGAAAAGAAGGGAATGAATAAATGGAATGCAATGCAATATTGAATGGAATGGAATATGAATGGAATGAATGGAATATGGAATGGAATGGAAGGGTATTGAATATGGAATGAATTACATGGAGTATGGAGGAATGGATGTAGAATGCAATGGAATGGACTAGAATTGAATGGAATGGAATATGGAATATGGAATGGAATGGAATGAATGAACGGAATGGAATATGGAATGGAATGGAAAGTGAATGGATATGAATGGAATGGAATGGAATGGAATGGAATGGAATATGGAATGGAATGGAATGGAATTGAATGAACATGGAATGGAATGAATTGAATGGAATGGAATAGGAATGAAATGGAATATTGAATGGAATGTAATATGGAAAGGAATGGAAAGAAATGAAATATAATGGAATGGAATATGGAATGGAATGGAAGGAAATGGAATACGGAATTGAATGGAATGGAATGGAATAGAATTGAATGGAATGAAATGGAATATTGAATGGAATGGACTATGGAATTGAAACAAACGGAACGAAATGGAACGGAACCAATTACGAAACGGAATGGAAAGGAACAGAAGGGAATGGAATGGAAGGGAAAGGAATACGTAATGGAATGGAATATGGAATGGAATGGAATATGGAATGGAATGGAGTGGAATGTATTACGGAATGGAATGGAATGTGGAATGGAATGGAATATGGAATGGAATGGAATGCAATATGGAATGGAATGAAATATTATGCAAGGAAATGGAATACGAAACGGAACGGAATTGAATGGAGGGGGGCGGAGCAAGATGGCCGAATAGGAACAGCTGCAGTCTCCAACTCCCAGCGCGAAGGACACAGAAGACGGGTGATTTCTGCATTTTGAACTGAGGTACTGGGGTCATCTCACTAGTGAGTGCTGGACAAGCGGTGCTGGTCAGCTGTTGCGGCCCGACCAGCGAGAGCTGAACCAGGGCGAGGCATCGCCTCACCTGGGAAGCGCAAGGGGAAGGAATCCTTTTCCTAACCAGGGAACTGAGACACACAACACCTGGAAAATCGGGTAACCCCACCCCAATACTGCGCTATAGGATAACGGGCACACCAGGAGAATATACCCACGCCTGGCCGGGAGGGTCCCAGGCCCCGGAGCCTCCTCCTGCTAACACAGCAGTCTGCCGTGATCTAACCACAGGGCAGCAGCGAGGTTGGGGAGGGCGCCCGCCATTGCTGAGGCTTAAGTAGGTAAACAAAGCTGCTGGGAGCTCCAACTGGGTGGAGCTCACAGCAGCTCAAGGAAACCTGCCTGTCTCTGTAGACTCCGCCTCTGGGGACAGCTCAGCTAAAAATAACAGGGGAAGCAGCAGAGACTTGTGCAGGCGCGAAGGACTCTGTCTGACAACTTTGAAGAGCAGTGGATCTCCCAACACGGAGGTTGAGATCTGAGAAGGGACAGACTGCCTGCTCAAGTGGGTCCCTGACCCCTGAGTAGCCTAACTGGGAGACATCCCCACTAGGGGCAGTCTGACACCCACCTCACAGGGTGGAGTACACCCTGAGAGGAAGCTTCAAAGTAAGAATCAGACAGGTACACTCGCTGTTCAGCAATATTCTATCTTCTGCAACCTCTGCTGCTGATACCCAGGCAAACAGGGTCTGGGTGGACCTCAAGCAATCTCCAACAGACCTATAGCTGAGGGTTCTGACTGGCAGAAGGAAAACTATCAAACAGGAAGGACACCTATGCAAAACCCCATCAGTGCGTCACCATCATCAAAGACCAGAGACAGATAAAACCACAAAGATGGGGAAAAGCAGGGCAGAAAAGCTGGGAATTCAAAAATAGGCGCATCTCCCCTGCAAAGGTGCAGCCCATCGCCAACAACGGATCAAAGCTGGTCAGAGAATGACTTTGATGAGAAGAGAGAAGAAGGCTTCAGTCCATCAAACTTCTCAGAGCTAAAGGAGGAATTACGTACCCAGCGCAAAGAAACGAAAAATCTTGAAAAAGAGTGGAAGAATTGACAGCTAGACTAATTAATGCAGAGAAGGTCATAACGACATGACAGAGATGAAAACCATGACACGAGAAATACGTGACAAATGCACAAGCTTCAGTAACCGACTCGATCAACTGGAAGAAAGAGTATCAGCGATTGAGGATCAAATGAATGAAATGAGCGAGAAGAGAAACCAAAAGAAAAAGAAGAAAAGAAATGAACAAAGCCTGCAAGAAGTATGGGATTATGTAAAAGACCAAATCTACGTCTGATTGGGGTGCCTGAAAGTGAGGGGAGAATGGAAACAAGTTGGAAAACACTCTTCAGGATATCATCCAGGAGAACTTCCCAACCTAGTAGGGCAGGCCAACATTCAAATTCAGGAAATACAGAAGCATACAAAGATACTCCTCCAGAAGGGCAACTCCAAGACACATAATTGCCAGATTCACCAAAGTTGAAATGAAGGAAAAATCTTAAGGGCAGCCAGAGAGAAAGGTCAGGTTACCCACAAAGGAAGCCCATCAGACTAACAACAGATCTCTCGGCAGAAACTCTACAAGCCAGAAGAGAGTGGGGCCAATATTCAACGTTCTTAAAGAAAAGAATTTTAAACCCAGAATTTCATATCCAGCCAAACTAAGTTTCATCAGTGAAGGAGAAATAAAATCCTTTACAGATAAGCAAATGCTTAGAATTTTGTCACTACCAGGCCTGCCTTACAAGAGACCCTGAAGGAAGCCCTAAACATGGAAAGGAACAACCACCAGCCATTGCAAAACAAGCCAAAATGTAAATCAACTAATGAGCAAAATAACCAGTTAATATCATAATGGCAGGATTAAGTTCACACATAACAATATTAACCTTAAATGTTAATGGACTAAATGCTCCAATTAAAAGACACAGACTGGCAAACTGGATCAAGCGTCAAGACCCATCAGTCTGCTGTATTCAGGAGACCCATCTCACATGCAGAGACATACATAGGCTCAAAATAAAGGGATGGAGGAAGATCTACCAAGCAAATGGAGAACAAAAAAAGCAGGGGTTGCAATCCTAGTCTCTGATAAAATAGACTTTAAACCATCAAAGATCAAAAGAGACAAAGAAGGCCATTACATAATGGTAAAGGGATCAATTCAACAGGAAGAGCTAACTATCCTAAATATATATGCACCCAATACAGGAGCACCCAGATTCATAAAGCAAGTCCTTGAGACTTACAAAGAGACTTAGACTCCCATACAATAATAATGGGAGACTTCAACACTCCACTGTCAACATTAGACAGATCAACGAGACAGAAAGTTAACAAGGATATCCAGGAATTGAACTCATCTCTGCACCAAGCAGACCTGATGAACATCTATAGAACTCTCCACCCCAAATCAACAGAATATACATTCTTCTCAGCACCACATCGCACTTATTCCAAAATTGACCACATAATTGGAAGTAAAGCACTCCTCAGCAAATGTAAAGAACAGAAATTATAACAAACTGTCTCTCAGACCACAGTGCAATCAAACTAGAACTCAGGACTAAGAAACTCAATCAAAACCGCTCAACTACATGGAAACTGAACAACCTGCTCCTGAATGACTACTGGGTACATAACGAAATGAAAGCAGAAATAAAGATGTTCTTTGAAACCAATGAGAACAAAGATACAACATACCAGAATCTCTGGGACACATTTAAAGCAGTGTGTGGAAATTTATAGCACTAAATTCCCACAAGAGAAAGCAGGAAAGATCGAAAATTGACACTCTAACATCACAATTAAAAGAATTAGAGAGGAAGAGCAAACACACTCAAAAGCTAGCAGAAGGCAAGAAATAACTAAGATCAGAGCAGAACTGAAGGAGATGAAACACAAAAACCCTCAAAAATCAATGAATCCAGGAGTTGGTTTTGAAAAGATCAACAAAATTGACAGACCGCTAGCAAGACTAATAAAGAAGAAAAGAGAGAGGAATCAAATAGATGCAATAAAAATGATAAAGGGATATCACCACCGACCCCACAGAAATACAAACTACCATCAGAGAATACTATAAACACCTTTACGCAAATCAACTAGAAAATTTAGAAGAAATGGATAATTTCCTGGACACTTACACTTCCCAAGACTAAACCAGGAAGAAGTTGAATCCCTGAATAGACCAATAGCAGGCTCTGAAATTGAGGCAACAATTAATAGCCTGCCCACCAAAAAGTCCAGGACCAGACGGATTCACAGCTGAATTCTACCAGAGGTACAAGGAGGAGCTGGTACCATTCCTTCTGAAACTATTCCAATCAATAGAAAAGAGAATCCTCCTAACTCATTTTATGAGGCCAACATCATCCTGATACCAAAGCCTGGCAGAGACACAACAAAAAGAGAATTTTAGACCAATATCCTGATGAACATCGATGCAAAAATCTCAATAAAATACTGGCAAACCGGATTCAGCAGCACATCAAAAGCTTATCACCCTGATCAAGTGGGCTTCATCCCTGGGATGCAAGGCTGGTTCAACATTCGCAAATCAATAAACGTAATCCAGCATATAAACAGAACCAAGACAAGAACCACATGATTATCTCAATAGATGCAGAAAAGGCTTTGACAAAATTCAACAGCCCTTCATGCTAAAACGCTCAATAAATTGGTATTGATGGAACGACTCAAAATAATAAGAGCTATTTATGACAAACCCACAGCTAATATCATACTGAATGGGCAAAACTGGAAAAATTCCTTTGAAAACTGGCACAAGACAAGGATGCCCTCTCTCACCACTCCTATTCAACATAGTGTTGGAAGTTCTGGCTAGGGCAATCAGGCAAGAGAAAGAAATCAAGGGTATTCAGTTAGGAAAAGAAGAAGTCAAATTGTCCCTGTTCGCAGATGACATGATTGTATATTTAGAAAACCCCATTGTCTCAGCCCAAAATCTCCTTAAGCTGATAAGCAACTTCAGCAAAGTCTCAGGATACAAAATTAATGTGCAAAATCACAAGCATTCTTATACACCAGTAACAGACAAGCAGAGAGCCAAATCAGGAATGAACTTCCATTCACAATTGCTTCAAAGAGAATAAAATACCTAGGAATCCAACTTACAAGGGATGTAAAGGACCTCTTCAAGGAGAACTACAAACCACTGCTCAGTGAAATCAAAGAGGACACTAACAAATGGAAGAACATACCATGCTCATGGATAGGAAGAATCAATATCGTGAAAATGGCCATACTGCCCAAGGTTATCTATAGATTCAATGCCATCCCCATCAAGCTACCAATGAGTTTCTTCACAGAATTGGAAAACTGCTTTAAAGCTCATATGGAACCAAAAAGAGCCCGCATTGCCAAGACAATCCTAAGTCAAAAGGACAAAGCTGGGCGTCACGCTACCTGACTTCAAACTATACTACAAGGCTACAGTAACCAAAACAGCATGGTACTGGTACCAAAACAGAGCTATAGACCAATGGAACAGAACAGAGTCCTCAGAAATAATACCACACATCTACAGCCGTCTGATCTTTGATAAACCTGAGAGAACAAGAAATGGGAAAGGATTCCTATTTAATAAATGGTGCTGGGAAAATTGGCTAGCCATAAGTAGAAAGCTGAAACTGGATCCTTTCCTTACTCCTTATACGAAGATTAATTCAAGATGGATTAGAGACTTAAATGTTAGACCTAATACCATGAAAACCCTAGAAAATCTAGGTAGTACCATTCAGGACATAGGCATGGGCAAGGACTTCATGTCTAAAACACCAAAAGCAACGGCAGCAAAAGCCAAAATTGACAAATGGGATCTCATTAAACTAAGAGCTTCTGCACAGCAAAAGAAACTACCATCAGAGTGAACAGGCAACCTACAGAATGGGAGAAAATTTTTGCAATCTACTCGTCTGACAAAGGGCTAATATCCAGAATCTACAAAGAACTCAAACAAATATACAAGAAAAACAAACAACCCCATCAAAAGTGGGCAAAGGATATGAACAGACATTTCTCAAAAAGACATTCATACAGCCAACAGACACATGAAAAATGCTCATCATCACTCGCCATCAGAGAAATGCAAATCAAAACCACAATGAGATACCATCTCACACCAGTTAGAATGGCCATCATTAAAAATCAGGAAACAACAAGTGTTGGAGAGGATGTGGAGAAATAGGAACACTTTACACTGTTGGTGGGATTGTAAACTAGTTCAACCATTATGGAAAACAGTATGGCGATTCCTCAAGGATCTAGAACTAGATGTACCATATGACCCAGCCATCCCACTACTGGGTATATACCCAAAGGATTATAAATTATTCTACTACAAAGACACATGCACACGTATGTTTATTGCGGCACTATTCACAATAGCAAAGAGTTGGAATCAACCCAAATGTCCATCTGTGACAGACTGGATTAAGAAAATGTGGCACATATACACCATGGAACACTATGCAGCCATAAAAAGGATGAGTTTGCGTCCTTTGTAGGGACATGGATGCAGCTGGAACCATCATTCTTAGCAAACTATCACAAGAAGAAAACCAAACACCGCATGTTCTCACTCATAGGTGGAACTGAACAATGAGATCACTTGGACTCGGGAAGAGAACATCACACACTGGGCTTATCATGGGGAGGAGGGAGGGAGGGATTGCATTGGGGAGTTATACCTGATATAAATGATGAATTGATGGGTGCTGACGAATTGATGGGTGCAGCACACCAACATTGCACAAGTATACATATGTAACAAACCTGCACGTTATGCACATGTACCCTAGAACTTAAAGTATAATAAAAAAAAAAAAAAAAAAAAAAAAAAAATAAATAAAAAAAAAAAAAAGAAAAGAGTCTTAGCAATGGATCAATGAAAAGGAAACTGTAACTCTGTGAGTTGCATCCACATGTCACAAGGCAGTTTCTAAGAACGCTTCTTTTCAGTTTTTACTGATGACATTTCCTTTTTCACCATAGCCCTCAATGATCTCCCAAATATCACGTGGCAGAATCCACGACAACAGTGTTAGGAACCTGATGCAAGACGGGAAAAGTGAATCTCTGTGTTATGAATTCACACATCAGAAAACAACTTCTGAGAAAGCTTCTTTGTAGTTATTATCTGAGGATATTTCCATTTTCACTATAGGCCACAATGCGCTCCCAAATATCACTTTGCAGATTCCACGAAAACACTGTTAGCAAACTGCTTCATGAATACTAAGTTGTTACTCTGGGAGATGAATTCACATATCACAAAGAAGTTTCTCAAGCTTCTTTCACGTTTTTAATTGAGGATATTCTGCAGGCCGGCCTCAATGCGATCCAAGGTAGCACTTCTCGGGTTCCTCAAAGACAGTGTTAATCGACTGCTCCATGAAACGTAAGTGTAACTCTGTGAGATGAATTGACACATCACAAATAAATTGCTAAGAAAGCTTCTTTCTAGTATTATTAAGATTCCATTTCTACCATCAAATCAATATCTAATATCACTTTGCAGATACCACGAAAACACTGTTAGCAAACTGCTGCAAGAAGGGAAAGGTGATTTTCTTTGTGATGAATTCACCAATCACAAAGCAATCTCTCAGAAACCTTCCTTCTAGATTTTATCTGTGGATATTTCCGTTTTCTCCATGGGCCTCCATGTGCTCCCAAATATCACTTTGCAGATTCCCCAACAACAGTGTTAGCAAACTGTTTCGTGAAGACTAACTTGTAACTCATTGAGACGAATTCACATATCACAAAAAAGTTTCCCAGAAAGAGACTTTCTTGTTTTTATTTCAGGATATTTCCTTTGTTTCCGTCAGCTTCATTACACTAAGAAATATCCCAATGCAGATTTCAAGAAAAGAGTGTTAGCAAACGGATCAATGAAAAGGAAAGAGTAACTCTGTAAGTTGTATTCACAGGTCACAATGCAGTTTCTCAGAATGCTTCCTTCTGTATTTATCTGAGGAGATTTCCTTTTTCACCATAACCCTCACTGGGCTCCCAAATATCACTTGGCTGAATCCACGACAACAGTGTTAGGAACCTACTGCAAGAATGGAAAAGTGAATCTCTGTGTTATGAATTCACATGTCAGAAAGCAACTTCTGAGAAAGCTTCCTTCTACTTATTATCTGAGGATATTTCCGTTTTCACCATAGGCCTCAATGTGTTCCCAAATATCACTTTGCAGATTCCACAAAAACACTATTATTAAACTGCTTCATGAAGACTAAGTTGTTACTCTGTGAGATGAATTCACATATCACAAAGAAGTTTGTCACAAAGCTTCTTTCAGGTTTTTAATTGAGGATATTTCCTGTAACACCGTAGGTCTCAATACAATCCAAGGTAGCATTTCCCAGGTTCCTGAAAGACAGTGTTGATCGACTGCTCCATGAAACGTAAGTGTAACTCTGTGAGATGAATTGACACATCACAAAGAAGTTTCTAAGAGAGGTTCTTTGTAGTTTTTTTCTGGTTATTTCCTTTGTCACGGTAAGCCTCATTGGGCTCAGAAATATCCAATTGCAGATTTCAAGAAAAATGTGTTAGCAAACTGATCTCTGAAGAGAAAAGTGTAACTCTGTGAGTTGCATTCACACATCATAATACAGTTTCCCACAATGATTCTTTCCAGTTTTAATCTGAGGATATATCCTTTTTCCCAATAACCCTCAATGAGCTGCAAAATATCACTTGACAGATTCCACGACAACAGTGTTAGCAAACTGCTTCGTGAAGACAAAGTTGTAACTCGGTGAGATGAATTCACATATCACAAAGAAGTTTCTCAGAAAGCTACTTTCTAGTTTTTAACTGAGGATATCTCTTTTGTCACCGTCAGCTTCTTTGCACTAAGAAATATCCCAATGCTCATTAGTTGATTTACATTTTGGCTTGTTTTTGCAATGACTGGTACCGGTTGTTCCTTTCCATGTTTAGGGCTTCTTTCAGGGTCTCTTGTAAGACAAAGAGACTGAGACTCCCATACAATAATAATGGGAGATTTCAACACTCCACTGTCAACATTAGACAGATCAACAAGACAGAAAGTTAACAAGGATATCCAGGAATTGAACTCATCTCTGCACCAGGCGGACCTAATAGACATCTATAGAACTCTCCACCAAATCAACAGAATATACATTCTTCAGCACTACATCGCACTTATTCCAAAAATTGACCACATGGAAGTAAAGCACTCCTCAGCAAATGTAAAAGAACAGAAATTATAACAAACTGTCTCTCAGACCAGAGTGCAATCAAACTAGAACTCAGGACTAAGAAACTCAATCAAAACCGCTCAACTACATGGAAACTGAACAACCTGCTCCTGAAAGACTACTGAGTACATAACGAAATGAAAGCAGAAATAAAGATGTTCATTGAAACCAACGAGAACAAAGATACAACATACCAGAATCTCTGGGACACATTTAAAGCAGTGTGCAGAGGGAAATTTATAGAATTAAATGCCCACAAGAGAAAGCAGGAAAGATCTAAAATTGACACTCTAACATCACAATTAAAACAACTAGAGAGGCAAGAGCAAACACATTCAAAAGCTAGCAGAAGGCAAGAAATAACTAAGATCAGAGCAGAACTGAAGGAGATAGAAACACAAAACCCTCCAAAAATCAATGAATCCAGGAGTTGGTTTTGAAAAGATCAACAAAATTGACAGACCGCTAGCAAGACTAATAAAGAAGAAAAGAGAGAGGAATCAAATAGATGCAATAAAAATGATAAAGGGGATATATATCATCACTGAAATACAAGCTACCATCAGAGAATACTATAAACACCTCTACGCAAATCAACTAGAAAATCTAGAAGAAATGGATAATTTCCTGGACACTTACACTCTCCCAAGACTAAACCAGGAAGAAGCTGAATCTGAATAGACCAATAGCAGGCTCTGAAATTGAGGCAACAATTAATAGCCTACCCACCAAAAAGTCCAGGACCAGACGGATTCACAGCTGAATTCTACCAGAGGTACAAGGAGGAGCTGGTACCATTCCTTCTGAAACTATTCCAATCAATTGAAAAGAGGGAATCCTCTCTAACTCATTTTATGAGGCCAACATCATCCTGATACCAAAGCCTGGCAGAGACACAACAAAAAAGAGAATTTAGACCAATATCCTGATGAACATCGATGCAAAAATCCTCAATAAAATACTGGCAAACCGGATTCAGCAGCACATCAAAAGCTTATCCACCCTGATCAAGTGGGCTTCATCCCTGGGATACAAGGCTGGTTCAACATTCGAAAATCAATAAACGTAATCCAGCATATAAACAGAACAAAGACAAGAACCACATGATTATCTCAATAGATGCAGAAAAGGCTTTGACAAAATTCAACAGCCCTTCATGCTAAAACGCTCAATAAATTTGGTATTGATGGAACGTACCTCAAAATAATAAGAGCTATTTATGACAAAACCCACAGCTAATATCATACTGAATGGGCAAAACTGGAAAAATTCTTTGAAAACTGGCACAAGACAGGGATGCCCTCTCACCACTCCTATTCAACATAGTGTTGGAAGTTCTGGCTAGGCAATCAGGCAAGAGAAAGAAATCAAGGGTATTCAGTTAGAAAAGAAGAAGTCAAATTGTCCCTGTTTGCAGATGACATGATTGTATATTTAGAAAACCCCATCGTCTCAGCCCAAAATCTCCTTAAGCTGAGAAGCAACTCAGCAAAGTCTCAGGATACAATATTAATGTGCAAAATCACAAGCATTCTTATACACCAGTAACAGACAAGCAGAGAGCCAAATCAGGAATGAACTTCCATTCACAATTTCTTCAAAGAGAATAAAATACCTAGGAATCCAACTTACAAGGGATGTAAAGGACCTCTTCAAGGAGAACTACAAACCACTGCTGAGTGAAATCAAAGAGGACAAACAAATGGAAGAACATACCATGCTCATGGATAGGAAGAATCAATATCGTGAAAATGGCCATACTGCCCAAGGTTATTTATAGATTCAATGCCATCCCCATCAAGCTACCAATGAGTTTCTTCACAGAACTGGAAAAAACTGCTTTACAGTTCATATGGAACCAAAAAGAGCCCGCATTGCCAAGACAATCCTAAGTCAAAAGGACAAAGCTGAGGCCACGCTACCTGATTTCAAACTATACTACAAGGCTACAGTAACCAAAACAGCATGATACTGGTACCAAAACAGAGATATAGACCAATGGAATAGAACAGAGTCCTCAGAATAATACCACATCTACAGCCATCTGATCTTTGAAAAACCTGAGAGAAACAAGAAATGGGGAAAGATTCCTATTTAATAAATGGTGCTGGGAAAATTCACAGCCATAAGTAGAAAGCTGAAACTGGATCCTTTCCTTACCCTTATACGAAGATTAATTCAAGATGGATTAGAGACTTAAATGTTAGACCTAATACCATAAAAACCCTAGAAGAAAATCTAGGTAGGTACCATTCAGGACATAGGCATGGCAAGGACTTCATGTCTAAAACACCAAAAGCAACGGCAAGCAAAAGCAAAATTGACAAATGGGATCTAATTAAACTAAAGAGCTTCTGCACAGCAAAAGAAACTACCATCAGAGTGAACAGGCGACCTACAGAATGGGAGAAAATTTTGCAATCTACTCATCTGACAAAGGGCTAATATCCAGAATCTACAAGAACTCAAACAAATATACAAGAAAACAAACAACCCCATCAAAAATTGGGCAAAGGTTATGAACAGACATTTCTCAAAGGAAGACATTCATGCAGCCAACAGACACATGAAAAATGCTCAGCATCACTCGCCATCAGAGAAATGCAAATCAAAACCACAATGAGATACCATCTCACACCAGTTAGAATGGCCATCATTAAAAATCAGGAAACAACAGGTGGAGAGGATGTGGAGAAATAGGAACACTTTTACACTGTTGGTGGGATTGTAAACTAGTTCAACCATTATGGAAAACAGTATGGCGATTCCTCAAGGATCTAGAACTAGATGTACCATATGACCCAGCCATCCCACTATTGGGTTTATACCCAAAGGATTATAAATTATTCTACTACAAAGACACATGCACACGTATGTTTATTGCGGCACTATTCACAATAGCAAAGACTTGGAATCAACCCAAATGTCCATCTGTGACAGACTGGATTAAGAAAATGTGGCACATATACACCATGGAATACTATGCAGCCATAAAAGGATGAGTTTGCATCCTTGTAGGGACATGGATGCAGCTGGAAACCATCATTCTTAGCAAACTATCACAAGAAGAAAACCAAACACACATGTTCTCACTCATAGGTGGGAACTGAACAATGAGATCACTTGGACTCGAAGGGAACATCACACTGGGCTTATCATGGGGAGGAGGAGGAGGGATTGCATTGGGGAGTTATACCTGATATAAATGATGAATTGATGGGTGCTGACGAGGTTGATGGGTGCAGCACACCAACATGGCACAAGTATACATATGTAGTAACAAACCTGCATGTTATGCACATGTACCTAGAACTTAAAGTATAATAAAAAAAAAAAAAAAAAAGCTTTATCTATGTGAGATGATTACACATCACAGAGTAGCTTCTAGAAAACTTCTTTGTTTTGTCTGAGACTATTTCCCTTTTCACCAAATCAAAAAGAAATATCACTTGGTACCTGTTTTCAAGAAAGGAATGTTCCTCAACAGATCAATGAAAGAGAAGTATAACTCTGTGAGTTGAATGCACAAGTCACAAGCAGTTTCTCTGAACTCTTCTCTACAGTTTTTCTGAGGAGATTCCTTTTTCACCATTAGCCTCCCAAATATCACTGTGCAAATTCCACGAGAACAGTCTCAGTGAATGGCTTCATGAGGAGAAAGGTGTAACTCTGTGAGGTGAATTCACAGATCACATTGAAGTTTCTCAGAAAGCTTCTATCTCATTTTTAACGGAGAATATTTCCTTTGGCCCTATAATCTTGAAAGGGATCTGAAATAACTTTTCTCAGATTCCACAAAAACAGGGCTAGCCAACGGCTCCATGAAACACAGGAGTAACTCAGTGAGTTGAATTCACACATCACAGAGCAGTTTCTCAGAAAGCTTCTTTATTCTTTGAGCTGATATTATTTGTGATCTCGGAGCGCCACTGTGTGTTTTATTGCTGTTTCTGTGAAAACTTTGTTAGCAAGCTTCTGAATGAAAACAATCATCTAACACTGTGAGCTGAATTCACCCACAACAGAGAAATTCTGAGAAGGCTTCTCTGCAGATTTGTCTGAAGGCATTTAATTATTCACCATGGGATTCAACGATATCCAAGACATCACTTCTGAGCTTCCAGAAAGTCAGTGCTAGCAGACTCCTCCACGAAATACTTGTGTAACACTTTGACATGAATTCACACATCTCAAAGCAGTTTCTCAGAAAGCTTCACTCCAGTTTTTCTCCGAGGATATTTGCTTTTTCACCATAGCCCTCAATGAGGTTCCAAATATCACTTTACAGAATCCACGAAAACAGTGTTAGCACACAGCTTCAAGAAGAGACAGGTGAATCTCTGTGTGATGAATTCACATATCAGAAGGCAATTTCTCAGGAAACTTCTTTCTAGTTTTCACCTGAGGATATTTCCATTTTCACCATGGGCCTCAGTGCACTCCCACATATCACTTTGCAGATTCCACCACAGAAGTGTTAGCAATCTGCTTCATGAAGGCAAAGTTGTAACTCAGTGAGATGAATTCCCAGGTCACGAAGAAATTTCTCAAGCTACCTTCTCGTTTTTATTTGAGGAAATTTCCTTTGTCACCATCAGCTTCATTGTGCTAAGAAATATCCCAATGCAGATTTCAAGACAAGAGTGTCCAACAAACGGATCAATGAAAAGGGAAGGCGTAATTCTGTAAGTTGATTCACATGTCACAATGCAGTTTTTCAGAACGCTTCTTTCAGTTTTCTCCGAGGATATTTGCTTTTCACCATAGCCCTCAATGAGGTTCCAAATATCACTTTACAGAATCCACGAAAACAGTGTTAGCACACAGCTTCAAGAAGAGACAGGTGAATCTCTGTGTGATGAATTCACATATCAGAAGGCAATTTCTCAGGAAACTTCTTTCTAGTTTTCACCTGAGGATATTTCCATTTTCACCATGGGCCTCAGTGCACTCCCACATATCACTTTGCAGATTCCACCACAGAAGTGTTAGCAATCTGCTTCATGAAGGCAAAGTTGTAACTCAGTGAGATGAATTCCCAGGTCACAAAGAAGTTTCTCAGAAAGCTACTTTCTAGTTTTTATTTGAGGAAATTTCCTTTGTCACCATCAGCTTCATTGTGCTAAGAAATATCCCAATGCAGATTTCAAGACAAGAGTGTCAGCAAACGGATCAATGAAAAGGGAAGGCGTAATTCTGTAAGTTGCATTCACATGTCACAATGCAGTTTTTCAGAACGCTTCTTTCCAGTTTTTATCTGAGGATATTTCCTTTTTCACCATAGCCCTCAATGAGCTCCCAAATATCACTTTGCACATTCCACAAGAAGAGTGTTAGCAAACTGCTGCAAGAAGGGAATGGTGAATCTTTTTGTGATTAACTCACACATCAGAAAGCCATTTCTCAGAAAGATTTTTCTAGTTTTCATCTGAGAATACTTCCGTTTTCACCATGGGCCTCAATGTGCTCCCAAATATCACTTTGCAGATTCCACGACAACAGTGTTAGCAAACTGCTTCGTGAAAACCAAGGTGTAACTCCGTGAGATGAATTCACATATCACAAAGAAGTTTCTCAGAACGCTACTTTCTAGTTTTTTTTGAGGAAATTTCCTTTGTGTCATCAGATTCATTGCGCTAATAAATATTCCAATGCAGATTTCAAGAAAAGAGTGTTAGCAAACGGATCAATGAAAAGGAAATTGTAACTCTATGTGGTGTATTCACAGGTCCCAATGCAGTTTCACCATAGGCCCGAATGTGATCCCTATTATCGCTTCACAGAACCATCCACGATGGACTTCCAAACCACCTAATGTAAAGAAAGCTTACAATATGTGAGTTGAATGAATATAGGAAAATGCAGATTCACAGAAAGCTTCTTTTGAGTGTTTATCAGAAGATATTTCCTTTTTCACAATAGTCCTGAATGTGCTCCTGAAGGTCCCTTCGTGGATCCGTCCATGACAGTTTCCAAGCTGCGTAATGTAAAGAAAACTTAATCTGTGTGAGGTGATTACACATATCACAGAATAGTTTCCTAGAAAGCTTCTTTCCAGTTTTCTTCTGAGGCTATTTCCCTTTTCACCATCAGCATCAACATGCTCCAGAATATCACTTGGTACCTGTCTCTAAAAAAGGGTTTCCCCGACGCTGTATGAGAAGACAGGTATAACACTGTGAGTGGAATGCACACGTCATAAAGCAGTTCCTTGGAAAGCTTCTCTTCAGTTTCGTTATGAACATATTTCCTTTTTCACCATAGCCTCAAAGTGCTCCTGAATATCCCATCACATGCAAAACATGCACAGGATGAGAAAACTGATCAATGAAAAGAGAGGCTTAACAGAGTGAGAGGAATTAAGACGACAGGGTAGATTCACAGAAAGCTTCCTTCTGAATTTTACCTGAGGATGTTTCCTTTTTCATATTTTAAGGATCTTCCCAAATGTCCTTCCTCAGATGCCACAAAAACAGTGATTTCAAGGAGCTCAATCCAAACAATGGGTTAACTCCATGAGACAAATACACACATCACAAAGCAGTTCTCAGAATTTTCTCTCAGTTTCATGGAGACGTTTCCTTGCTCACCACAAGCCTCAGGCATCAATAAATCCTTCACAGATTCTTCAAAGACAGAGTTTGAAACTGCAACATAGAGAAGCTTAACTCTGTAAGTGAATGCACACGTCAGAGACAGAGAAGGTTTCACAAAGCTTCCTTCTGATTTTACCTGAGGATATTTCTTTCTCCATATTCTAAGGATCGTTCCCAAATGTCCTTCCTCAGATTCCACAAAAAGTGATTTCAAGCTGCTCAATCCAAAGAATGGTTTAACTTGAGATGAATACACACATCAAAGCAGTTGCTAAAAATTTCTTCAGGTTTCATCGGAAGACGTTTCTCTCACTTCTCTCACAAGCCCTCTGATCACTAAATATCCTTCACAGATTCTCAAAGACAGTGTTTGAACTGGGCAACATAGAGTAAGCATTAACTGTGAAGTGAATGCACATCAGAGAGCAGATTGTTGGAATGCTTCTTCCTCGATTTTATTTCAGTATATTTCACTATTCACCATAGTCCTCAATGCATTCTGAAATATCATTTTTTGGTTTCACAGGAACAGTGTTCAAACACTGCCTTGTGAGAAAAGAGTATAACTCCCTGAGTGGAATGTACATCACAAAGTAGTTGCTCAGAAATTTTCTCTACACGTTTCATCAGGAGACGTTTCCTTGCTCACCACAAGCCTCCAGGCATCAATAAATATCCCTTCACAGATTCTTCAAAGACAGAGTTTCGAAACTGGACAACATAGAGTAAGCATTAACTCTGTAAAGTGAATGCACACGTCAGAGAGCAGATTCTTGGAATGGTTTCACCAAAGCTTCCCTCTGGATTTTACCTGAGGATATTGCTTTCTCCATATTCTAAGGATCGTTCCCAAATGTCCTTTCACAGATTTCACAAAAAAAGTGATTTCAAGCTGCTCAATCCAAAGAATGGTTTAACTCCTTGAGATGAATACACACATCGAAAGCAGTTGCTCAGAAAAATTCTCTTCAGGTTTCTTCGGAAGACGTTTTGTCTCTCACGCCCAGAGGGTTGTCTCTCACCGCAACCCTCTGAGCGTCACTAAATATCCCTTCACAGACTCTCCAAAGACAGTGTTTCAGAACTGGGCAACATAGAGTAAGCATTAACTCTGTGAAGTCAATGCACACACCAGAGAGCAGATTGTTGGAATGCTTCTTCCTCGATTTTCTTTCAGTATATTTCACTATTCACCGTAGTCCTCAATGCATTCCGAAATATCACTTTTTTGGTTTCACAGGAACCGTTTTCAAACACTAGCTTGTGAGAAAAGGAGTATAACTCCCTGAATGGAGTGCGTACATCACACATTAGTTTCTCAGAAAGCTTCTGTCCAGTTTTTATCTGAAGATATCTCCTCTTTCACTGTAGGCCTGAATGTGCTCCCGAATGTCTCTTCTCAGATCTGTGCATGACGGATTTTCCAAACAACATAATAAATTAAGGTTTTAACTATGTAAGATGAATAAATATATCTAACACAAAGCAGTTTGACAGAAATCTTCTTTCCATGTTTGTCTGAGGATATTTCCTTTTTGACCATAGTCGTCACTATACTCCCGAATATCTCTTGATAGCCTTTTCTCCAAAAGGGTTTCCGGAATCCTCTAGGAGAAGAAAGCTATATTTCTGTGAGTGGAATGTACATGTCACAAAGCAGCTCCTCAGAATGCTTCTCTCCAGTTCTATATGAAGGCGTTTTCCCTCTCACTGTAAGCCTCAAAACTCTCCAGAATATCCCCTCACAGACTAAACAAAAGCAGTGCTATGGTACAGCTCAATGAAAAGAGAAGCGTAACTGTGTGAGGAACGCGACACAGGGCAGTTTCACAGAAAGCTTCCTTCTGGTTTCTCTCTGAGGTTATTTCTTTTTCAGGATATTCTAAAGAGCGTTTCCAAATGTGCTTTCTCAGATTCCAGAGAAACAGTGATTTCAAACTGCTCAATCCAAAGAACGATTTAACTCTATGAGATGAATACAAACATCACAAAAGCATTGCACAGGAAGCTTCTCTTCAATTTTCAATGGAAGGTATTTCCTTGTTCAACACAGGCCTCTGGTTGCCAATTTCTATCCCTTCACAGAATCCTCAAAGACCAACTTTTAAACTGGGAAATGTAGAGTAAGCTTTAACTCTGTGTAAAGAATGGACATGTCAGAGAGTTCACTCTTCGAGTTCTTCTTCCTGTTTTTTATTGCATGACATTTCACTTTTTGCCATAGTCTACAGTGTGCTCCAAATATCACTCTTTTGATTTCACAGGAACAGGGTTTACACTGTGCTTTATGAGAAGAAATTTATAAGCCCCTGAGTGGAAAGCACACATCACCAAGCAGTTTCTCAGAAAGCTTCTCTTCAGTTTTTATCTGACCATATTTTCTATTTCACCGTCAGCCCGAATGTGATCCCAAATATCCCTTCGTGGATCCATCCACGAAGAAGTTTCCTAGCTGCATAATATAAAGGAAGCTTTACCTATTTGAGATTATCCTACTTATCACAGAGTATTTTCCTAGAAACATTCTTTCCAGTTTTTGTCTGAGGCTATTTCGCTTTTCACCATCTGCATCAACATGCTCCAGAATATCACTTAGTCCCTACTTCTCCAAAAGGGTTTCCTCAATTCTGTATGAGAAGAGAGATATAGCAGTGTGAGTGGAATGCACACGTCACAAAGCAGTTCCTCCTGAAGCTTCTCTCCATTTTCGGTCCGAACATACTTCCTTTTTCACCGTTAGCCTCAAAGTGCTCCCGAATATCCCATAACTCGCTAAACATACACAGAGCTAGAAAACTGCTCAATGAAAAGAGAGGCTTAACTGAGCAAGACAAATTACAACCACACAGAGCAGTTTCACAGAAAGGTTCCTTCTGGATTTTACCTGACTATATTTCTTTCTCCATATTCTAAGGATCTTTCCCAAATGTCCTTCCTCAGATGCCACAAAAACCGTGATTTCAAGCTGCTCAATGCAAAGAATGGTTTAACTCTATGAGGCGAATACACACAATGCAAAGCAGTTGCTCAGAAAGTTTCTCTGCAGGTTTCATAGGAAGATGTTTCCTTGCTCACCACAAGCCTCCGGGCGTCACTATATATACATTCACAGATTTGTCAAAGATAGAGTTTTGAAATTGGGCAACATAGAGTAAGCATTAACTCTGTGAATTGAATGAACGTATCAGAGAGCAGATTCTTGGAACGCTTCTTCCTCGATTTAATTTCAGTATATTTCACTATTCATCATAGTCCTCAAGGCATTCCGAAATATCAGTTTTTCAGTTTCACAGGAAGAGTGTTCAAACGTTGCCTTGAGAGAAACGAGGTATAACTCACTGAGGGAGTGCATACATAACAAAAGACTTTCTCAGAAAGCTTCTATCCAGTTTTTATCTGAAGATATCTCCTCTTTCACCATAGGCCTGAATGTGCTCCCAAATGTCCCTTAGCAGATCCGTGCATGACAGAGTTTCCAAACTGAGTAATATAAGAAAAGTTTTAACTATGTGAGATGAATAAATACATCTAACACATAGTAGTTTCACAGAAATCTTTTTTCCAGTTTTTGTCTCAGGATATTTCCTTTTTCACCACAGCCCTCCATATACTCCCGAATGTTTCTTGGTAGCTTTTTCTTCAAAAAGGATGGTGGAATCTTCTAGGAGAAGAAAGGTATATTTCTATTAGTGGAATGCACGTGTCACAAAGCAGCTCCTCAGAAATCTTCTCTCCAGTTTCTATCTGAAGTTGTTTCCTTTCTCATCGTAAGCCTCAAAGTGCTCCTGAATATCCCTTTGCAGACTAAACAAAAACACTGTTATGATACTGCTCAGGGAAAAGAGAAGCTTAATTGTGTGAGCGGAACTCACTTGACACAGAGTACTTTCACAGAAAGCTTCTTTCTGGTTTCTCTCTGAGGTTCTTTCTTTTTCAGTATATTCTAAAGATCGTTTCCAAATGTCCTTTCTGAGAATCCACAGAAACACTGATTTCAAACTGCTCAATCCAAAGAATGATTTCACTCTATGAGATGAATGCAAACATCACAAAAGAGTTGCACAGAAAGCTTCTCTCCAATTTTCGATGGAAGACATTTCCTTGCCTCACACAGGCCTCCGGTTGCCACTTACTATCGCTTCACGGACCGCAGACGCCGACTTTCAAACTGGGAAATGTAGAGTAAGCCTTAACCATGAGAAGAGAATGGGCATGTCAAAGAGCAGTTTCTTCGAGTGCTTCTTTCTGTTTTTTATTGGACGACATTTCACTTTTTGCCATTGTCTTCAATGTGCTCGAATATCACTCTTTTGGTTTCACAGGAAGAGTGTTCAAACGTTGCCTTGAGAGAAACGAGGTATAACTCACTGAGAGGAATGCATACATAACAAAAGACTTTCTCAGAAAGCTTCTATCCAGTTTTTATCTGAAGATATCTCCTCTTTCACCATAGGCCTGAATGTGCTCCCAAATGTCCCTTAGCAGATCCGTGCATGACAGAGTTTCCAAACTGAGTAATATAAGAAAGTTTTAACTATGTGAGATGAATAAATATATCTAACACATAGTAGTTTCACAGAAATCTTTTTCCAGTTTTGTCTGAGGATATTTCCTTTTCACCATAGCCATCCATATACTCCCGAATGTTTCTTGGTAGCTTTTTTCCAAAAGGATGGAATCTTCTAGGAGAAGAAAGGTATATTTCTATTAGTGGAATGCACGTGTCACAAAGCAGCTCCTCAGAAAGCTTCTCTCCAGTTTCTCATCGTAAGCCTCAAAGTGCTCCTGAATATCCCTTTGCAGACTAAACAAAACACTGTTATGATACTGCTCAATGGAAAAGAGAAGCTTAATTGTGTGAGCGAACTCACTTGACACAGAGTACTTTCACAGAAAGCTTCCTTCTGGTTTCTCTCTGAGGTTATTTCTTTTCAGTATATTCTAAAGATCGTTTCCAAATGTCCTTTCTGAGATTCCACAGAAACAGTGATTTCAAACTGCTCAATCCCAAGAATGATTTAACTCCATGAGATGAATGCAAACATCACAAAGAGTTGCACAGAAAGCTTCTCCAATTTTCGATGGAAGACATTTCCTTGCCTCACACAGGCCTCCGTTGCCACTTACTATCCCTTCACGGACCGCAGACCGACTTTCAAACTGGGAAATGTAGAGTAAGCCTTAACCATGAGAAGAGAATGGGCATGTCAAAGAGCAGTTTCTTCGAGTGCTTCTTTCTGTTTTTTATTGGACGACATTTCACTTTTTGCCATTGTCTTCAATGTGCTCCGAATATCACTCTTTTGGTTTTACAGGAAAAGTGTTCAAACTGTGCCTTATGAGAAGAAAGTTATAAATCCCTGAGTGTAATGGAAAGTGCTCTCTGACATGCCCATTATTTTCACAGGGTTAAAGCTTACTCTACATTTCCCAGTTTGAAAGTCAGCCTCTGAGGGTTCTGTGACGGGATCGGATGTGGCAACCAGAGACCTATGTCGAGCAAGGAAATGTCTCCCGTCGAAAATTGGAGAGAAGCCTTCTGCACAACACTTTTGTGATGTTTGTATTCATCTCAAAGAGTTACATCATTCTTTGGATTGAGCAGTTTGAAATCACTGTTTTTGTGGATTCTGAGAAAGGACATTTGGAGGCGCTCTTTAGAATACTCTGAAAAATAAATAACCTCAGAGAGAAACCAGAAGGAAGTTTTCCGTGAGCCTGCTCTGTATTACGTGAATTCAACTCACACAGTTAAGCTTCTCTTTTCATTGAGTGGTATCATAACACTGTTTTTGTTTAGACTGCGAAGGGATATTCAGGAGTGATTTGAGGGTTACCGTGAGAGTGGAAACGTCTTCATAGAAACTGGAGAGAAGCTTTCTGAGGAACTGCTTTGTGATGTGTGCATTCCACTCACATAAATATACCTTTCTTTTCCTAGAGGACTCCGGAATCCCTTTTGGAGAAAAAGCTACCAGGAGACATTCGGGAGTATAGGGATGGCTATGGAGAAAAAGGAAATATCTTCAGCAAAAACTGGAAGAAAGATTTCTGTGGAACTGCTTCATGTTAGATATATCTATTCATCTCGCATTGTTAAAACCTTTCTTATATTACACAGTTTGTAAACTCTGTCATATGTATCCACGAAGGTACATTCAGGAGCACATTCGAGGCTTTGTTGAAAGAGGAGATACTCAGATAAAACTGAAAGAAGTTTCTGAGAAACTACTTGTGATTTTCATTCCTCAGAGTATACCTCTTGTCTCACAAGGAGTTCACTGTTTCTGTGAAACGAAACAGTGATATTTTGAGCACATTGAGTACTAAGGCAATACTGAATTATACTGAAATAAAATCCATTAGGAATCTTTCCAAGAATCTTTCTGATATCTTTCAATTCTGAATTTATGCTTACCTAGGCTGCCCAGAAATATCCTTGAAGAATCTGTGAAGGAATTTATACGCCTGGAGTCCAGTGGTAAACAAGAAACATCTTCTGGAAATCTGCAGAGTAACTTTCTGAGCAACTGCCTGAGTCTGTATCTGTCTCAGATTTAAACCATTCTTCATTGAGCAGATTGAAAAGACTGTTTTTGTGGAATCTGAGGAAGGACATTTTAACCATCCTTAGAACATGGAGAAAGAAATATCCTCAGGTAATATCAAGGAAGCTTTGTGTGAAACTACTCTCATCCAATTTCTCTGAGTTATTTCTTTATGTTGAGTAAAGATAACTGTATATCTTTAGCATGTGATTCGGAGCACGTGAGACTTTTTAAATGAGAATATGTTCGACTGAAACTGGAGAACCTTGTTGAGAACTGTTTGTGACGTGCATTCCATTCACATAAATATACCTTCTTTTCCGGTAGAGGAGGAACTTTTTCACTATGAATACATTACTTCCTTAGGAGAAAATCAAGCACACAGGGTGTTGAGCACAAATTCATAGTCCTCATTTATAGTGGCTATGAGAAAACTAGGAAAAATTTATCAGAATTACACAAGTGGGGGCCGAAAAAACTGGAAGAAAGATTTCTGTGGAACTGCTTCATGTTAGATATATCTATTCATCTCGCATAGTTAAAACCTTTCTTATATTACACAGTTTGTAAACTCCGTCATGCATGTATCCACGAAGGTACATTCAGGAGTACATTCGAGGCTTTGTTGAAAGAGGAGATACCATCAGATAAAAACTGGAAAGAAGCTTTCTGAGAAACTACTTGTGATTTTCATTCCTCAGAGTATACCTCTTGTCTCACAAGGAGTTCACTGTTTCTGTGAAACTGAAACAGTGATATTTTGGAGCACATTGAGTACTAAGGCGAATACTGAATTATACTGAAATAAAATCCATTAGGAATCTTTCCAAGAATCTTCTCTCTGATATGTGCTTTCAATTCTCAGAATTTATGCTTACCTAGGCTGCCCAGAAATATCCTTGAAGAATCTGTGAAGGAATTTATACGCCTGGAGTCCAGTGGTAAACAAGAAACATCTTCTGGAAATCTGCAGAGTAACTTTCTGAGCAACTGCCTGAGTCTGTATCTGTCTCAGATTTAAACCATTCTTCATTGAGCAGATTGAAAAGACTGTTTTTGTGGAATCTGAGGAAGGACATTTTAACCATCCTTAGAACATGGAGAAAGAAATATCCTCAGGTAATATCAAGGAAGCTTTGTGTGAAACTACTCTCATCCAATTTCTCTGAGTTATTTCTTTATGTTGAGTAAAGATAACTGTATATCTTTAGCATGTGATTCGGAGCACGTGAGACTTTTTAAATGAGAATATGTTCGGACTGAAACTGGGGAGAACCTTGCCGAGGAACTGCTTTGTGACGTGTGCATTCCATTCACAGAAATGTACCTTTCTTTTCCTAGAGGATTCCGGAGTCCCTTTTGGAGAAAAAGCTACCAAGAGACATTTGGGAGTACAGGGATGGCTATGGTGAAAAAGGAAATATACTCAGACAAAACTGGAGAGAATATTTCAGTGAAACTGCTTCATGTTAGATATGTCTATTCATCTCGCATAGTTCAAGCCTTTCTATATTATGCATTTTTGGAATCTCCATCATGAACGAATCCATGAAGAGACATGGGAGCACATTCAGGACTACGGTGAAAGAGTAGATATCTTCAGATAAAACTGGATAGAAGCTTTCTGAGAAACTACTTGTCATGTATGCATTTCTCTCAGGGAGTTATACATCTTTTCTCACAAGGCAGTGTTTAAACACTGTTCCTGTGTAAGTGAAAAGGTGATATTTTGGAGCATTGAAGACTATGGCAAACAGTGACATATACTGCAATAAAATTGAGAAAGAAGCGTTCCAGGAATCTGCTCTCTGATATGTGCATTCACTTCACAGAATTTATGCTTACTCTATGTTGCTCAGTTTAGAAATTCTGTCTTTGAAGAATCTGTGAAGGGATATTTAGTGATGCCCGGAGGCTTCTGGTGAGCAAGGAAACATCTTGCGATCAAACCTGCAGAGTAACATTCTGAGCAACTGTTTTGCAATGTGTGTATTCGTCTCATTGATTTAAACCGTTCTTTGGATTGAGCAGATTTTAATCACTGTTTTTGTGGAATCTGAGGAAGGACATTTGGGAACCATCATTAGAACATGGAGAAAGAAATATCCTCAGGTAAATCAGAAGGAAGCTTTCTGAAACTACTCTGTGCCTTAATTCTCTCACTTGTTTAAGCCTCCTTCTTGAGAGTATATAACCTGTGTATGTTTAGTGTGTGACGGGACATTCGGGGGCACTTTGAGGCTTACGGTGAAAAAGGAAATATGTTAAGACCGAAACTGGAGAGAAGCTTTCCGAGGAACTGCTTTTTAACGTGTGCATTCCATTCACAGCAATATACGTTTCTTCTCCTAGAGAATTCCGGAATCCCTTCTGGAGTAAAAGCTATGAAGAGACATCGGGAGTATAGGGACAGCTAGGGTGAAAAAGGAAATATCCTCCAACAAAATTGCAAAGAATATTTTGGCAAAACTTTTTGTATTAGATATATCTATTATTCTCACATAGTTCAAAACTTTCTTATATTATGCAGTTTGGAAACTCCATCATGCACGAATCTGCAAAGGAACATTCGGGAGCACATTCAGGCCTATGATGAAAAAGGAGATATCTTCAGATAAAAGCTGGAAAAAAGCTTTCTGAGAAACTGCTTGTGATGTATGCATTCCTCTCAGTTATTTATACCTTTTTTCTCACATGGCAGTGTTTAAACACTGTTCCTGTGTAATGGAAAAAGTGATATTTCGCAGTGCACTGAGGACTATGGCAAATAGTGAAATATACTGAATAAAATCGAGAAAGAAGCGTTCCAAGAATCTGCTCTCTGATATGTGCATTCACTTCACGGAATGTATGCTTACTCTATGTTGTCCAGTTTCTAAATTCTCTCTTTGAAAGATCTGTGAAGTGATATTTAGTTACATACGGAGGTTTCCGTTAGCAAGGAAACATCTTCCGATGAAACCTGCAGAGTAACTTTCTGAGCAACTGATTTGCATTGTGTGCATTCGTCTCATAGATTTAAACTGTTCTTTGGATTGAGCAGGTTGAAATCACTGTTTTGTGGAATCTGAGGAAGGACATTTGGGAACGATCCTTAGAACATAGAGAAAGAAATATCCTTAGGTACAATACAGAAGGAAGATTTCTGTGAAACTACTCTGTGTCGTCTTAATTCCTCTTGCTTACTTAAGCCTCTTTTTATGTTGAGTAGTTTTATAACCCTGTGTATGTTTAGCGTGTGATGGGATATTCGGGAGCACTTTGAGACTTACAGTGAAAAACGAAATATGTGAAGACCGAAACCAGAGAGAAACTTTCCGAGGAACTTCTTTGTGATGTGTGCATTCCAGTTGTATTGTTATACCTTTTCTCATACAGTGTCGAGGAATCTCTTTTGGAGAAACAGGTACCAGGTGATATTCGGGAACATGTTGATGCCAATGATGAAATTGAAATAGCCTCAGACAGAACCTGGAAAGAAGCTTTCTAGGAAATTACTCTGTGACATGTGTAATCATCTCACAGAGATAAAAGTTTCCTTACATTACACAGCTTGAAAATTGTCATGGACGGATCCATGAAGGAACTTTGGGAACACACTCAGGACAGTGGTGAAAAAGGAAATATCTTCAGATAAAAACTGGAAAGAAGCTTTCTGTGAATCTGCTTTTTTCTACGTTTATTCTTGTCACATAGATGAAACTTTCTTTACATTATGCAGCTTGGAAACTCGCTCGTGGACGGATCCACGATGTGATATTTGCGATCACATTCGAGCCTATGGTCAAATAGGAAATATAGTCAGATAAAAACTGCAGTGATGTGTGTAACACCAAAAGAGTGATATTTGGAGCACATTGAAGACAATGGCAAAAAGTGAAATGTCGTCCAATAAAAAACAGAAAGAAGCACTGAGTTAAAATGGTTTAACTCTATGAGACGAATACACACATCGCCAAGCAGTTGCTCAGAATGTTACTCTGCAGATTTCATAGGAAGATGTTTCCTTGCTTACCACCAGCCTCTGGGCATCACTAAATATCTCTTCACAGATCCTTCAAAGACAGAATTTCGAAACTAGGCAACATAGAGTAAGCATAAATTCTGGGAAGTGAATGCACGTATCAGGGAGCAGATTCTTGGAACGCTTCTTACCAGATTTTATTTCAATATATTTCAGTTTTCACCATAGTCATCAGTGTGCTCTGAAATATCACATTTTCGGTTTCACAGGAACAGTGTTCAAACCCTGACTTTTGGGAAAAGAGGTATAACTCTCTGAGCAGAATTCATACATCACAATGTAGTTTCTGAGAAATCTTCTTTCCAGTTTTTATCTGATGATATCTCCACTTTCACCATAGCACTGAATGTGCTCCCGAAGGTCCCTTTGTGGATTCGTGCATGAAGGAGTTTCCAAACTGCATAATATGAGATATGTTTGAATTATGCGAGATGAATAGATATATCTAACACGAAGCAGTTTCACAGAAACCTTCTTTCTAATTTTGTCTAATTTCTAATTTTGTCTGAGGATATTTATAATTTTTCTTGAGTGGGATGCACATGTCACAAAACAGCTCCTCAGAAAGCTTCTCTACAGTTTCTATCTGAAGACATTTCCTTTCTCAAAATAGCCCTCAAATCACTCCTGAATATCCCATCGAAGTGTAAACAAAAACAGTGTTATGATACTGCTCAATGAAAAGAGAAGCTTAACTGTGTGAGTGGAATTTACGTGACACAGAGCAGGTTCACAGAAAGCTTGCTATTGGTTTCTCTCTTAGGTTATAACTTTTTCTGGGTATTCTAAAGAGCATCTCCAAATGTCCTTTCTCAGATTCCACTGAAATATTGATTTCAAAATGCTCAATCCAAAGAATGATTTAACTCTTTCAGGTGAATAAAAACATCACAAAAGTGTTGCACAGAAAGCTTCTCTCCAATGTTTGATGGGAGACATTTCCTTGCTCGACACAGGCCTCCAGTTGCCACTTGCTATCCCTTCACAGAACCTCAGAGGCCGAATTTAAAACTCGGAAAAGTAGAGTAAGCTTTATCCCTGTGGAAAGAATGGGCATGTCAGACAGCAGTTTCTTCTAGTGCTTCTTTCTGTTTTTTATTGGATGACATTTCACTTTTTGCCATAGTCTTGAATGTGCTCCGAATATCACACTTTTGGCTTTACCGGAACAGTGTTCAAACTGTGCCTTCTGAGAAGAACATTAAAACTCTCTGAGTGGAATGCACACATCACCAAACAGTTTCTCAGAAAGCTTCTCTCCAGTTTTTATCTGACTCTATTTCCTATTTGACCATAGGCCCGAATGTGATCCCAAATATCCCTTCGTGGATCCATCCATGAGGGAGTTTCCAAGCTGCATAATGTAAAGAAAGCTTCATCAATGTGAGAAGAATAAACATAGAAAAAAGCAGATTCACAGAAAGCATCTTTACAGTTTTTATCTGAAGGTATTTCCTTTTTCACCATAGTCCTGTGTGTGCTCCCGAAAGTTTTTTCATGGATCCCTCCATGACTGTTCTCAAGCTGTGTAATGTAAGGAAACCTTTATCTCTGTGAGATGATTACACATATCAAAAAGTAGTTTCCTAGAGAGCTTCTTTCCAGGTTTTGTCTGAGGCTATTTGCCTTTTCTTCATTGGCATCAACATGCTCCCAAATATCACTTGGAACCTGTTTCTCGAAAAGGGTTTCCCCTATGCTGTATGAGAAGAGAGGTATAACACTGTGAGTGGAATGCACATGTCACAAAGCAGTTCTTTGGAAAGCTTCTCTCCAGTTTCAGTCTGAACATATTTCCTTTTTCACTGTAAGGCTCAAAGTGCTCCCAAATGTCCCATCACATGCTAAACATACATAGGGTTATAAAACTACTCAACATAAGTAGAGGCTTAAATAAGGGAGAGGAATTAAGATGACACTGAGTAATTTCACAGAAAGCTTCCTTCTGGATTTTACCTGAGGATATTTCTTTCTCTATATTCTAGGGATCTTTCCCAAATGTCCTTCCTCAGATTCCACAAAAACAGTGACTTCAATCTGCTCAATCCAAAGAACGGTTTAAATCTATGAGATGAATACACACATCGAAAAGCACTTTCTGAGAATGTTCCTCTGCAGGTTTCATCGCAAGATGTTTCCTTGCTCACCACAATCCTCCGGGTGTCACTAAATATCCCTTCACAGATTCTTTAAAGACAGAATTTTGAAACTGGGCAACATAGTGTAAGCATAAAATCTGAATTGAATGCACATATCAGAGAGCAGATTCTTGGAACGCTTCTTTCTCGATTTTATTTCAGTATATTTCACTATTTGCCGTAGTCCTCAGTGCATCCCGAAATATCACTTTTTCGATTACACAGGAACAGTGTTTAAACCCTGCTTTGTGAGAAAAGAGGTATAACTCCCTGAGCGGAATGGATACATCACAAGTAATTTCTCAGTAAACATCTATCCAATTTATATCTGAAGATATTTTCTCTTTCACCATCGCACTGAATGTGCTCCCGAATGTCACTTCGTGGACTCGTGCATGACGGAGATTCCAAACTGCATAATATAAGACAGGTTTGAACTATGCGAGATGAATAGATATATCTAACACGAAGCAGTTTCACAGAAATCTTCTTTCTAGATTTGTCTGAGGATATTTCCTTTTTCACCGTAGCTGTCCCTATACTCCAAATGTCTCTTGGTAGCTTTTTCTCCAAAGGGGATTCTGGAAGCCTCTAGGAGAAGAAAGGCATATTTCTGTGAGTGTAATGCACACGTCACAAAGCAGATCCTCAGAAAGCTTCTCTGCAGTTTCTATCTGAAGACGTTTCCTTTCTCATCGTAACCCTCAAATTGCTCCTGAATATCCCTTCACATTCTAAACAAAAACAGTGTTATGATACTGCTCAATGAAAAGAAAAGCTTAACTGTGTGAGCGAAATTCATGTGACACAGTGCACGTTCACAGAAACTTTCCTTTTGATTTCTCTCTCAGGTTATCTCTTTTTCTGGGTATTCTAAAGAACTTCTGCAAATATGCTTTCTCAGATTCCACAGAAACAATGATTTCAAACTGCTCAATCCAAGGAATGATTTAACTCTTTCAGATGAATAAAAACATCACAAAAGTGTTGCGCAGAAAGCTTCTCTCCAATATTCGATGGGAGACATTTCCTTGCTTGACATAGGCCTCCAGTTGCCACTTACTATCCCTTCACAGGAACCTCAGAGGCTGACACTCAAACTGGGAAATGTAGAGCAAGCTTTAACCCTGTGGAAAGAATGGGCATGACAGAGAGCAGTTTCTTCGAGTGCTTCTTTCTGTTTTTTATTGGACGACATTTCACTATTTGCCATTGTCTTAAATGTGCTCCGAATATCACTCTTTTGGTTTTACAGAAACAGTGTCCAAAGAACATTAATACTCCCTGAGTGGAATGAACACATCACCAAGCAGTTTCTCAGAAAGTTTCTCTCCAGTTTTTATCTGACTATAT